>JAODKM010000226.1:0-14842 GCA_026780845.1 Petrocephalus sullivani
GGGGAGACGGGAGCGCGCATGTCGTCACTTCCGGCCTCGAGGCTCGTCATTTGACTCGTATCCCGACCTCCAGAGGTGAAAGGAACGCACGATTAGCCTCTGTGTGACCTCTTCTCAACAATGTAACTCTGACTGTGAATCTGCATCTAAAAACCTTCACAAGCCTGCTATCATGTCACCTGTGCTTTTATGCTGTAGTACCTTCAGCAGTGAGCTACTTAGATGGATTACGAGAAAGAGTAGCAGTTGGAGGGCAGTTATTGTTCAGCATCAGTCAGGAAGAAAGACTCCTATATGATACCTGATAAAAACATTGGTAGACCTGTTCTTGTATTTTTGTGTGATGTTGAAACGTATCACTTTCAGTCCCATAGACCAGATGAACTCTACAGAATAAATTAGACTGTTCTCTTTTCTTTAGAAAGCAGAGAGTACAGTGTGCCCCGTCTATAATGGGGAGGTGAAAGAAGAAACAGTGTTTCAGGACGTGACTGAGGAGAAGCTGGCTGGGAGTGTCAGACCTCCAAGTGACCCAGGTGACTATAGAAAAAATCTTTCAGCTTCCAGAAAATTCCACATGCTGCATCACACATATCTAGTGCTGTATGCTGTCTGTGTTACTGAATTCTTGCCCTATTAGATTCTACTGCAGTGGACTTTATTTCTCGTGAAACCATCAATTTTGTTCCAATTACCCAATTCCAAACTTATGTTTGCTCTTCTCCATTCCTCTTTTTTCATTCCAAGCTCTCATTTCTGGGAGGAGAATGAACAAGTTCCCCTGTCCTCACTGTCCTATACTACCGTATACGTCAGAGATTTTCGTCCAGAGGCACATCAAGAAATCCCACCCCGAGAAGTTTGACCCCAGTGTGATACTGAAAATACTCTGCTGCTCCCATTGCAAGAAGAGCTTCAGTCATGTAGGAGCCCTAAAGGAGCACGAGCGGACTCACACAGGAGAGAGGCCCTACCGGTGCTTGCAATGTGGGAAGTGCTTCAGTCAGGTTGGAGCCCTAAATAAGCACCAATGGACTCACACAGGTGAGAGGCCCTTCAAGTGTTCCCACTGTGGGAAGAGTTTCAGTAATGTAGGAGCCCTAAAGGAGCATGAGCAGACTCACACTGGGGAAAAGCCATTCCAGTGCTCCCAGTGTGAGAAGAGCTTTAGTCATTTAAGATACCTAAAGAAACACCAGCGGACTCACACAGAGGAGAGGCCCTTCAGGTGTTCCCATTGCGAGAAGAGCTTCAGTCATGTAGGAGCCCTAAAGGAGCATGAGCAGACTCACACTGGGGAAAAGCCATTCCAGTGCTCCCAGTGTGCAAAGAGCTTCAGTCATTTAAGATACCTAAGGAAGCATCAGTGGATTCACACAGGGAAGAGGCCCTACCAGTGCTCAGAATGTGAAAAGAGCTTCAGTCGATTAGAAGCCTTAAAGATCCACCAGCGGAATCACTCAGGGGAGAAGCCCTACCAGTGTTCCGAGTGTGGGAAGAGCTTCAGTCAGGTAATAAACCTAAAGAATCACCAGCGGATTCACACAGGGGAGAAGCCCTACCAGTGCTCCCAATGTGGGAAGAGCTTCAGTCGAGTAGGAAACCTAAAGAAGCACCTGCGGATTCACACAGGGGAGAGACCCTACCAGTGCTCCCAGTGTGGGAAGAGTTTCACTCAAGCAGGAGTCCTAAAGAAGCACCAACAGATTCACACGGGAGAGAGGCCCTATCAGTGCTCCCACTGTGGGAAGAGCTTCACACAAGCAGGAGTCCTAAAGAAACACCAGCGGATTCACACTGGGGAAAAGCCCTACCAGTGCTCCCAGTGTGGGAACAAATTCAGTGATTTAAGAGCCCTAAAGGTGCACAAGCACACTCACACTGGAGAGAAGCCGTACCACTGCTCCCTGTGTGAGAAGAGTTTCAGTGTTTTAGAAAAACTAAAGAAACACCAGCGGATTCACACAGGGGAGAGACCCTACCAGTGCTCCCAGTGTGAGAAGAGCTTCATTCATTTAGGAAATCTTAAGGACCACCAGCGAATTCACACAGGGGAGAGGCCCTACCAGTGTACGCAGTGTGGGAAGAGCTTCATTCATTTAACAAACCTAAAGAAGCATCAATGGATTCACACAGGGGAGAGGCCCTACCAGTGCTCCCAGTGTTGGAAGAGGTTCACTGCTTTAGAAAAACTAAAGGAGCACCAACGCATTCACACAGGGGAGAGGCCCTACCAGTGTTCCTATTGTAAGAAGAACTTCAGTCAAGTAGGAACCCTAAGGATCCATCTGCGGATTCACACAGGGGAGAGGCCCTACCTGTGTTCCCAGTGTGGGAAGACATTCAGTCAAGTAGGAAACCTAAAGCACCACCAGCGGATTCACACAGGGGAGAGACCCTACCAGTGCTCCCACTGTGGGAAGAGCTTTAGTCATTTAACAAACCTAAAGAAGCACCAGTGGATTCATGCTCTGGAGAGACCCCACAAGTGCTCTCAATGTGGGAACAGCTTCAGTACTTTAGGAAAACTAAAGGAGCACCAACGGATTCACACAGGGGAGAGGCCCTACCAGTGTTCCTATTGTAAGAAGAACTTCAGTCAAGGTGGTACCCTAAAGATCCACCTGCGGATTCACACAGGGGAGAGGCCGTACCAGTGCTCCCAGTGTGGAAAGAGGTTCACTCAAGTAGGAGCCCTTAAGAAGCACCATCGGACTCACACAGGCTAGAGGCCCTACCAGTGCTCCCAGTATGGGAAGGAGTTCAGTCAATGAGGAGAACATAGGAGACATGAGCAACATGGGGAAAGCGGTGATAGTGTGATTTAATGTTTGAAAAGTTTGCTGTATAGAATGATCGTGTGTCGGCTGATAAAGATAATGGCTTGTATCTCCTGAGCTCGCCTGAGGTTTCTTCTGGAAGTGATCTTGTCCAACTCCTGAGTCTAAAATATATGCTCTTTCATGTTGGAACATTGTTGACTTTACCCTTCCCATCCGTATGCAGCAGACTTAAGTACATTTTTCTCCAGTCCCTCATAGCTGCTACCCACTAGCTTTACCGAGCACTGACTGCACTTTTCTTTGGCACATTACCATTTTGGAGATGAGGTTCTTGCCAAAACATTTTCATGTCATTGAGTATGCTTCTACTATCCATTCTCTTCAGACATGGCAAATGAAGTATTTGTTTTAAAACACATAATTTAGTGCCATTCTCAAAAATATCAATTCAAATATCCCCATTTCTGTCAACTATAGACCTCAGGCAAAAGGCCTGATGAAAATGTGAATTAATGTTGATACAAGGTTGCCCTCTCGTGGCCAGCCATGGTGTTCGTTTTAAATGCCATTCCATCTTCCTGCCACTTATCCTGCTCATGGTTGCAGGCAGAGCATCTGAATCAGGTATATTTGGCCAAGTCTGCTCAGGCTAGAGGGCTGCACTGAATGGGCAAAGTGTTAATACTGCAGATATCTATGAGAATGGGGGAAAAATAGAAATATTTTTGAAGATGATGTTTACACTATTCCTGTGGGGAGGGTAATAAAATGTGTAGGAGAACCGATGAAATTGGTCGTATATGCATATTCATACTTGCAATTATTGTGGCAGATATCCTTTTTTTTCTGTTAAATTATTTGTTCACGCCTCTGCACCACCTGGTGACAATATCAATAAGTGAGTAGTAATTAAAAAATTTAAAGGCTAAAATGCATTGTTTCTGGTTGTCAGTGGCTGTCATACATACAGAAGGTACAGACACAGTTGCCCCAAGACATGATAAAAAAAAAGTTATACACAATTCGTTGATGTGTATGTGTTAATAAATGCAGAAGAGGGGGGTGTTAGGGGGTGACAGTGCAAACTGGGCAGAGGAAACTGGGTTCGCTGTTTGTGAGGGTGTCGGCTTCTGGAACAAAACTGTTCTTGTGCCTCTTTCTTTCAGCTCACAATGATCTGTAGCACATGGTAGAGAAGAAAAGATCAGCAAGGTCGTGTCCCAAGTGTGAGGTGTCTGTGGTGATTTTCCCTGCTCATTCTCTGACTCTGGTTGAGTACAGGTCCTGGAGGGGTGACAGCTTAACGGCAATGACCTTTTCTGCAGACTTGACTACTTGTTGTGATTTGCCCTTATCTTTTTTGAAGCTTGACTAGAGTGGTGCTTGGGTTATCAATGTGATGTCCTTCAGGTGGGCCAGAACCAGTCTTTCCAAGGTTTTCATGATCAAAGATGCCAGAGCAGCAGGCCTGTAGTTATTTAGTCCTATCATGCAAGATATTTTGGGCATCAGTATAATGGTGGAATGGTGCATCATGAGGGAGACCATGCATCAGTGTTATGCTAATGAAGGTGAGACAGTGGGCAATTTCATTCAATTAATGGGCTTTGATGTTTTGTAAGCATTTCATTTTTTTTTGCATTTAATCTTTCAACCACATACAAGCATTTGTCCATTGTTGTAATCTGCCTCAGTTCTTTGCACAAAACTGGCAAATATTTTTAGGTTTAAATTAATATAAAATATGACAAGTTTTAATTAATGTATGACTTTACTAAAATGCAGAACCGGTACAGAAACCCAGTCAGTAATAATGATAATATATGGAATTACACAATTGCGGTGGATTTTCACTAATACTTAATATAAAAAGAACAATATTAGGACTATAAGACACGTGCAATTCTACGTCGTCCGGCAAAATTAATTAATTAAATAAGTACATGAATTGATTGTGTGTGTGTGTGTGTGTGTGTAAATGTACAAGTATTGGGAAGAGGTGTGGCATGCCCAGCGGGAGCAGGTGCAGCGTCATGGCGTCATGCGTATTGCGTAATACGTCCTTATGGACGTTACGTCTTTCTGTCCGGCACCGGAGTAGCAGGAAGGATCGTTATGGATGCAGGGTGGATATTATGGACGGGCGATAACATTGGTTTTCTTTCCGATCCGATACCAAATTATACGAAGGTTGGTATCCCGATGCCAGTATTTGGTGCCGGTGTTACGGGAAATTCACTTTCCCCATGTTCCCCCTGACGCGCGTTTAGGGACAATCCCGTGTAGACTGGATTTTTATTTCGCGTCAATTCAGTACAAATGTACGGGTTCAAATAAGATCTTTCAGCACTGAGATACGCATAATACTTTTCCGTTCAATTGCAGATGGTTTGGTTTGCGTTGCATTTTATTGCTTGCCGTGTAGTGTATCTTATTTTGTATTCTTATCATATGACAACATTTCGGCTTAATATTATAACCGCTGTAACTAAAAAAAGAGATTAATTATTTTGTCTGTTATGCTGAAGTATGTGTAAAAATGTGAATGAACGATCTCTGTACATTTAATATTAATTTGTGAAGGTTACTATATTACTAAAAGACAAATTATTTATCTGTGCCTTTATAATTACCCTGACGTGACATAAGCGTGATTTATGTGTCACAAAAGTAAGAACGAAATAATGTTAACTCAAACCAGCCCTCGGGAACACCCCGAATTCCCTGGGAGTTGTTGATCTAAACAAGAGAAACATGACATACGTATCTGTAAAATGTTATGCTATGGAAGGTACACTATATTGACAAAAGTATTGGACACCTGGCTATTAAACCTACAGGTACTTTTATGACCTCCCATTCTAAACCCATAGGTATCAATATGGAGTCCCCCCCTTTGCAGCTAGAATAACTGCCAATATTTCTGCTAAGGCTTTCCACAAGTTTTTGGAGTGAGCCTGTGAGAATTTTTGCCCATTCATCCAGAATCCAGAAGAGCATTTGTGAGGTCAATCACTGATGTTGTACATAAAGGCCTGGCTCTCAATCTTCGTTCTAGTTCATCCCAAAGGTATTTGATGGGGTTGAGGTTAATGCTTTGTGTTGACCAGTAAAGTTCTTCCACACCAAACTCGCCCAACCATGCTTTTATGGACCTTGTTTTGTGTACTGGGGCACTGTCACGCTGGAACATAACAGGGCTTTCCCCAAACTGTTCCTGCAAAGCACAGTTTTTGTGCTGGGGCTAATGCCAGGCGAAGTCTGGAACTCCACAGTTATTGAGTCAACAGAGTGGCTTCTATGAACTATGAGCCTCAACATTTGGCGACCCAGCCCTGTTATTGCACATGGTCTGCCACTGAGTTTCTGTTATTTCTAAACACTTCTATTTTGCAACAGTATCACGTACAGTTTACTGTGGAATATCTAGCAGGGGAAAAAAATCACCAGCTGACTTAGTGCAACAGTGGTTCCACGCTGGAATTCAATGAGCTCTTGAGAATGACTCATTCTTACACAAATGTTTGTAAACCTGACTGCACAGCAATGTGCTTGATTTGATACACCTGTGGCAGTGGGTCTGAATGAAACTCTTGAATTCAGTGATTAAGAGGTGTGTCCTGATACTTTTGTCCATATAGTGTACATCCATATGCAAGGTCATAACAGCTGATTCCTCTACAAGAGGTACATGTTTGATCAGCATGCAGTGATTATCAAATAACAACTTAGTTCATGTTTCCTGAATGAGTGGAACAAAATAATTTTTTATTTGAATCGATTCTTGGAAATGTAGCTTGGAGTCATGGTAAAATCATGGAAATTTCTTGGGAAAAAAATGTATAATTATGAAATCTTTTCTTATAATTATGAGAGAGTAAGACATAATTAAGTGAGAAGGTGTCTAATAAAAAAAGAAAAGATCTTGTAAATATTCTTTCTCATACAGCTATGTTTCCAAAAAGTTGGGACACTGAGTAAAATGTAAATAAAAAGAGAATGCAAAGATTTGCTAATTTTATAAAACAAGCAATTTACGAAATAAAATTTAATTGAAATCAGAATAAAGACAAATTCAAATTGTCCACATTACTGAGTCTGTGTAATACCGCGAGTCTGAGGCATGCTCAAATCAGAGCGATTTGACTGGAGCGGGATGAATTTTGATGGCGTGCAGAGTGGTATTGAGCGGAGGAGCAGGCAGAGCCAACTAGGGTTCGGTAATATTCTGTTTTGAAACACAATACGGTGTCTTTTAATAATATCGCGGTATGCGATATTATCGTTCACACATATGCAGCAACGAGTCGTATTTCAACATCAGAAACACAAGGAAGTCAGATGCCGGACTGTCAGGTACACTTACGGTGGAGGATTTATACAAAGCTAGGGACACTGTTGGAACTATGCAAGTATGAAGCAGGTGTTTCCCGAAACCATACTTCGAACTATGGCGGTAACGATGGTGCGGACTTACATAGTACGAACAATCGTTAAACGACACAGGTGTTTCCCAAAAGCATAGTTCGAATGAACGTTCGCAAACACTGTCGTTAAGTTGTCTTAAGTCTCAAGCTGTAGTTAGAAGCTCAGTTCCTGCAGAATGTGGAAAATGCAGTTGAAGGAGGGTAGTCATTATGTAAACAAGGTAAAAATATTAAATAATCATGCTGTACAAACATGTATAATGTAAAATGCTTTGAAAATACTCCTCTGTTGATGAGTATGGTATGATTGCAGGGGATGATGTTTACCCACTTGTTTATTGTATGATAAAATGCATTACATATATAAATATATATTTGGGGATGCATGAACATGACATTGCGTTATCACATGAAGTAATTGTTATACTTATCAAATCAAAAACATGAAATTACCCGATATGATCTACTGCCATATATAACTTATCTTACAATAGAGTGTGTCAAGAAAGTTGTTGGTGTTGCTGGTGTCGAGTTGTCAACAGACACAAAGCCATGCCGACAAATGCAGTATGATTATTACGTTTGCGCACATCGCAACGACGAAACTGTACATACACTATATGTACAGTATCACATGGAAAACAACATCCGGAAAGCAAATTCTACACGGGCAATTTAATGGCTAAAATACGGAATCAATTTTTAATTACTGAGAGCTTTCATAGCCATATGAAAGATTTATAAGGAAAAAACCTCACGACTCTGGAATGTAATATACATCTAGCTATCCCACTGAGTCATGAACACACTATAGAACTTATGGAACCATAAGGAACCATTGTAGTTCGGACTAATGTGGTTCAAACTATGGTGGTGACTAACAAAGTGCGATGGTTTTGGGAAACAGTTGTACTTGGGAAGTTAGTTAGTTTGAACTAACATAGTGCATTGCATCGTTAATGCTAACCTCCGTCGTTGTTCGGGAAACGCACCCCTGGTCATCACCAACCACTACCGTGGTAGGCTGGTATAATCAAAATCTCTCCCGTAGGCCAAATTTATACCATATACCCTTTATACCGCTTTATATCACACATCCCTAATTATGAGATTGAATGTATTGAATGCATTACGCTTACATAAAATACGGTTGCCAGGCGGATTAGATATGATGAGGACTCCATGCCTGATGCTGCAGAACAGACATAAAATATGAAAATATGTTCATTGTTCCCTATCTGCTCACAGACGTCCCCCTGCAGGGCTGTGGCCAGCTGCAGCATGGACCAGAAACCTCCCCAGCTCAGTGTGGCAGATGTGAAGGAGGAAGCTCAGGACGTCCTCATATCGGATGTGGGCGGGGCCGAGCACAGCAGCCCTGGCAAGGTGAGATGGAGCGCTGCTGGTGTGGGGCCAGCTGCCTTCTGCACTCACATGTTGCTTGCCTTAGTATTCTTGCTTAGTCCTGCTTAGTATCCTTGGTAGTATCCAGGAAACTGCATGAACTTTGACCTTCCTGAAGTCATCTGGGATCTTATACAGTCTCTGTGTGTCCTCCCGCATCAATGTAACTATGACGGTGAATCTGCATCTAAACATCTTCACAGCCTGCTGTCATGTCACCTGTGCTTTTACCCTGTAGTACCTTCAGCATTGAGCTGCTTAGATGGATTAGGAGAGGAGAGAGAGCAGCAGCTTGAGGGCAGCTTGTGTTCAGTATCAGTCAGGAAAAGTCTCCTGTATGATGCCTGATAAAAACATTGGTAGATCTGGCCTGGTCTCTATGTGATGTTGAAATGTGTCACTTTCAGTCCCATAGACCAGATGAACTCTTTACGGAAGAATTTTATTGACTCTGTTCTCTTTTCCTCAGAAAGCAGAGAGTACAGTGTGCAGCGTCCTTAATGGGGAGGTGAAAGAAGAAACAGTGTTTCAGGACGTGACTGAGGAGAAGCTGGCTGGGAGTGTCAGACCTCCAAGTGACCCAGGTGACTATAGAAAAAATCTTTCAGCTTCCAGAAAATTCCACATGCTGTATCACACATATCTAGTGCTGTATGCAGTCTGTGTTACTGAATTCTTGCCCTATTAGATTCTACTGCAGTGGACTTTATTTCTCATGAAACCATCAATTTTGTTCCCATTACCCAATTCCAAACTTATGTTTGCTCTTCTCCATTCCTCTTTATTCATTCCAAGCTCTCATTTCTGGGAGGAGAATGAACAAGTTCCCCTGTCCATACTGTCCTATACTACCGTATACGTCAGAGATTTTCGTCCAGAGGCACATCAAGAAATCCCACCCCGAGAAGTTTGACCCCAGTGTGATACTGAAAATGCTCTGCTGCTCCTACTGTGGGAAGAGCTTCAGTCATTTAGGAAACCTAAAGAAGCACCAGCTGATTCACATTGGGGAGGGGCCCTACCAGTGCTCCCAGTGTGGGAAGAACTTCAGTCATGTAGGACCTCTAAAGGAACACAAGCGGACTCACACTGGAGAAAAGCCATTCCAGTGCACCCAGTGTGAGAAGAGCTTCAGTTATTTACGATACCTAAAGAAGCATCAGTGGATTCACACAGGAGAGAGGCCACACCAATGCTCAGAGTGTGAGAAGAGCTTCAGTCGATTAGAAGCTTTAAAGATCCACCAGAGGAATCACACAGGGGAGAGGCCCTACCAGTGTTCCGAGTGTGGGAAGAGCTTCAATCACGTAGCAAACCTAAAGAATCACCAGCGGATTCACACAGGGGAGAGGCCTTACCAGTGCTCCCAGTGTGGGAAGAGCTTTGGTCAAGTAGGAGCCCTAAAAAAGCACCAGCCAATTCACACAGGGGAGAGACCGTACCAGTGCTTTGAGTGCGGGAAGACCTTTGGTCAGTTAGGAAACCTGAAGTACCACCAGCGGATTCATACAGGGGAGAGACCCTACCAGTGCTCCCAGTGTGGAAAGAGCTTCAGCCATGTAGGAAGCCTAAAGAATCACCAGCGGATTCACACAGGAGAGAGGCCCTACCAGTGCTCTCAGTGTGGGAAAAGCTTCACTCAAGCAGGAGTCCTAAAGAAGCATCAGCGAATTCACACAGGGGAAAAGCCCTACCAGTGCTCCCAGTGTGGGAACTGCTTCAGTCATTTAAGAGCCCTAAAGGTACATGAACAAACTCACACTGGAGAGAAGCCGCACCACTGCTCCCTGTGTGAGAAGAGTTTCAGTGTGTTAGAAAAACTAAAGAAACACCAGCGGATTCACACAGGGGAGAGGCCCTACCAGTGCTCCCAGTGTGGGAAGAGTTTCATTCATTTAGGAAACTTAAAGGACCACCAGCGGATTCACACAGGGGAGAGACCCTACCAGTGTTCCCAGTGTGGGAAGAGCTTCAGTCATTTAACAAACCTAAAGAAGCACCAGCGGATTCACACAGGAGAGCGACCCTTCCAGTGCTCCCAGTGTGGGAACAGCTTCAGTGCTTTAGGAAAACTAAAGGAGCACCAACGTATTCACACAGGGGAGAGGCCCTACCAGTGTTCCTATTGTAAGAAGAACTTCAGCCAAGTAGGAACCCTAAAGATCCATCTGCGGATTCACACAGGGGAGAAGCCATACCAGTGCTTACAATGTGGGAAGAGGTTCACTCAAGTAGGAACTTTAACAAAGCACCAGCGAGTTCACACAGGGAGAGGTCGCACCAGTGCTCAGAGTGCAAGAAAATGTGTGGTCAGTCATAAGAACACCAACATACTCACACAGGCAAGAGACCCTACTAGTGCTCCCAGTGTTGGAGAAGCTTCAGTTAATGAGGAGAACGTAAGTGACATAAATGGACTCAGGGGAAGCAGTGGAAGTGTAAATAATGATCAGTTTGCTGTATAGAAGGATTGTGTGTAGGCTTTAGCCACAGATAATTGCTTGTATCTCCTGAGCTTGCCTGAGGTTTCTCCTGGGACTGATCCTGTTTAACCCCTTAGAAAAATTGCTAGAAGTGGGTAGCTTAGAGCAGGGCTTTTCGACTGGGTTTTAGCCTCAGCACCCACGTTATTCTTGGGTCAAAAAAATCACAACCCAGATTCACAATAAAAGTTGACCTGGTAACAGGGTGGAGTGCTTTCTGGGCTCTTCGGGTACACTTGCGTACAGCGCAGATACAGCTGCCATGGTCCATGCTGCTCCTAATGACCCAAGTAGAGGTACTGACTGAGAAGGAACTCAACTGCAGGCTTTACAGTACAGCATTTCCAAGACTGGTACAGCATGCAAGCAGGGGCCTAATGCTGACACATGATGAAATGCTGCTTTAGCAGAGGCTGGTCCAGGCTGCGGGAAGCCCTTCTCTGAATCGGGGGGGGGGGAGATTTGGATGGGATATGCTCAGGGGTACTAAGGGGTATCTGAATGAGAACAGGTAGGGAGTAGTCATGTTTATTATTATAACTGCCCATCATAACTGGGCAGTGATAGTAAAGCCCAGAGTAATATCAATTATAATAGCAATTATGTGCCCCCCCTACAGTCCTGCAGGAATACCTGCTCTCTGGGTGGGATGCACATTCAGATGCTCAGATCCATCGCAGGCTGATTCTCCTGTCATCTCTCTGGATGTGCGTCACACAGATCTTCGCTTTTAGCTTTTAAATGCAGGCTGTCCATGTGATTCATGTCCTTTATTGACTGATATGGTTCACCATTTCATGTTTTCTTGCAAGGTTTTCCTTTCCAATTTTGGTTAGGATGTAACATAAATTAAGTTTAATTGAGTTTTCACAGACGATCTGACAAAAGAAGCCTGCTTTTATTTTACAGGTGCAGAAACTGGGAAAGCTGACTAGAAATCAGTCATCCACATCCTGTACAGCAGCACCGCTAAATAGGTCCAATACATGTATTATATATATAAAATAAATGTACACCCTTTTGCAAGCATTTCTATTTGCTTCCGATATTTCTGATTCTAATCCTTTCGGGATGCTCTTTTGATGGAAAGTACATTTGGGAGTCTGAAATATCTGCTCTTAGCTGTACTGTACACTGACACTCAATGCTTGTTTTTTTGCACGTGACTTACCCATGTAGAAGTTTTTTTATCAAATATTTTTTACTTTATTGGGTATCCTTCTACTTTCCATTCTCTTCACACATGGAAAATGAATTATCTTCGACACATGAATAATTCTGTGTCATTCTGAGAAACTTGCAGGTATTTCATAAAATGGTAGATTTTAGTGTCCCAAAGCCTCAAACTTCAGGCCTGATGTAAACGTGAATTAGTGTTCATACACTGCCACCCGCTAATGGCCAGCCATGGTACTGTATTCCTTTTAAACGCCATCCCTCTTCCTACCACTTGTCCTGCTCAAGGTTGCAGGCAGAGAATCAGAATCAGGATTATTTGACCAAGTATGTTGAAACACACATGGAATCTGTCTACAGTCGTTGCATACAGCAGATACATACACAGTTGGCACAAAAGACACTAAAATTGTCACATACAATTTGGTGCAAGAGTGCATGTCAGTGCAAGGACTGCTGCAATAAACGCATGATAAAATAAATGCATGATAAAATGTATAAACCAGTACAATAAGCAGCTGAGTTATTTACAGGTGTCAGGTTTTGCTTGTTATGAGGAGGTAACTGTGAAACTCGAACGGAGGAAACTAGGTCAGCTGTTCGTGAGGGTGATGGCTTGTGGGAAGAATCTGTTTTTGTTTCTTTTGGTACTATAGCACCTCTTAGAGGGGAGAAGTTCAAAGAGCTTCTGTCCTGGGTGTGAGGGGTCTGTGATGACCTTCCCTGCCTGTTTCCTGACTCCGAATGAATACAGGTCCTGGAGGGTGGGCAGGTTAACACCAAAGATTATCTGATTACTCATAACCTGTTCTTATCTTTTTTGGTGCTTGGCTTGAATTGGACTGTACAAGGGCGTAGATTTGCTCTGGACATTGGTGGGGACCTATGACTAAGTGGATTAAATCATTGGTGGGGACATTTCAATGGTCGGAGGATATTGGTGGGGACACGTCCCCTCCGTCCACCCTAAATCTACGCCCCTGGGACTGTAATTAACGAGCTGAGAGGAGACTCGGTGATCCCTCGGTGATCCCTCGGTGATCCCTGTGTAAAAGATGATCACTAGCTTCCATGGACTTCCAAGGTGCAGGAACTCCAGGCTGTTCTGACCACCCCAGAGGGCCAGCAGTTCAGCGTCCCATCTGTATGCAGATACGTCAGCATTTCTGATGAGTACAGTGCCCCTTATGTCATATGCACATTTGAGGAATTTGACAATGGGGTCCTTGGTAGTGCAACTGCTGGTATAGAGGGAGAGAAGCAGTGGGAACAGCATATATCTCTGGGGGCACCAGTGTTGGCCAGTGGGCACAGAGAGCTTGTGAGATTGGAATGGAGGAATTCTCAGATGCTGTTAAAGGCTGAGCAGAAGCCCACGAACGGAATCCTTGCACTGGTGCCTGGGTTATCAATGTGATGTCCTTCAGGTAGGCCAGATCCAGTCTTTCCAAGGTCTTCAATGGCAAAGGTGCCAGAGCAACAGGCCTGTAATCACATAGTCCTGTTATGCAAGATATTTTGGGCATCAGTATAATGGTGGAATGGTGCATTGTGGGGGAGACCATGTATCAATGTTGTTATGCGAATACAGCTGAGACAATGGGCAATTTAATTTATTTTTGTGTATATATATATATATATATATTAATGCAGTTTTTGTTGGATTGCTTTTGCGATGGAATATTTTAGAGATGGATGATTTTTAAAAAAGTATTATCAATACACATGACTATTAAATATTTAAGACCTTGATGTTCTGAGAGCGTTTAATTGTTGCATATATTCTTTCAACAGCGTGCAAGTTTTTGTTAATTATGTCATCTGGCTCATTTCTTTGCACAATATCAGCAGAAACGTTTTTAGATTTAAATTCATAAAAACATGACCAGTTTTAATATATGTATGCCTTTATGAAAATGCAGAACCGTAGAGAAGCCCAGTAAGTAATTATAAAAATATATGGAATTATACATTTACTGTTGATTTTCACTAATAGCTGAGATGAAATTGGGTCTTTTCCGTATATACATTTCGTGCATACATTACTACTCAAGGACTAGGGAACGGGCAGAGAAAATCATTGCGGATACGTCGCACCCTGGACACAATCTTTTCCAGCTCCTCCCCTCTGGCAGGCGCTTCAGAACTCGGTGCACAGAAAGCACCAGACACAGGAGCAGTTTCTTCACCCTCATAAACAGCAAAGCTGTGTCATCTGCCTTCTGTCAATTTCCCCCTTTAAACTCTGTTTGCACTCATCCTCGCCCCTTATACTTTGTACAGTGGGTTACCCATGTGTGTGTGTGTGTATATATATATATATATATATTTCTATTTCAATTTTTTTTGTATAGTGTAATTTATTGTCTGTGTATTGTTATTGTTTGTATACTGTTATTTATTTGTGTACTAGGGAGTTTCAAGCAGCCGGAAGCAAATTCCTTGTGTGCCCTAGCACACTTGGCGAATAAAGCTGATTCTGATATGTGCATTTCAGTGTCATCTAGCAAAAAAAGCGAAAACAATGAAAACGTCATGCCGTCAAACGTAATACGTAATACGTCGTTAT
>JAODKM010000227.1:0-14828 GCA_026780845.1 Petrocephalus sullivani
TTCGCCCCCCCCCCCCCCCCCACCCCCCCCCCCCCGCCCCTCCCGCGCAAGTACTCTTTCCCCGACCGAAAAAAAAAAAGTCAGCGGGGCCTCCTCTCCCCTCCCCCCCCCCCCCCCCCCCAAACGGGCAAGCCTAATAAAAATGCAGCATAAATTACATTCCTTTGGCTGCACAGAGACAGGGTGGGTTTACTGCTCCCGGGGCGGGGGCACCTAGGAGACCCGGAGAGAGAACTTTTGAGCGGTAAGCATGGCTGACGTGGACTGCCGGGTGGATGCTGGCGTCTGAGCGGGCCCGCAGGCGCCACCTAGCTGTGAGCGGCGACACAGCAGCTTCAGAACGTCACCACGCTAATCGACGCTAAACCCACAGAGAAATGAGACTCGCCACATTTACCGTACGGGTGGGTGACGTCAGGTACATTGTACTAAGGATGGCTTCAGAATGACATTATCAGGTGCAGTACTTCCCGAACGGAACACATCCGACTCGCCATAATGAACCGGTAGCGGTTCATCCACGGGGAGACTGCCTGCGCGAGGAACAGGCTGAATGGTACTTAGTGCCAGTAACAGATGTCAGGGAGGATGGCCTGGGAATCAAGGAGAGATCAGCTGCTGTGGACTCGGGGGATGACGGGTTTGGACTGAGCCTGGGACGGGACGAGAACGAGAGTGAGCTCAGTGCGAAATGGACATGGAATCAATCGGGATGGCTCACTAGCCCTCCCTACGAACATCAAGGCCCACGATCCTTCAATAAAAGCAGTCAAACTTGACGGAAATTTACTACAGTCTTTTCATATCGTCTGTTCATATTTTAAGTCCTAACGATTTCCTAAGGCTCATCGAAGGAAAAAAGAATAGGCACTCGGGGTGTAAACGGGCCAACAAGCTGCGGATGGGTTAACAGCTCGTCGTATTCCTTCGCACGGGGTAAAACAGGATATTTCCACACTTCTCTAAAGAAACTAATGCTACTTCCAGGGGCACCGGTTTTCAAACAAGTCCACACACATGTAGTCGGGAAACTCGGCTGGCACGATCCCAGCAAACGCAAACAGCCTTCAGCTTTTGGCTCGTCATTCTCTGGAAGCATCATTTTCAGGACACCAAACCGGGCCGCATCCTGTATGACCTCTGCAGAACCTCGGGACCCCCGCGGAGCCACGCCCTCCCCCGGCCACGCGTGTTGGTCGGTCACGGCAACCCTGGCCAGGCTCCGTGCGCCATGTGGTCCGGGGGAGGAGGGAAGGACGTGCGAGGAGCGAGTGAGGGGTGGAGAGATGTTCCCCCTCCGTGTGGCTGAGTCACACGCTGGCTTACTCAGGCAGGGCCCCCGGCCGAGATCCCGACAGCGGTTACGGGACGGGCCAGACACAGGACACCAGAGTTCTACTGGAGCCAGCGGTGCTCAGCTGAGGTGCCGGGGGACGCTTCGCAGCCACGTCGCGTTTCTGACTACAAGTGAGCCGCTCAGCGGAAGCCAGGCCCAGGCATTAGAGAGAGACTTGGGGGCCGGAGGCCAGGGGGTCAGAACTTTTAAGTAGATTATTTATCGATCACTCCATGCGTCCTACTAATAGACAAATCATTTAGCCACAAAATGACATCACTCCACTTAACAACAACCACCCCCCCCCACCCTCATAATTAAGCTGCCAGTTAAAACCAATCACTGCTTATCGAAAGTAACAAGCAGGGATTTGAGGCATTTCCATGCATGATGGTCCTGCGCGGTGTTCCCGAATCCCTGACACTTCTTAGGAATACCCAGGGGCATTTCCCAGCAGAGGGAAGACGGGGGGGCAGCGCGTGGAGATGGCTCGGTCGGCAAAAGGTCGCGAAGCTGCACTCGCACCCGCGTTCCTGCAGACTTGGACTCCTGTTCCGGATTGCTCACCAGCCGCGAGCAGCGGTGTTCAGCAGACCAGAGTAAACGGGGAGGGGGCCACACCCAGGAGTCTACATCAGCTGTCCCCCCAGAGCTCACGTCACCCCCCCCACCTCCCCACCCCACGGTCGGGGAGAGAGGAACCCAATCCACCGGCAACAGCAGAGGAAATTCACATACGAGCATGATTTTATCACCAGTGTGTCAGAGAGGCGTGGCCAACATTCCCCTTCCCCCAGCGTCAACCTGCGTCAAACCTGCGAATCTGAGCTCCCAGCCCCAGAAGCAGAAATGCATTAAAGTCTGTATTTCTCACGTGTGTGTGTGTGTGTGTGTGTGTGTGTGTGTCACAGTCCAGTCACTCGACGGATTAGGGGACCAGCAGACACAGCAGTCAGGAGCCGGGGTTTCAGAAGGTTCACCCCAGGTATAATAAGCCGAGTGCAGAGCACCAAAGCCACACCCCATGGTAGATTAACATCATTTAAAAAGTCCAAATATTGCCTCCAGCACTCTAACAGACCATCTGATCAGCATGAGCAACGTGGCTGAGTGCATGGACACGGCTGGGCTCAGCAGGCTCGTTCCCAGGCACATGCTACCGGTAGGCTTCAGGCCGGCCAGGCGCCGCAAGGCCAAAGCAGACGATCGCCGATCATTATGCCGACTCCCACTCAGCGGCGCACCGACCTCGGGGGGACACCACGATGCCGGCAAGTTAAAGCGATCGGGATCAAAGGAATTTAAAAAAAAAAATGAACCTATACATTTTTCTTTTCCTTCAAGTCTTCATTAACACCAACGTTCGCATGGAGACGGGGAACATGAAAGGGGCTGTGGGCTGAGACGTGTGGCTGAGCCAGACCCGTGGGGCGGAGGCGAGGGCAGGCACTGGCAGACAGCCTCAGGCAGCGAGCCCAGGCCCCCGTCTCAAAGCCCGCAAGAGGAGATTCTGCGTGCATCTGCATTTTACCCATAATTCCATCCCAGGGAATAACAAGCTTTTCCACTGGAACAAGCTGTAACATCTACTCCCATCCTGCGCTGATTTTGCCTGTGCTGATTTTGCCTGTGCTGATTTTGCCTGCGCTGATTCTCTCCCCAGGCAATAGCTCCACTGTTTGGTGTAGATTAATTACACCTCCATGAGAGTTTTGGGGGGGGGGGGGCTGTTTTGCTGCAGATCTACAGGTGACACAGCCACTTCGCTCAGTCGGCCCACCAGTGCAGCCCCAAAACACACGGCCCTCTTCTATTTGTGACACGCAAAACAGACGCATAACAGAAAACAGTCCCAAACACACTGAATGGCTGTTTACTTGCCATAAAAGGGGTCCTTATGCACAACTCCATAACAAACTGGAATTAAGCGACCTGGGAGAGCAAAAACAAGACCCCCCCCCGCAGAGCAGATCTCCCATAATGCCATGCAGACTCACCCACCAGAGCAGTTGGCCATAAGCTCATGTTTTCACAGAGAGTGGGGCTGCTAAACAGTACGCCTCAACGGGGTGGGGGAGGGGAGGCGGGTTGTCAGATTAATTTACAATGATCTAGTGTCACAATTAGGCAGCCGGGGGCCTCCTCGCATTTGCAGGCTTTCCAGTGGCCACACCGCCACAAATGGGACCCCCCCATATTTAAAACCTCCGGTAAAGCAGCAGCGGCTCTGCCAGGAGCTGGCGGCCTCCGCGGCAAGCTGCAGCCCAGAGGAACGCAGAGTCCCGCGGGACGGCAACCACCAGATGCCCGCTCCAGAACCACAGCCCCATCATACGGCCTGCGACCCCACGCGGACCAGAGCTGCAAGGCAGATTATGGGAGATATTTTCAGGGGCCCCTCCCGTCGTGCGGCATTCCCCGAATAAAAGACGAGGACGGGCCAAAGCGCTAATGGATCCTCGGCACGGGCCGGGACGGAAAAAGGGATTGTTGGCCGGGTCGTACCTTGTGCTCTATCCACTGCCGTCATTAACGGTAATAAGACGCTCAGTGGTACCGGCCGGGCTCCAGGCAGCAAGTATGCTCAAATGTTTTGAAAAAGTAAAACGGTGAAAACGTTCGCTAAACACCCAATAAAAGTGTAGTAACACCGTGAACCGTGCTGTTGACCGCACTTACCGCTCTGATAATGAGCGTGCTCAGTTAGGGCCCCGACTACGGACAGCGCGGCACCACGATCCGTGCTGCCGACCGCACTTACAGCTCTGATAATGAGCGTGCTCAGTTAGGGCCCTCACTACGGACAGCGCGGCACCACGATCCGTGCTGCCGACCACACTTACAGCTCTGATAATGAGCGTGCTCAGTTAGGGCCCCGACTACCGACAGCACGGCACCGCGATCCATGCTGCCGACCGCACTTACAGCTCTGATAATGAGCGTGCTCAGTTAGGGCCCCGACTACGGACAGCGCGGCACAGCGCAGGGGGTGAGCGCAGCGTGGTTTTAGTAAAAACCAGAAAAAAAGGCCGCAATGGAACCAGAGGAACCACGGACAGGCTACCACAGATGACCAGGGGAGGAGCCAAATCGCTTCTCTGAGGTCAGGTGGCTTGAACTTGGCATCTTAGTCAAGGGGTAAGATCTGCAAGGCCCATAAGCACCACCTTTATAACACGTGGCAGGAAAACTCAACGGCGTGGAAACAATGTGTGGAAGCACAGACTACAATTCCCACAATCCCCCTGTTCAACCAACTGCACTCAACTGGAGCTCATTTACCACTGCAGTACAGTACTAAACTCTTTAAAAGAAAATGCATGATGGGCACTTTTTAAACTCACAAACTGGCCACCCGAAACATAACCCTGAGTTGTAAAACCTAAAATAAGTTTAAGAGCAGGCTTGCCGTTGACGGTTATGCATAAACAGTTGATAGGGCATCTTGGCGGTAAACCAGCCTGCAAGCACGCGCACAGGGCAACCAGCGAACTTAGCGGGACAGCGGAGGCGCGGCAAATCACTCGGGTTTCATCGGAAACACGGGGAAGCGAGCGGATGGCGGCAAAGCAAAAACGCTGACAGACGGCAGTCCAAAGGACACAGGAAAGTGCGGAGCGGTGTTTACATGCAAAAGAAGTCAGAGCACAACTAAGCATTTTCGAGAAAAATTAGCGCCTGATCTCTGCACTCAGCATTTTGGAGAAACTAAATCCTGGCAGCAGCCGTAAGACACAGACTTTCTAGAGAAAGTCCTCCCACCTGCTTTAAGGCTGAGAGCTGTAACCTCTTGGGGGGGTGTTTTTCCAGTTTGCAGTTCAACAAAAATGAGAAACGAGGAAACCCAGTAGAGCAAGTTCTGTCATACTTACGGGGAAAACCCACAAGTGGACTCCTTCAAGCATGCACTGGTGTACAGGGGTGGGTGTGTGTGTGTGTATATGTGTGTGTGTGTGTGTGTATGGTCATAATATGCTTGTAGACAGATACTTTGGGCTGATGGGAGACACATTTCCAGCCTGATTATCCTTTCATTTATTCAAAGTCCAAGGAGACTTCATTCTTAGGCATTTCATCAGAACATATACAGCTGAGATATTACTTAAATAAAATAAAATAAAAACCACCACGCCCCCTGCTGGTCACTCAGTTTCCCCCCACAGGGGCTAGCTTAGTGGATAAAGAACCAGACGGTTCACTGCTTGTTTAACTGGGAAATGAGCAGAGCCCAGAGACAGGGAATTAGCCAGTGCCGGTTCTGACTTATCAGCACAGCTAGGTTATCATTCATGAATATAAAAACCCCCAGAATCCCCTGCCCGATGCCCCCAAGGCGCCCAAACGCTACCTCCAACCGCATCCACCCCAGCTACGCCGCTCCACCCGCCCTCCCCACGGACTCTCCTCCAGTCTTTTTATAGGCCGAAAAACTACAGCCGTCGCCGTAGCAACACTGTGTACGTGGGTGGGTTTTAAGTATATCCCTTCCGTGATATGGGGGGGGGAGGCAGAGATGCACTCGGATACACTGCATACTCCCCCCCCAACCAGACACCAGACACAGCACCCATATCAAAATCAGGCAGAAGAGCATCGTTAAACAGGCAAATACAAGCACACCCCTGCACAACAGAATGCCACAGGTGCTTAGAGGTCAGCGTCTTTGCGGGGGGGGTGTGCATTGGCCACAAAGCTCAGGCGGAGCCGACACGATTATGCGATTGTTTGATCCTTCTCGATTACTCCCCCGGAAGGCAGATGCAGCAGAAAGGGATGGAAATAAAGAGTGAAGGCCTTCAGTTGCGCGAGAGCTTTTCACATTAAAAGTGAATGAAAATGCAGGGGTCTGTCAGTATTGCAAAGCGAAAAATAACACCAGTGCACAACTGCAATGCAACAGGATCTAAAAAACAGCCTTTGGGTTTGATGGACTCGCCCAATGGTGCGAGGCTGGCCATAGCTATGTGCCATTTAGCCCCTTAGAGTAGCATAGCCAGTCTCTTTCCATCACTTTGACTTTAAATCAGTTTGCTTTATTTACTTTCTAGGATTCCTCTGTTAAAATATTAATAATCCCTGTTAAACAAAAGTTGGCCCTGTCATTTACCTGCATCAGCTTACATCAACATAACGTTTGTGAACATTTTGTTTGTTTTGGGTAGGGCTGAACGATATTTGATGTTTTTGCGACATTAAAGAGTTGAAAATTAGCGTGTCTACCAACAAAATCTGCCAAATAAGTTGGTGGTATTGCCGCTAATTGCCGACAGTCACCTGCTTTTGACCAACATGTCTCCATCTAATGCTAAATATTTCCATACATTGGAAGACTAATGTCTTACAGTGACCAGTTCTTGTTCGCCTTGACTGGTGACTGGTGGTCTCGAGAGAGCGCACGCAGAGCTCGTGCAAAAGCAGTAAAATTTTAGGCTGGCTCCTACTGGCAGAACTGGGAATCAGCAAGACTTCCCAACCAAGGGCGCCACATAGGCGGCCTCTCCACAAATGCAGCCAGCGGGCCCACATTTATGGCGTTTATACAGCCAAGTGTTTGCGGGGAAAGTTCCGGTTAACTATGCGAGACCGTAGCCACGCAAAGGCCGACCAACCATTTCGAACACAAGTTCACCCAGTGCAGTCACCCACTGGCCACATCAACACACACTCAAAGAGAAGGCCGAGGCCTACATTGGACTAAAGAAGTTTGAGTCCACCTTTCACTATCAGACGCGATGAACCAGGGTTGAGAAGTTGCACCACTTTCTATAACCCCTACCGCTAAAAACCCTGTATTTCAAACAGGCTACGCATGGATGGTCACGTCACACAACCTGCAACAGAGGCCAGGCGACGGTCTACACCGGGCAACGCGACACCTGCCTGGAGAAGCGCGGCAATCGAAAATCGCCCCACAGATGTGCAGCTGTAGCGGTGGACAGATGGGACACTATATTTTAAGCTACATTAGTCAATCTGGATTAGTGTCTGCCAAGCAAATGCTCATAAAAATAGAACCGAAACGCAGGAGTCGGACAGGCAGGAGAAGCTGAAAGCATCGGGGGGTATCCGAGGAGGCGACGTTGCAGAAACCCAACGGCGATCCTTCACTGTCACGGAGCAGCCAGACCAGGCAGTGACTGACTAATATTTAGCATTTATTTCAACTAAAGAAACTTCGTTAGGTTGACAACAATAGAAAGGAGGGGTCCACAGCAGATCGAAGGCCATGACGTGCATTACTGGGACTCTCATCCTCCCAGGGCTGGCGAGCACATGCTCGGGGCGACACGTTCGGGACTCGCCATGACAGCACGGGACGCCCAGGGGTCACCACAGGTCTCGGCACTCAGACATCCCCATTTTCCTTTCATAAATCATCTGAGAATTAGCAAACGCAGCCAGATGCCAACTCATCCTCATCCCCTGATTTTACACACCAGCAAACCACATGATCAGCCGACCTGGGGGGGGGGGGGGGGGGGTGCCAAACAGCAAAAAAAACCCTAACAACGTTTGTGCCACGAGAAGACGCTTGGCATTGTACGGCCGCCCCGTGGCCGGGGACAGCTGCGCGACGGGAAGGTGGCACGTGGCGCAGACATCGGCCACGGCCACCCCATGGTGTGTTTTCAAACGGCGGTGAAGCGGACGGGGTGCGGAGTGCCACGGAAAGCCGGGATCTCGCAACCGGATTGCGGAGCAGCACTCGAAGAGCTACTCGGTCACTCGCGGCCAGGCGGAGGGCGGTCCGTGAGCGGCGCGCAACTGGTCGCTTTGATGAGCTTGCCGAGTTCGAGATGCAGAGCCGGGGGGGGGGGGGTGACGGGTACATACCGGAAGGCTTCCATTTTCGGGGGGAGGACACATCGCTCGTTGAGGATGAAGCCCGACGCCTTGCACGGCGCCGTCGGGTGGAGCTGCATGGCTGGCGGTCCCCGGCGGTGGCTCGATCACGCTCCCCCGTGCATTCTGCTCACGCCCCGCGTCTCGCCGCGCACGCTTCCTCGCTCGCTCGCACGCACACGACTCTGCACGCTCCTCAGCGCATCCGCGATTCATCGCTCAGTGGCCGCCGCTGCTCGACGGTGCCTCCTCCATGCTCCTAGCGCTGAGTGCGGACCGTCGCCGTGGCGAAGGGTATCCTGGCAACAGGCAACCAGTCCACGCAGTTGTCGATGGAAGATGTGGGGGGGGAGGGGGGGGAATCACGTTCGGGGGCGATGAAAGGCACGGTGCAGCCCCCTTTCAGAGCAAGTTTCCCATCGTTCTCGCTCTTTAGATTTAGAGAAAGGGAAAAAAAGGCCTTTTCGTTAAGGTTGATCAATTTCGGCAGGTGTGCAGCAATGCGGGGAACCGCTCACAGGGACGATCTCCACAGACTGCCAGAGAGATGAGGAACAGTCAAGAAAAACAAGCCCTGCGTTCGGGTTCGCTGTAAGAGAGCCTGCTAAGGCAGTCTGAAAACTCCACCCACCCCCGAAACAGGCGCCCGTCTAAAGAAGGGTCCTAGATCGCTCCCATTCCCAAAATGCTATGGCGGGCTCTCGTTACCGCGGCAAGCAAACCGTCACCCCGAGCCTCGGGGCAATGATTGAGACCTAGGGGCGCCACGTCAGGGCCACAAAGGCCGGCATCACCCACGCGGGCACCGAGCACGACGGCCCCGACTGCCCGTAATGAGCTCGCAAAGGGCACCACCAGCTACTTCGAGAAAACCTAGCCGGCAGATCTGCTTAAAGGAACAGTGAGTGGATCAGAATGCAGATGAGCGGCGACAGGGGAAGAGTGCCAAAGTGGACCTGCGTGCCATATGCCGGGGGGACCCCGATACGAGACAGACACCGCCCGTATAACACCTACGGGAACGCGAGGCGGAGCGCGCTGCAGCCGGTGACATTTACGCCTGGCTTTTAGCAGGCGGACAGCCGCGTTACCGGGGCTGGGAAGGACCAGGGATGCAGCGAAAGACGTGGGACGGCGCGCGTTTGGGGGACAGTGCCAAATACCCTATTACATGCGAGCTCCCAGTAGCTCAGATGAGGACCCACCAGAGTCAATAGCAAGTCGCACATGATACTGATGGCTAGCCGTGCCATGTGCACAAGACTCACGAGCAGCCGGCAAGGGCCGGGGGGCTCAGCCAGGCTCGCTCTCGCACCTGCCTCTCAGCCACTGATGAGCCCAACCACCCCCCCCGCGGCCACAGGGGCGTGTACATTGGGGAGCTTCTGACTCAATTAACACACGACAGATTGCAGACAGGAAGATAAGGCACTGTGCAGATTCGCTCAGATTCATACCGCCACCCAAGACGGTACGGACGCAGAATGAATGCAACAACACAGCGTTCCCAGTGTTCTCAGAATTCCCAGTATCAATATAGCGGCAGACAGCAGGAATCACACTGGCTCCTATTCCAATGAACTATGCCAAAACTGCTTTCATAGAGCAACAAATGGTTCCAAATTACAATAGGTGTTAATTCAAGACCATTAACAGCACCTCCAAAGTGGCCTCTAGATTTCTATGACGACACTCTCGTGGACATTTCTTCAAGCAGCAACGAGGCTACTACTTTCAGACAACGCGGAGCCGCTGAGAATGGGAAGAGGGGAGGGATCTGGTGGATTTAAATATCACAACAGAATGTTTTACACATCAGATTTGCCAGGCATAGACGTGGGCAGCAGAACTGTCAAACGCTTAGACTTCCTGCTTCCACCAGAAAAGGGTGCCTCTAGTGGATGGGATTGTGATAGCGTGATCCTGCTCCCTGCTCATGCCAGAAAAGGGTGCCTCTAGTGGATGGGAGGTTGTCAGCGTGACCCTGCTCATACCAGAAAAGGGTGCCCCTAGTGGATGGGAGGGTGACAGCGTGACCCTGCTCCCTGCTCATACCAGAAAAGGGTGCCCCTAGTGGATGAGAGGGTGTCAGCATGACCCTGCTCATGCCAGAAAAGGGTGCCCCTAATGGATGGGAGGGTGACAGCGTGACCCTGCTCCCTGCTCATAACAGAAAAGGGTGCCCCTAGTGGATGGGAGGGTGACAGAGTGACCCTGCTCCCTGACAGACATCTGGGGGAGAACAAAACCTCATTTTTGGATACAACCGGGCTGGACACTAGCAGCTGTCCTTAACAGCTGAGGCCTTGGTGACTCAGTGGCCCCAGGTTGGGGGGAGCAAATAGTAGGAGACCTTAGCAAGCCACAGAAACACTGAACACCGATAACTCTCCAGCCCCAAGCCACCGAGTAAAAAGAGGGGTGGAAAAAATGCACGCACACACACCCCATATGGGGGTGAGTCAGCCTGCCTTTGTGGAGACGGCGGACATGCTGAGATTTATGGGCCGGGGACATGTGCACGTCCCTGCCAGGTGAGCACATTTACACTGATCCCAAAAGTATCCAAGTCTTATAGTTCAGGCAATTAAAAATGCATTTCAAAAACTGACGTAAGAAAATGTAAGTTCAAAGAAATCAAGGGTTTACTGATTTAAAGAGGAAACTCACATCGCGTTAAAACATCATCTGCATTTCGTCTGTCTATTACTCAAAGACTGCATACTAAACACTCCGAAATCAATAAGGGTCCTTAAGTGACCCCTGGGAGAGGGGATGCAATCCAGACAATGACGTCCTTGAGCGGGATGAAGCATCTGGGACCAGGGAGGCTCAACAGCCAGAAAGCCGGGAAGGGAGATCTGGAAGGTTCCATGGAGAATACGCACGTACACAATCTGCCGCGTCATCTGACCATCCAAAAATCAGATGCACAAGCTAACGAGGAAGCTCAGAATTCTCCCGACCCTCTACAGCTGATTGCATCAAGCTCATCACCATCAGCGCCTCAGCGCCTGGTACGGGGTATTTGGGAAGTCAGGGGTGTGCACACTGGGACCTTCTCCGGAAGGCACCGGAATCACACGCCATAGCAGAATTAGCAGAAGTGGTGCGAGCAGCCGGCCAGCAGAGCCGAGGACAGAGCCGGGCCTGTCTGCCCGCGTGGCTTCAGCCCTGCCATCTACTGTGGACTTCAACAGCCACCTAATCTCGGGGGGTAAATTAAAATGTTGACAGCGACCAGTTTGGCACTGGGTCCCATTCGGCGATCCGGCCAGCTGATCTCAGCATGCAGCGGGGAACCCGGAGACGACCGTCAGTAATGTCAGCCGCACGCAGGCAGGCGTCCCATGTCCTCCCCACAGGCCTGCCGCCACGGAGAACGCGGGCGTCTCTCTCCTCACCGGCTATTTGCGACTCCCGCTGAGGGCCAGCTTGGAATGCCTGTGCCATAGCGTCACCGAAACCACGGGCACCCGCGGAAGACGGGCACAAGCCGAGCGGTGACCCTTGCGGGTGACTGACCCGATCCTCAGGTTGTCAGGACACTAAGGGCCAGCCTCCACAAGCAGAGATGGGGGGTGACATTCCTGAGCAAAGTGACTTACGGCCACATATGGCAGGAGAACTTAATGGTCTCGCATTTCCTCATTGCATGACAAGGAATTCCGGTCAGAAGAATTACACCAACAGCCAGTGGCACGGCCTGCCTCTCATCAGCCATTCCGCTCCTCCGTACCACTGAGGGGGAGGCCAACATTCCAGCATTTTCCACAACTTTACTCACACCACTAACTCAAACCTTACGCAGCGATTCCGCTGAGGGGGCGGAGCAACGAGGAAATCCTTCCTATATCACAGAAAACAGGATGCAGGGTGAGAGTCGTTTGCTTTGGCAGAAGCCCTTTAAAGTTAACATGCGGACCTTCTAAACACACACAAACTAAAAACACACAAACTAAAACTCAACACTATGAGCAGCAAGGAGAACTAAACCCAATAAATAAAGCAGAACTGGATAACAGATTCTTGGTTGCACAGTTTAACTGAAGGTACACACAGCCAGGTAACTTCCATCATGGCTGCCCCGGCAAGACTACAATTCCCATGAGGCTATAGGGCAAGTGGGAGAACAACCATTAACTAAACCAATGCTGACAGTCGGGGAAAGGACTTCCACCCTTCACAGATCCTCCAGGACAACCTTTCAAACGTACTTACAGGCTTATCCTTGAGGCATGGGACTCCGGTAAGGTATCGGTGATGTACTAGAGCCCATAACTATAACCAGGCATTCAGAAAGATGCCAGCCACTGTCACCCAGCTTTTAGGACTAATAGTACAGAGAATGCGGCTAAACTTGACACGGGACCAGTGGTGCAGACTGGACTAAGCACTGGCGGATACTTAACACTACTACTCCTTTTGTGTGGCACGCAACACGCAGTAGACAAAAGAAAAGCAGGGCACAGGAGCCGTCGCTTAAAGCCCGTCCCGCGTGACCTCCTGTGGAGACCTACAGCCGCGAGTCGGCTTTGTCTCCCGAAACCCCGAACACCGTATCAGACGCGAGAAGCGGGTGAATCACCCGGGTGAATCCATCCCTCGTGACAGCTTCTGCGTCCGGACATTTTAGAGGGGATGTTCACAATGGCGGGGCAGCTTGGGATTCAAGAGGGAGAGGAGCGCCACCGCGGAAGAGTTTAAAGAGACCATCGCAAGACTCATGACACACCCAACGTGGATCAGCAAAACGTGTCCTTTTAAAAGAACGTGGCCATAACCAGTGAGCTTTTAGACTTCTGTAGGGGTTTGTAAAAGTGGATCTGTGCACAACTGAAATTTTAAGGGCTGCATAACCCAGTTAAGAAATAATGAGGGGTGATGGGGTCCCTGAAGCCCGAGCAGCGTCGAGTTAGAGGACCTCACCCGGTGCCCAGGTGACCAACACCACCAAAAAAGGAAACACTGACAAAAGACCAATAGTGGCCATGACGTAGTCCCTCTTGCATGACAAGCACGGGGGCCGAAACGTAGACCCCCTCGACACACACCTAGGGGCCGTGCTTTTCAGCGGGGGCATCAAACAGCCGCTGAAAGACTGAGCCGACAAGCTGAAAAACGGACAACAGCACCATCTATCCCAGGCAAAGGCCACTGATGCTGTCTCTGGAGCGCCAATTGTACCCAAGCAGAAGGTAAATGTACATTTACAGGTATAAAAATAGGATTCCGAGGAACATTTTTGTACCATTGGGAATACTTTGTTGTTTGGTACCTAGGGGATGTTTCTCAGGGTCCATTTCTATACCTTAAATTAGACTTAAAGTTACATATACCTACAGCTAGGATACAACTGGCAGACCATTGAGGGTACAACCCCAGTGATAAGTAACTGTACCCTCAAAGGTACAAACCGGTACTCCTTTTTTGACAGTGTGCCCCCGTGTAATCGAGACAGCAGCTGCCCAGCACTTTGCGGCCAGCTCTACCGCGCATCGCAGAAAGAGCCCTCCAATCACATCGTCCGACAGAGTCCCCGCACAACCAGACCGTTTCTAAAACGAGAGCCGGTGTTAGAATGCGACATCTCCTAATGAGGCGACCGGAATGGGGCTGCGTGCTGACGGCGGGCTCAGTCCGAACCCCGATGGGGACGGCCGCGTCGGTGCTAGACTCGCAGCCGCGAGCCACCGACACGAACGGATGTGGGGGGGGGGGGTGGCGAGTCAGCTGGTCGAGACCCAAAGGCGCACGGCCACCACGGCGGATGGAAGCCCTTCCGCCTGAGCAACCGCGAGAACACTTAGTCGTACCCACAGCTGGCCGGCTTAGGAATAAAGCCGGAGAAGCTCGATTCGCCCCATGTCTGCTATTCCGGGCTCGCAAGAGGAGACGAGATTTGACATGCGGGATGTTTAGTAGCCGATTAAGCCAAAAGTGCTAGAAAGAGTGCTGCCCCCCCCAATTCCCAAGAAGCGAGCAAGGAGGACTCACGTGTCACGCGTCATGTCGGCCGCTTGCCTGCCAGCCCGCGGGTCTGAAGGCACCCCTGTTCTGCTGGACGGCGCCGGCAACCCGCCTGACGCAGGAGCGAGGGGGCCGGAGGCCACGCCCCGTCTGCTAAATCCGTCTGCTTGGGAAGCCCCCCAAGAATTTGCCCCTGCCTGAGAATAGAGCTGCTGACTACATAGGAGACAGGCATCCGGCTCACTTACAATGGGATGCAGGCTGACGGACTCCAGCCCAAAGCACGCAGAAATCACCGGGTGCAGCCCTTCAACAAAGAGAAATGACTGAAATCGCTCCGAACTAACGAGTTTAATTGTTATTAAACCCACAAAGTGCATGAGGCAGAGGTGATGGCATTTTTATAATTTATTATATATATATATATATATATTTTTTTTTAATCAGACAAACAGGAAAATACAATGAAATAAGGCTTCTGGTCCCGTCACTCAGAACATATCAGGTACTTTGAAAGTTACTGAGTAAGGACACACACCCCATTCTCCTCCCCCACTGAGCGCTAGATATTTTTATGCTATGTGACTAATCTTTAAGTCACCCAGTATTTCAGCTTCCGGTCAGCAGTGCACAGGCCCCGTAACTGGGCAGTGCACAGAGACATACACCCATCGGGGGG
>JAODKM010000228.1:0-14805 GCA_026780845.1 Petrocephalus sullivani
CGCCGTGGTTAACTGTAATAAAACACTAAAGATATTAACTGTTCTGGGTCAGAATTAACAAGCAAATGAAACAATATTGTGGGTGGTCTTCTCTCCACACACAGTGTCAGCTCTGCATCCAGACCTCGTGACAGCAGAGTCTCTCCCGCTCTTGAGTTCCCCTACAGTGAGACACCTCAGGGTTCAGGGTTGTCAGCCTATCACAGGGCACCTCTCACCATCCTTTCAAAGGTATCCTATCCTAATATCCTAAACATAATGTTAAGCTGAGTTGATGTGTGGCTTGTGAGAGCCTGGCATCTATTCCTGAGTGTGCACCTTGTACCCTGTAAATGCAAAGTAATAGTTTAGTGTTCAGAATGTAACCCTAGCAATTTTACCAGGTCAGATTCCTTTATATTTCCTATGATTACTTACACTACATTGCCAAAAGTATTGGGACACCTGCCTTTACATGCACATGAACTTAAATGACATTCCATTCTTAGGGAAAGCCAATCCTAATGAAGAGCTTGCACAAAAATACTTTGTTGAAAAAAAAACTATGATACTTCTGATAATTCAATATGATACTTTTAATAATATTATAGCCATAGTTGCTCATTGAGTTTGAATTTGAGTTGTCATTAGTTTTTATTTTGATAATTGTCTTCCTAGTTGTTCCCAGTTCCATATTCTTCTTTGTTTTTATCTTTTATAAAACCGTCTTCAGGATAAGTAAATTGAAACAAATAATTAAAACACATTGAGATGGCATATATAGCTCTGGAAAAAAATTAGAGACCACTCAATATTTAAAAAAATATGTATTCTTAAATCCTGGTTTAATCCTTGTTCTGCTGGCAGAAGCCTATGTTGAGCAGCAGGCCGCTTCCAGGCTCAAAGTTTCTAAGACAGCAGTACACGAGAACAAGGTGAAGCAGGAGACACTGGAACTGACCAAAAACTAGCCAGGTAAAAGGAGAAAGTGACTTTCTCATGCCAGAGATGGCTGTTTACTTATCTGACATTTTCTCATGAATCAGAGGATGACATCAAGTGACCTTCAAAAGGAATGGGAAACATTAAGTGGTGTGACATGCACAGCTAGGACAGTTCATATCAGGCTCCTAGAAGTAGGACTGAAGTTCCATAAAACAAGGAAGAAGCCCTTCATCAAGGGAAGAGCCAGGCTACAATTTGCTAAAATATATATATTATTTACAGATGAACACCCATAAATTAAGGAAATGACCGAAACATTTTTTTTTGCTGTGGTTCATGTATGCTCATCTAGATGACTATTTCCTGTTGAGCTGCGGTATCTTCTAGAACTGGGCGATTCACGACTCAGCCGGGTGAATCACCCAGATCCATTAAATAACTCATGAGTCACGAATCTAAGGTCTCCATTACCCGAATCCATCGAGTCCTAACTACACCATGCTATACTATAAACCCCATCACATACATACCTCTTATAATCATTTCAAAGTCATTACAAGATCAATACATCCATAGTAGCAAGTATAGCTGCTAAAAATTGCATTACTTACAGTTCGTTTGCACACACTCAAATGAGAGATCCTAAGCGGCGTGAAGCACACACAGTTGTGAGTGAATGTGCCGGTTAACTTCCTCTACAGCTGGAAACATATAACCGAATCTGAATCGCTCACACAAGCGGGTTAGTGCACCCAGGTCACACACAGTCAGGAGTGAATCCACAAGTTTCAGGGATTTAGATGTGGCGTAGCACAACACAGACTTGTTCACACACTGGTCACTGATTATACTTCGTTACCAGTGATATTTGTAACAGTGTGATTTGTAACTCTTTAATTAATTTATTTATTCTGAAGTGCATTCATTCTCATCACAAGCCACGTATACTTTATTCTACATAAAAAACATTTCGGCTGGCAATTTGGCAATACTGACTCAAATGACTCACACCTGAATCACTCAGAGGAAGCCAGATCCTAAAAAGGAACGGAATATTACAGCTCTAGCTTTATAGACAATTTAAGGTGCATCCAAAGAAGTGAATGGGAAAGAGCCCAACAGCAAAATGTGATTTATACTTAAAGCTCCCATCATTCATGTTTCGTGACATGTGATGCTAAAGAGATGGGCAAACATAATGGAAAAATATCTACATATATTTAATATAAAAATCAATAATTTTGAGTTTTATGAAGCTGTACACATTGCTATTGTAGCCACACAGAATAACTCTGATTAAAATGATTGTTTTCAAGCCTCTTTCCAAGCATCTACAATGGTAATGTTGTTAAATGGACAGAACATACTACATTGCCAAAAGTACAGGTACACTCCTCCAAATCATTGAATTCAGGTGTTCCAATCACTTCCATGGCCACAGGTGTATAAAATCAAGCACCTAGGCATGCAGACTGCTTATACAAACATTTGTGAAAGAATGGGTCGCTCTCAGGAGCTCTGTAAATTCAAGTGTGGTACTGTGATAGGATGCCACCTGTGTAATAAGTCCACTTGTGAAATTTCCTCATTACTAAATATTCCACGGTCAACCGTTAGTTGAATTATAACAAAGTATAAGCAATTGGGAACAAGAGCAACCCAGCCACAAAGTGGTAGGCCATGTAACATCACAGAGCGGGGACAGCTATGGTTTGGGGATTCAACACTGGTATCAGCAGGTATTCACTAAGAGGATGCCTGCTCTCTCCCAATAACTAGCCACCAGCGCACCATCCTTTGCCATCTCACACAATACAAAGCAGGACCAAATATAAACATCATGTGTACTCCCAGGCCACTTGGCCACAATGTCTGTAAAATGCCCTTGATGGTTGCATATCACCTTTACATTTAGGCCTAGTGCCAAGAACCCTTGGTGCAGGTGGGATTCAAGAGAATGTGAGTATAAATAGGGCTATTGGTTCCATCCACTGCACCTACAATGCCAGGTATGCCTGCAATGGCATAAAAAACTATTTTATTGTCATACAAGGCATCCTCTCCAGTTGGACATTGAATGTAGTTGTGTGTATGGTGTGATAGGAATGCCATGCTGCAGCAAAGTGCTTCTGTAGGTCTGTAGGAATCCACCAGTGGTGTAGGGGCAGAGAGCTGTCAGAAGCTGCACAATTCTGACATGTTCCACTTTTCAACTGATCCTGCAACAGACCAAGTAGGCTTATTATTTCACTCTAGGCCAGCCTGTATTTCTCTTTAAATTGTTCATTACTGGGAATGAAACGTGCCTGACTGCAGGTGGAGGTAGAGGAGGGATAATGGTATGAGGTTGTTTTTCTGGGGCTGAGCAAGGCCCTTTAGTTTCAGTGAAGGGAACTCTTAATGCTTCAGAATACCAACATATTTTGGACAATTCTATTCTTCATACTTTGAACAGTTTGGGAAAAGCCCTTTTCTGTTTCCACATGACTGTGTCCCAGTGCCTAAAGCAAGGTCTATAAAGACATATTTGGGTGATTTTGGTAGAGATTGACTGGCCCAAGACGGAGCCCTGACCTCAACCTCATCAAACACCTTTGGGATGCAATATATAATATAGTATATGGATGATTGGATTGGGGACCAGGCCTTCTCATCCAACATCAGTGCCTGACCTCATAAATGCTGTACAGGATAAATGGGCAAAAATTCACACAGACACACTGCAAAATCTTCTGGAAAGCCTTCCCAGAAGTATATAAATTGTTATAGTTGCAAAGGGGGACCTACTCCATATTGATGCTTATGGATTTAGTAGTTCCTGTAGCCAGTACTTTTGTACATATAGTTAGAGGGGTTCTCCAGATCCACAGTTAGGGAAAAACAAGGAAAAAATTCTGGGTGTTATCAATCAGCAACAATTTGGAACTCTAAACAGAAGAACACTAAAGAACATGTTAAGAATAAGGTTTTGTAATATACTTCTCGGCTTATATTCAATTGTGGGTATTCATTATTTATATGTATATAATCCATTTCCAATAAAACTCTAGTTAAAAATAATCATTACGATGTATTATCACCAAAACATATTTAGTGTAACGCAAAAAAACTGCTGTGGTTGGGACTGCAAGTTTGTTGTTTGTCAGTGTAGCAAAAAGGTTGAGCATTTTAACTGGTATTGACATTGCAATACGCAATACAGCAATACGCAGTACCAATGCTTGCTCCCCACCCAGCCCTGACCGGTATAAACCTCTGCAAACCCATGTGCATCGATGGCAGTTTCCTTGTGTTTTTTTTCTTCAGTGCCAGCGGGTAAGAAAAGGACATTGGTAATTTTCAGTTTCAACATTAAACCCAACAATGTGTCTCACTGCTTGCATGAGTGTAGGGTTTAGGCTTGATAAGTTCTTTGATGGTCTTAAGGGGTATGACCAGTCTGAACATACTTTAAAATTCAATGATCCTGTCAGATCTCATTTGAAGTGGGAGGAACAAATACATCTTTGTTTCTATATGGAAAAGTCACTTTGTAGGGTGACACCATGTGCGTGGAGTTTGCATGACTTCACCATGTCGTTCTGGAGTTTCCTTCGGGTGCTCCAGTTTTCACCCCACAGTCCAAAATCATGTTGAGGTTCATTGGAGTCGCCAAATTGCCATCGGTGTGCATGTGTGAGTGAATGGTATGTGATTATGCTCTGTGATAGGTTGGTGCCTCATTCTGGAGTTGTTCCCTGCCTTATGCATGTAGCCTCTGGGCTCTGGATCCCGGCAACCCTGAATAGGAGAAGCGGTTTCAGAAAATGGATGGATTGATTGATGGATGGATGAATGGAAGTTGCATTGTCCTTCCTGCTACAGTTTTTCCATCAAAATACTCTGGACTATCAGGATGGTCTTGACTTTGACTCTCAAAGGATGCATTAAGTAAAATTTTTAGTACTTTTGCTCTTACTCAGAAATGTTTTGTGTATGGAGAGCTTCATCCTGCTGTTGCTGTCTGAGTTCCTCTCACATGTGTCTGCTATATACTACTCTTCACTATCTGCACTAGATACTGAACTCTGCAGGGGTTAGTGGGAACTGCAGTCACTGTCTACACTTTCCTCACTGGTGTCAGCTGCATCCTTCTGTTCGCAATTTTATCTTACAGAACACATCTGAAACAAAAACTAAAAACTGTGTTTTTTCTCCTTGACACATTACACAAGACTACAAAAATTCACCAAAAGAACTCTGCTTTACATTACCCTTGACTGTGATGTTACCTTTGACTGTGTGACTGCACTCACAAATTTTTTTATAAAACTGAGTTTTCACTTGTGGGAACCAGAAAATGTCCCCACAAGGTCAAAGTAACAGGTTGTTATTACACTGGGGGATCTTGTTTTGTAAATAAGTGTTGTACTGTACATCTCTGTTGTAAATACTAACTTGACTCGGAGAGATCTGCACAAGAATTCCAATGTGTCTGGAACGTGGTTTCTAAGAAAAAATGGCAAATAAAAATCTCAGTCTCAATCAATCTTTCAAAATCAATCAATCAAATAAGAAGTAAAATTACTCTGCCTAATTTGCTGTAGGTTTCCACAAAAATACCACCATTTTGTATCACAGCCTTTTTGCAAATACAGGGGAAATGTTTAAAAAACAGAATATGAACAAGAATAAGAGAAATAATAAAAAAAGTTACTGTAGTACTATTCCACAGTAGGCCTTGAAGAAGTGGATAGCTTTGTTCTACAAAGTATTTTTCTATCAGCAAATGTGTGATTTTTTTCATATATTTGTAGCAGTGTAACCCTGGGAGACAAAGGTTGAGTCAGTAATATGACTTCCCCACTAAATTTCACATCTCAGATAAAGTCTTATTGAGCTCCAAGCATGAAAGAATCCGGTTGCTAAAAATTTTATGACAGCAGCCTCAGTGACGGTGGCAGTATATTTTATTAGAACAAATATAGCAAATTGGAATTACATACTGCTACCCATCCATTTTCTGTAACCATTTGTGAGCCTGTGAGTGCCTGACAGGGAGCAATCCAGGATGGCGTGCCAGCCCGTCACAGGGCACCAGCCCATCACAGGGCACACTCACACATGCACACCTACGGATTTTTGGACTGTGGGGGGAAGCCGGAGTATGCAGAGGAAACCCGAAAACAATACAGCGAGAACACACAAACTCCACATACATGGAGCCACGGTGGAGGCCTGAATCCTAGAGAGCCACTGCACCACCGTGCCGCCCGAAGCATGATGTACTTAAAATATGTATAACTATTGTAATAGCATCTTCCACAACCAGAAAAAAAGCATATTGACCGCAGCTCCGTTCAGCCTTTTCTCTAAAGAAATGGCAGCAATTTCATTTCAATTTCAGCTCCATTAAGATAATTTACGTTAAATAGTTTTCAGCCAACTACCTGCTTCTGACAAAAAGGCTGAGACAAGTATTCATATTATCTTAGCCATTTACCACTCAAATTTGGAACTTTACTAATCAGGCTAAAGTAATCAGACAATGCATGTACATTAGGCCATTAGCATACTTTCAATGGCTGCTAATCTGTCAAAGAAATGTAATTTACTCATTGAAAAGGTCTTTATGCTTTTGAGTAAAAGAGAATGGTTTTCCATGGCTGGAAGCTCTTGTAAAAATAGCCAGGAGATCAATAGTAAGATTTCATAACAAATAAGACCAATTTTCTTCCATTTTTTAAATTACTCCATTTAATTTTCACAAGAGCACAAGCCTGAAATATAAAAGTTTTTGTATAGTAACTATAGGACTTTTCTGGTATGCAAAGCTTTCATTTTAGATACGCCATTGTCTTGATTAGGTGTCCTAGGCCTCATATTTTACGGTCAGGTTGTTCTCTCCTAATGGATACACAACACTAAACATCTAAAAGTTTGAAATCCATCAGCAGAGTCAAGGTGTTTGTGGCTAAGGAAAACAAAAATAGATGCAGCTGAAATAATATGTACACACTGAGATTATTTTCAGAATTCACTTTATTGCCATTATGTATGAACTTACCAGAATTGTACACAGAAGACAAGTATCTTAAGACAATAAATTAACATAGTTCAAGAACCATAAATTAACTAGTGCAAGAACCAGGAGTTGAGATGATATTGTACATATAACATGTCAGAAAAGGGGAAGAGGGATTTGTCCCTGAGTGATTGCGTTGCACCCGCATGACAGGAATTTGCAAATTATAATATTTTGAGCTTCTGCAGTATGTTCCAAATTAATATTAAGAGATAAACCTTTATCTTCTTGAAAACACTCATATTAGTTGTATATGCGAACAAATGGAATACATGAATAGATTCATTTTTCTTTAACATTAATATTAGTGCTCAATAGGTCAAATGAGTCAATGAGGTATAATCATCATGATCCTTATGCCATTTGACTAATATGAGTTTGTCATCCTGTGTCATTACATTATGCATACTACAGTAAAAGGTACTACAGTAAAATGGATGAGTGCACATGGAGTGTTATATACACAACATTTATTTTCTGAAGATCTTGAGAAAATCATTCCATTATCACATGAAAACAACTGTTTTTATTCTCTTCTATTTCTGCTCTCTGATTTCCATGGGTAAAAAATCTCCACAAAACGAAAACCTTAAAGATAAAATTATTTTTAGGGAAAACTCACCAAGCAAATATTACCATGGCCTCTGAATAAATATATTTAGCAAAATTTAAATCCAAATTCTACCTATTTTGGGCTTACTTAGTTAAGCATATCATTGAATTTCCTATTTAGTCTTTTTGAATATTAGCTATTTTGTACCTTGTAATGCAGGCAAAGTATCTGCCAGCTCAATATTCCCAGTCTCATAATATAGGTTGGCACATAACCAGAGAAGGGTGTCTCATCATCATCCTTCCCATGTTATATATATTTCAGTGTTTTTTATGTATTGTGTCTGTGTGATAAACACATTGTGTAGGGCACATAGGATTATAGCATCACTAGTAATTTGTATGCATGTACGCCCTGGAGGACTCTGCTAGCAGCAAAACCACATATGAAATAGAACTTATATAGCACTGCTGCTTACATATAGACTGCATTTGCATATTCTATATATTCATATATCATGAGATAAAAATATTAGAAAACTATTTTAAAATTCATGATATAGTGATTCTTGTTTACTTCAATAACCTCTGCTCTTTTGTCCTCCTCCAAAAAGGGAAGTAATGCAGATGAAAAATGGTATTTCCACAAATAATATCAGCATCTAAACAAACCATACATACATCCAGGAGAGCAACAATTTAAACTGACTTCAGAACACTGTCCAACATGCCCAAATGCACTGCCAACATTAACCATTCATGGGCATTACAAGAGCACACAGCTACAAAAGCACATTTTTTTCCTGATAATCCGAACAGAAGTTTTGATAGTCAGCGGGCCAAAGATATACTGCTAAGCAACAAACTGCTGACAAATCATTTAGTCTGCTAGCAAACTGAGTTTAAAACCTTGCAAAATCATTAAAAAGTACTTGCATTTTCCAGACTATTGCCACCAGGTGTAAATAGACGATGCAAACTGGGATTACATGTTAAAGCTGTAGAATAATGATTTAATATTAACTTAATAATAGTTCATTAAAGCCTGTTCTATCATCCCGCAGGCATTATTCTGAAACACTACAGGAAACTGAAATATTAAAGTCCAAGTTGCCAAAAAGAAGTTTATCGATAATAAGCACCAGTGGGCATTGCTGTAAGCAGTACTACAGGCAGAGAAACTGTTTGTTTGTGTGAAATTTACATAGGCTCAAAAAACAAATGAAAGTCTGACTATGCAAATTAGCAGATTCAATGCTTCCATCTGCCCTAATCTGCTCTCCAGGGCAGATAACACGTCAATGAATTTGCCTCCTAAAGGATTGAGTGCTGACTAAATTTTAATTTGTTGGGGGGGTATTTTACCATAACTTTGCTTTGTCTGTGAACTGGATGAAGCTGCCTGATTCACCCAGTAAGATGTAATATTCTTATGCCTGCTGCCTATGTGGAAGCATTTTCTCTCTATTATAAGCTGTGCCACTGTTATGAAAATGAATTTATGCACAATGCATTCCAACCTCAACTTGTTTTAATAGCATTGCCTTTCTCTTGTGCCAGATATTTTTTCAGTACGTAAAAGTTTTTAATCCAGTTTCATGATTCAGCTACATAACAACAATTTATTTCGCATCTTACCCACATCTATTTCCTGATTCATCACAAATGTAGTCAAAGCAGCTGTAATTGTTCTGTAGACTGGTGTATAAAACCAAACCTTTCCTAGTAACACAGTACTGTACTGTACTTCATGGGTTCCAAAACTTTTCAACTCACTACCGTGTCACAGACTTGGGATTCGTAATTTTTTGGGGGGGTCGGGGGCTTAAAATTTTATAAACATGTTCTGGAAATAGTGGTGGCAACCTCGACAATGCACCCCTATTGAACTGGGCAGCAGTCCAGAGGTAAATGTGCAATAGTCTTTAAAATGTTGTAGAACAACAACAGGCAGACTGGTAACTTCATGAATACAAAATTACAGTGCACACTGTCAGAAAAAAGTACCAATTTGTACCTTTGAGGGTATGATTACTTGTCACTGGGGCTTTACCTTCAAGGGTCTGCCAATTGTACCCTACCCGCTGGGGCAGTGTGTGCCACATTTGGCTATGGCTCTGTGCCTATGATCAGAAGGTCACTGGTTCAAGCCTGTCCTCAGCATGGCTGTGGGCCCTCGAGCAAAGTCCTTAACCCCCTGCTCTCTGGGCGCTGCTATGGGTGACTGCCCTTCGCAGCCAAGCTTGTTCTCGCCTACAGAGAGCAAGATGGGCAGCATAGAGGCAATTTTCCCAAGGGGATCAATAAAGTGTTATTAGATGTAGGCAAATGTACCTTTTAAGGTACAGAAATGGACTCTGAGGAGCATTTTTGTACCATTGGGGTACATTCATGTTGATTATACTTTAGAGAACAAACCTGTACCAGGGGTGTACCCATTTTTTCTGACAGTGTACATAAATAATACATTAGGTTATATTGACATAAATCAAAGTTTTAACAGTTTCATGACCAATGATAAGAAAAAAATCTTTAAAACAGCGGAAATAAGACTTTTTCTTTTAATTCATCCCAGACTGCAAATATATGCTCCACCAAATAATTGCCTCTCTTTGCCTGTAACTATAACCACAGAAAATAAAATCCTGAGATCGACTTTGTATATTATCTATGGCTTTCATCTACTTTCACATTTTAAATACACTTGTGAACCTTGCTCAGCTGTAAGAATGACATTGAGGACCAAAGAGGGATTGGGTTGCTATGGTTCACAGAGACCGAGCTGTGGGAGTACTATACAAACAAATAATAATAAAACAATTTGCAAATCTTTCATATATAAAATGTTTAGGTATTAGTAATAATGTAGAATATAGAGATGGGCAAAAAAATCTGACGAATCAGATATGAGCAAAGCAAGGGGGAAATGCATATCACAAACATGTAGCGCACTCATGTGACACTCCCTCCTAAGACAAGCCCCCTCAAGGTAATATGCACACAACAGGGCTCGATGCCCCGTGTGCCGTGACACATTACTGCCGTCATCATCATCAAAATTATATTCCATTTGTACCACAATAGCCCTTCTGTTGGTTTGTATCAGACATAATAGCCTTTGCTCACATCCCACATTGGCGGCCAGGATTAATTAAACACCCTGTTGCTGATTCATGTTTTTTCAGTCCTTTCAGGCCACAGCTGACCATGAGCCTCCCCCCAAGCCTTGGCTGGCCCTAATGATTTGGCCCTTGTCAAACTCACTCTGATCTTTATCCCCGCCCATTTCTGCATTCATGTTGACTACAAGTACTGAATGTTAGCTTACCGTCTACTATATCACAAACTAAAAGTTGAGACAGAAAGCTGAGTTTGAGGGTGAGCCTAGTTTATTTTAACTGTGACCACTGCAAGCTAGGAGTAACACAAAAAGAAACCGCTCTAGATGTTGCACTGCGTCAGGACAGCAAAACCGGCAGGAAGGCGAGTGTCAGGTCTTCACTTGCTATCGGCATCTCCTGCATCCGGGAGACAGGGAGCCGTGAGTGTGGGAGGGGCAGACAGCACCTGGTGCCTGCTGAGGAAGGGATTTGGAGAAACTTAAAAAGCAAAGGGAATGACCACAAACCAGCAGTGTCGTCATGAGTGGACAGGGAGGAGGACATTACGGGGCATGAGTCTGGGAAGGCCTCAGGTTGCTGTTGTCACAGCCAAAGCTTTAGGTGGCATGTCCTTTTAAATGTGAGCTGTATGCCTCGATGGTCCATTGTTGCTATCCAGGTCTGGATGATTGGAGGCTATAGCCCTCACCAATCCTAGGGAGGGGCGTAGCAGAATCCCCGCTGGCTGACTTTTTACATGGGTGCCGCAGGGACATGCGTACGTGTTTACCTGCTTCAGGCCCAACAAACTAATGTTGGAAGCTATGTGTCTGTTCCTTCCTAAAGCAGGTGCTTTTGTATGTTTGTTATATGTGCACAGTTTCAGGGATGCCAGCAGCGTTGGTTGTTTTCTACATCCTTCATCTTCAGCTCCTTGCTTCAGGCTGCTGTATGCCTGAACGTGCCACAGGCATGGCAAACTGGTTCTGCAAAGGTGAATCGCTGCTCGCTACCTGAAGAGCTTCTTTGGCTTTCTTCCCCATCAATAATTTACACGTGTAGTTATAGCCTACATGTGCTGCTTTAGTCCTCTATAAAATTTTGTTATAACATGAAAAGCACCTCTCACTTGCTACTTGTTTGACTCTAGACTATATAAAAATACTTATCTACACATGTAACAGATTACAATTCAAACTTTCATTCAGAAAATAAGTGGGACATTTAGATATTTTTGTTCAGGATTTTCGTGAATATATGTTTGCTATATATGGAAACATGCAGAGGTATCTTCCAGAAACACTATGTCTACAAAAGTGCGATAGTTTGGCTATGATCCTTTGTCAGAACTGATAAAACGAGGAGCATGTCCAGAGTAGTTGCCCTAGCACGGCAAGTGTGATTGAAAAAGGTAGGGCATCTTGAGATCAAGGTATTTCCTAGGTGAACAAGTCAGTGGAGAGAGGCCAGAAAACTGCATTGATTTTAGCAGATGAGGGTTTTGCACACAATTGTGTTCGAATCAAAAAGCCATATGTCCTTGTCTGTAGTAAATGTCTCTTGTGTATTTCATCCAAGTGCTAATGTCCTATTTATCCAGAATATAAACATGTTCTTACTTGTTTTGGCTTGTTTTTCCACAATTAAATCCTATTCAAACTGTCATCTTACGAAATGTTAACTTGACCTGAAAAAGACCCAGAGCTAACACCTCAAGCATAATCAAAATATATCCCAACCCTTAAGGTTTCCTTAGCTATTATTTGAATAAAAACTCATTTGAATTGTCTATATCAAAATCAATATGTTAGTAGTCAGTTAAAGTAGAACTTTGGTATCAGTAGTTGTTTGTTTTTCAAGGAAGGGAATCTTCAATTAATTGCATTTAACTTTGCACCTGTCATCTGATGGTTAGTTAAAAAAGAAGATTAAATATCAAAGCAACAAAGTTTAAAAATATTTCACATGCATAATATAGCATATGAATAAGTTATGCATTCAGCAAGATGAATGTAAATGTAGGCCATAGTATCCCTAGGTAAAACTCAGCTAAAGGGCAAGCTATCTTTACTGTTAAATTGGTTGTGTGTCAACTAGCATACTCACCCTGACTTGGAACACTATCAAACATTTAAAAACCATTTATAAATCAAATTTCACTTACCAGTAATGAACCCCTGACATGAACTGTGTAAAAGCTACAGGATTTAGTTATGCAGTATAAGCATCACTTATGAACAGTATGTAAAATATAGTATATAACAGTATATATACAGTAACATTATGTAAGCTGTTTCTTTAATGCTGCTTATAGTCAAGGTATTGTCTCAAACTGCAGGCCTCATAAGTTCAACATTTTGCTACAAGGAGAGAAAGCATTTCCAAACCTGGATCAACCCATGTATGAGTCTGAGGACAGTGAGAAATTTAATCTAATTTGCACTGTGTTTAAACCTATATTCAGATATTATTTCTGGTAATTCTTACTGAGTCTAGAGTAAGACCTCACTCAAAGAAACAAATCATAAAACAATTACCACTTGGGTAATTCCCAAGCAAAACATCTACTCCTACTGTCCTTTAAGCAGTATCATTTATTCAGTTTTGAGCAAATTAACTAGGTCGTGTGTCAAACATGGTCTACAAAGTCATAAAGAATCATTTACTGATATATCCAATTGAAAGGGCCTTTTTGAACACATCAACTTGTGGACTGAACAATATATAAGCATAACTGAGCATCGAAAACACAAACGTTAAAAATATCTCAAGGAAAACAACTGTGAAAAAACCACTTCCTGTGCGAGTCAGAGAACATACAGGGGTGCTTTAAATATCTTTTTTTAAGTTTAAAAAAATAAGGCTACATTTGCAGTGTCGGATATCCTGCTACACATAATATGTGCGCAGGTGACGATTCTCTCCTCTGCACCACTTCCTCTAGCGAGCCGTGCCCTTTAAAAAGCTGCCACGCTGCGTGCATTTGAGCTGCTGCGCATTGTGCAGGGTACACCACACTGCTGTTATTTTTGTCCTGTGCACATCAAACCAGTCCCATCTCAACTTCCGTAAGCATTTCCCTCTGCACTAAATTTATTGCCCCCATGGAGGTCTACCCAGTTCCGTCAAGGGCAATTTAGTTTTATTCCTCAAGAATGATTGTTCATGTTGAATGGGTGAATATTAGAGAAGGTGCATATCTGAGAGATGTTTTTAAAAAATGGGAGGAAAAGTGTGAGTTCTCTACCTGCATAATATTTTCAGGCTTAAAAAAAGCTATTGAATTGAACCTGTCATTTTACATTTTAATGAAATGAAAATAAACGTGTTAACCAAAGAGATCTGATGTAGTGATAACATTTTTACAGACCATAAAAAGATAAATTTCTTGATAAAAACATCAAGCAAATGAAAAACAAAAAAAAACGCTAATCATACAACTCTCCCTGTCAGAGTATACAAATTAATGATAATCCCTATGTTTCTCTATACAAATATTATTTAACATGTAAAGAACACATTATCTATTTGCAGCTGTGGTGTATGAATTTTTGCACCATGCTGTGAAGATCAGTATTGATATTCTTTTGAAGACTTTTACAGTTCATGAAACATGCAGATATGTCTGTATGCAGGCATCGCTTTTCGAGATCGAGGTCTTTATCAATGGACAACAATGCTATCCTACTGATTATTCAACAGTTCACAAAAATAATTTTTCCCTTATTATACATATTATTTTTGAAAATATTTAGGAATTACTTGTTTTACAACATGAATACATATAAAAAAATCTGTATTTAAATTGATTTATAATACCAAGAGCCTTTGATTTATAAGACCATAAGCTTTTGACATTCGTCCAGATACTATAATCAGAAGCCTGGGCTTCTAAAGAAGACTGGTGTAGAATTTTGTCATTCTCTGATAAATATATAAGAGAGGCCAGGGGTAAATTTACTCAGTACAAATTAATACACAGATGGTACTTCACTCCGTCCAGACTTTATAGAATGGGAATCAGTACCAGTAATAGGTGCTGGAAATGTAGTTCAGATCCAGGGACATTTCTGCATGCTATTTGGGAATGTGGGAAAGTTTATCCCTTTTGGCAAAAAGTATTGGACAAAATAGGAAGGTGGATTGGCTTGATAATACCCTTGT
>JAODKM010000229.1:0-14772 GCA_026780845.1 Petrocephalus sullivani
GCTAACCTTTCCTCGTATGACATTCCTCTAAGACCAGGAATCATTCTTGTAGCCCTACACTGCACCTTTTCTAAGGCAGCAATGTCCTTTTAAAGATAAGGAGACCAAACCTGCACACAATATTCTATGGTCTTACCATGTGGTCTTACCAAGGAATTGTATAATCTCAGCATTACTTCCCTTGATTTAAACTCAACACACCTAGAGATGTAACCCAACATCCTATTAGCCTTTTTAATTGCTTCCCCATACAGGCGAGAGTGGGACATGGACGCATCAACATACACACCGAGGTCTTTCCCGTGATCAGCTACCTTTATTTCATTTGGACCCATAAAATATCTGTACTTTATATTTCTGTTCCCTGCATGGATTACCTTACATTTGTCAATGTTAAATTTCATCTGCCAGGTATCCGCCCAGTCACTAATTAAATTAAGATCCCGCTGTAGCCGCTACTTCAGTATCTGCTACACCACCCACCTTGGTGTCTTCTGCAAATTTAGCCAATTTACTGTATATATCATTGTCTATATCATTTATGTAAATTAGGAATACTAGTGGTCCTAAAATTGAACCCTGTGGTACCCCACTATGAACGCAGGCCCACTGTCACATTGTGCCTCTAATAACTACCCGCTGCTTCCTGTCTGTTAACCAGCTTCCAATCCAAGCTGCTACAGTTCCTAAAAACCCTGCGGCTTTGAGCTTAAGCAGGAGACGTTTGTGGGGGACAACATCAAAGACCTTTTGGAAATCTAAGTAGATCACATCATAGGCCTTTTTGTGATCAATTTCTCTTGTAGCTATCTCAAAGAACTACAGTACATTAGTTAAACAAGATCTACCCCTCCATAATCCATGGTGGCTATCCCTCAGAACGTTATTAGAATCCAGGTAATCTACCATTTTAGCTTGGATTATGGCTTCCATTACTTTTCCATTTGTGAGGTCAGGCACTGATGTTGGGTGAAAAGGCCTGCCTTGCAGTCTCTGCACTAATTCATCCCAAAGGTGTTGTACTGGGTTGAGGTCAGGGCTCTGTGCAGGCTAGCCAAGTTCCTCCACACCAAACTTACTGATCCATGTCTTTATAGACCTTGCTTTCTGCATTGGTGCTCAGTCATGTTGGAACAGGAAGGGGCCATCCCCAAACTTTTCCCACAAAATTGTAAGCAAAATTGTAAGCATGAAACTGTCCAAAATGGCTTCGTATGCTAAAGCATTAAGAGTTCCTTTCACTGGAACTAAGGGGCCAAACCCAATCCCTGAAAAACAACCCCACGCCATAATCCCTGCTCCACCAAACTTTACACTTGGCACAATGCAGTCAGGTAAATACAATTCTCCTGGCAACCGCCAAAGCCAGATTTATCCATTAGATTTCCAGACATTTGTATGGTGGTTCCACCCCCTAGATCCCACCCAACCCCAGATGCAGCCGGCTAAGCTCACATTACATTATTGTTACAAAAGTCATTTTTCATTTCACAATTAACGCTAACACATAAATCACTAAATTACTATTCTGTTTAAAGCTGTACATTTTGTAAATACTTCATATAACTAGTGTTGTAATGGTCCACATTCATTATGTACCATTATTATTTATATTATAATTTATTATATTATTATTATTATTTACATGCATTTTTTGTATAGTTAAATCACAAATTATTTGTATTTTAATTAAATATATTATCTCACACCAGTATTTGATGAGCAAGCATTTTTAATTTGTAACAAAATATGTTTTGATTTATTTAGGCGCATCTCTGGCCATCCTGAAAGTGCCATGAAATCCATACTTACCTCCAGTACCAACAACATCAACCCCATATAGATTCATTTAGGGGAGGTTGCAGCCTGACACTGTCCATCATCAAGCTTAATCACAGCCAGCAGCTGTACTGTAGACATTACTACTGTACAATGGTAGCAGTGGTGTACATTAAAAACATACATTAAGCCAAAAATGTGAGTGGTGGTTAGACATGCCTACAGTACAGGTTCATTGATACCTTCCGTGTCAAACATCAGTACCAAGCAGATGTGCCAGAGATTAATGATACTCTTCCTGCATCAGACAATTTCACGAGTCACTTTCAGGAAAGTGGAAAACTGTTAACACAGTAAAGGAAATACAGACAGACGACTGATGGTGGACATGGCCTGGCGATCTCTGCCCTCTACCCAACCCCCCAGCATTTATATTACATATCTGCACATGGGATGTGCATGCGTGAGGCCACACTCACATCTAGAGCCGACATGCCAGGAGTAATTACCGTGCTGGAGCACGTGCATGGCCAGCCTGCCAGAGATTGCCATTTACAGAGGCCAATCTCTTCGGCCAAGCCCCCTATCGCTTCTGCCGCATTCCCACCTTGCGCTGTAATCTTTGTTTTGCAGCTCTGCGGCCTGTATCCATAGCAGTGTCCACGCAAGTCCAATGGGCTTCCCTCCCACCGGGCCGCAGAGCGACCCAGCACCGCAATTTTCTAGGGACATTCCAGACACCAGCATGTCTATCTGTATGTATTTGCTGTTATCTCAGTACAGCATGAAAAAGACAGTGAGTGCACTGGCTTTGGAGGGTGGGATCCGAGGCAGCCTGAAAGGGAAAGCTCAGTTTTCACGCATCTGCATCACATAAAAGGCACTTCGGACAATGAGGTGTCCGCTGAAAAGACCTCGTTGATAGTGTCACAATGAGTGTGCATTGTGGGAATTAGAAAAGGTAGCAAAGAGAAAAAGAGATCACTCTATAGTACCTGGGTACCTTGGAAAAATATAGACAAATGACCGCAAGCTGTAAACTACACAAATGCACATTAGTAAAATTAGAACCCCTCACTGAGGATACGGCAGTAGTAATCAGTGAAACACACAGGCTCCACTTTCATTTGAGTTTGAAGAGCAGGTGATGAGCCTGGCATCACAGCTGAGGCTGACACCTTCTTCAAAGTCACACCACTAGCAGCAAGCACCTTCTCCCAAGTTTCCTGCACTTACTTTCCTTATATAGTGGTTACAAACAACATACTGGCAGTAAAACAGAGATGTAGAGAGGTAAGGTATTTAGACCATCCCATTAAAATGCTGCTTCTAACCATTACAGTACTGCCACAATTCACACAAAACACCTTCTGGAAAATGCAGATATGCATGATGTTTGTTTCTGGACTGACTCCAGACTCGCAGCCCTTTTCAGGATCCCGAAGCCGCTATATGTGTTCAGCTTAACCATGTCACTTGAGAAATTGAGTTAACTCAGAATGTGACACGAATGGAAGCATACTACAGTCTCATTAGTAGCAGTGTTTCAGCACATCTTTGCTCTGCAGAGCCAACTGAATAAGCACTCATGCCAGCTGTAAGTCCTCAAAATGGATCTTGGATGCATGGCCCAGGTGATCTTTCAGCTAACTACCAGCCCTGTCTCACAGACTTTGAGAGCCACATACACATGTGCATCTCTCCAGTTTGATTTGTGTTTCTTCCTCTTGGCCTTTGTTGTTCCAGTCTTTGGGAAACTGGACTAAAAATGTGATTCACAGGTTTTACCTGGGAGCCTGACTGCCACCAACACTTCTGCAGAGCCCGACCAAGGCAGCAATCCCTACCATGAGTACTTACAGAGAAAGCCAAGCACACACTGAGAACAAATAGCTCACAGAGAAAGCCAAGCACTCACAGAGAAACATTAACACTCACAGAGAAATCGAAGCATGCAGAAAATTCTGAGCACTCAGAGAAACCAGAGCCCTCTGAAAACAAGCAGCGTAAGGTGAAACCTGAGCACAAAGAGAATGATGAGCGCTCAAAAATCCAAGCATTCAGCATAAGCCAAGCTCTCAAAGAGAAAGGCAAGCATTCAGAAATTACACAGCGAAAGCTGAGCACTCATGGAGAAATCAAACTGCACAGAAAGCTGAGCACTTACAGAGAACAAAACTCAAAATTACTCATCTTGTACATAATAGTTCTTATTGACAGTAGGACAAGTGTGTCCAGAAAAGGGTGAATGGGCTCACCCCTCATTTACTGAGCTCATACTGATTTTATGGTACATGTTTGTGTTCCATTCCATTGAATGGCACTGCCCCATATTGGTAAAGAGCATCACACAATGTTCGATAGACATGGAGCAATACAATTACATGTTTGCATTCTGTAAAATCTCACTTAAATGCTCAACACAATACTTTAATGAAATTTAACAGATCTGCATACAAATGTCAAGAACACTGGAAAAGATTGCAAATTGCCATGGTAATCATACTGGCAGAAAATCCAGGTTCCAATGCTCTAATGTATTATACTGAAACAGATTTTGCAGGGACAGCCCTGTCCATTACTGCAGTTAACCCTCCCCACTTTCAAGCACATTAAAACTTGAACACCTGACTGAGCATAGGGACAGGCCCATTGTGTGGGATTCATTCCCTCATAAAAGGCAAAGCGGGAGGGTGTACATAAGCCCCATCCCCCAGGAAATAAACAGCTTCTTTAATATAGAGGCAGTGACATACTTCACTTCTGATTCATTTCCTCTGTGTTCACATCACTCCCATTACTGCCCCCAGCAGCTCCAAGCGATCTTTCACACCTGGTCTATTAGTGATATCACCACTGCGTCCCATCCCCGCCTCCAGCTGGGGGGGGTGGGCTTTCCCAGCTGCCAGCTCTCTCGTGAGCCAGTAGCCAGGATTTCACGTGGTTGCCCTTTCCAGCCATGTAATTTCCAGGCTGCCCGGTACTGGAGATCACACGATGACATGGGATGAGCAGGGGAACCTGGAGCAGGAGAAATGCATATTGGTGCCAGTGAGCCAAGGGACTCCTGTGTGAAAACAGGTGTGATTCAAGCAGCATGTCATCATTGGTAAGTCTAAAACTACAAACAGCAAGTAAAGGTAAAATAACGGTAATAGAAATTTCAAAATTATACAGCCACAATCAATCAGGTCTGCTGCATATATTCAATGTCTAGCATTGTATTGTGTTTCAGCCATAGTTCCCAGGCTGCAAGCACCTTCATTTACATTTAAAATATTGCTCACTTAAAATTTAAATAGTACAGGTGTGACCTTTTAAAAGTAACCCTTTAAACCAGGGGTGCCCACACTTTTTCGGCTTGCAAGCTACTTTTAAACTGACCATATATATTTAAGCATACAGTCTTAGGCTGACTGCTAGAGTGAAAAGGCTTGTAAATGTTATTGTTCATAATAATCTCATTACTCTTTAATGCTATCGTACCACTTGCAGAGCTTCATGAAAAATGACTTTGCCACTAATTTTCCCTGTCCTCCTTGAATTCTTTTTCAAAACAGCTGCAGTTGCAAGAATCCCATTTTCCTCAGCCTCTAGGGACTGGGATGGCCGTTTGCTCGCGTCATATCTTACTGGGTTGCGGCGCATGGCTCCGCCCACTGCCCTGGCCGCCTGCATGTTTCCAGCCATTTTCGCAAGTCCTTTGTAAGAAACAGTGTCCCCCAGCTTCACGTCCCTCAGAAGTGTGCGGAGCACTCGGCTGGTAAAGGTGTCTGTGGGCAGGGAAAACAGACGGAGGTCATACTGGGAACTGACTAAGACATTAGTGTACTGATATTAGGCTGCATGCATAGTCTACAAATGAGAATGTTAATGAATAAAAACACATCTTCGTCTGGCCACAGTAACCACTTTACCATTTAATGCTAAACAGGCCCCAGAGACCCCTAGCAGCTCAATTCAATTACGTTATTAGGGGTTATACGAGAATACCGTCATTACAGAAAATAACCTTGTTTGCTAATTTATATGGAGTGGCACAATTTTTTTTAAACAAAAACCTTAAAAAATTGACATAACCTATCATACCAGGTTGACTTTGAGGGGACAAACGGTTTGTCATTTTAATTTAATTTTAAATGAGTACATTCATTAGAATTAAATTCTTGACTAAATTCATGAAGGAACTGAAGTAAAGAAACAACATTAAGAGCTTTTTGGTTGATTAACTCTGAGGTATGCTAGCATCCTGCTCTCAGGAGGATGTCTTCAGGCAAACACTTACTGTTTAGTGTGATTACTTAAAAGGGGGATACATATTTCACATCAGTTTCTTCACCTTTGAATTCTTCACACATTTTGCACACCCTGCATGCTCTCAGCGGAGAGGTGGCTCTGAGAGTAGGGATATGCGCCGGCAACTAGAAGCTTGCTGGTTCGAATCCTGTGACTGCCAGGAGTGATTCTACTTCTTTGGGCCCTTGAGCAATCGCTTCATCCTGGGTATGATGTTAACTAGGGCTGAACGATTTATCGATTTCAAATCAAAATTATGATTTTAAACAATGCAAATAGCAAAGGCTGTGATTTAGGATATGCATTATAAAGCACATCTAGCCCAGGGTTTAAAACTGTCATGAAAATAGTTTTGCAAATTCATTCCGTCCTCCTTGTGTGACAGTCAGTCTCACCAATCAGAAGCGCCATGCTCCTCACGTGCCAATCATGCTTATCAATCAGAAGTGGCCCAAAGTGACTGCGTATACGCTGACAAACACAGACACGTGAAACCCAAGGAGAATGTTACATTCACAGTGCAAAAAAATATTGGTTTTATTGCTGAGCCGTAAATGAATTACCTACAGATTTAATGGTCAGAGATTGTTCACAGAAAGGTCCTATTAGGGTCCAAGCAGCATTAGCCGCAAGATCCCTAATGTTTTTATTGCTGGAATTGTTTTATTTTCTTTATTTAACTTAACACAGTCGCGGCTTTTGTGATAGTAGTTTTATGAGTCATTGTTCTCTGCTAATTTGACCCTTGTGTACATGGGACTTTCCGGAAGCACTTTACTAAGGGTAAAAAAGCGGTCGAGCACTGTTTGCAAACACGGCACTTAAAATGTAAAAACACAATCACTTTGTCACGTTTGGGTTGCTAGAGAATTGTTCTGGTTTATTAGGTGTATATTCTATATCATTTTTTTGAGAATAAATACATTTTGGATTCAGTTAATATATTGCCATTCTTATCTTTGGATTAATGTATAGCGCAGTTCAGATTTCAATGTATGGTTGTGCTCAGTTACAGTTTTTTATACACATATAGTGAATATGGAGTAAAAAAAAAAAAACGCGAATCAAATCGCAATAGCAATATGTGTCAGATAAATCGCAATTCGATATTTTCTTAAAATCTCCTAACGTTAACCTACATCCAGGTCCTACAACTTCAGGGAAAAGTTGGTGACAGGATACTCCAGTCACAAGAACCAAACTTCATAGTGTTCCACACCATTCTAATGAATTTGGTGGTAAGGTATCACCCACTGCACTCAGGCTCTCATTCCTGAGTTGGCGTGTGGCAGCGCGCTGTATCAGTGTAAGCCTGCATTAAGGGAACTAGGAAGAGGGATTTGTGCATTCACTGAATGACCAGCTCCCCCAAAAGCCACCTCCCTGAGCTCCCACTCTTGTTCAGTGTTCTTTGAAGCTTTGAGGACTGAAAAAACACGACCCATAGAAGGTGCCACATTTTCTGAATGGTTAAATGCGAAAAATTGTTTTGTGATAATCTGGCTTGACCTAGGTAGCTGCTGCAAGCATGTCTGCATCTGGCGAAAATGCCATAGTAGATGCGGTGTATGTCCCAAGCGAATGCATCTTTTCAACTGCAGGAGAAATAGTTTCTGCCCAAAGGTCTCAACTGCTGCCAGAAAATGGGGGAAAAAAAAGACCATATTGTGGCACTATATATATATAAAACACTACGTTTACTCTTTTTTTCTGTGCAAAACCCCTCCTCCATACCCCCTCCTCCTACTGACCCGCTTCAATTTCTCGCATTTTCTATTTGTATTTCTCTTGAGTCTCACTCTTAGAAATATTAAATTAATGTAAGAAATCATTATTGGATATGGTTTTTTGACTCAAGAATAGGATACCATATTTCAGTTTAAAACGGGAAATTGTATGCTTAATTACACTAAAAACTTTTTTTTTTGCAAGAAAACCTGACGGAAATTTTTTAAATATTTTTCCCGGGGTCAGTGAGGAAAAAGAAACAGTCAAAAAATTCTATGCAGTTTTTTTGGTTGCAGACCTGTGTTACTGTTTACACTCAAAGTAATAATACCAAGAAAAGTTTCATGTTTGTTACTTATATTTCTTTATTTATATTGTATTTTATGTTTTAAATTGAGAAGTTAAATAGGAGAGAATTTAAGTTTGTGGTAAAATATTTTATTTGTCTTTCAAATTAATCAAATAAAAGCCTGCTTTTCCAGTAATATATTTCCTCTTTGAAGTTTTCCTTAAAATATCGTCTCGTCTAATTCTCGTGTACCCAATACCGAGTCTCGTCTCCTGGGCTGAGTATATCGTTACACCCCTACTATACACCGCCACAGCCTCCGTCCTAGTGGCAGAGGGCAAGCATCAGGCTCATTTCCAGTAACTTGGAAGAGCACCCATGGGGTACTAATCATTGCTATAAATATTGATGACCTGCTACCGTTTAGTAAAGTGAGGTGTTTGCTATAACCATCAAGACACTGAATTTCAAATATTAATCCATTTATTTATTACTGTATATTTAAGAAAGGTATTTAAATACAACATGCATTAAATCAATGCACGTGCCATGCCATGTGACTACTTTCATAATGGATATAATAATGATATACTAAGTGAAAGGATTTAATGATTGTAATAAAAGTAAAATAACTGACCTTGTTATAAAGGCCTATAATGCATTAGAAACGACTGCAGTGTTGTGCCTTCGAGCTACTATCTAAGTTTACGAATCAGTAGTACAGTCGTCCCTCGGCACTTCATGCTTCGACTTTCGCGGCTTCACTCTATCGCGGTTTTTTCAAATACAGTACTGTGCTCATTAAAGTATATACAGTACTGTATATTCATTAAAAAGTTGATTGAGGCAATGAAAATGATACAGCGTGCGCTCGTTTGTCTTAGTCAATTATAGCGTCTTCCTATCCTAGCCACTGACTGGCTCAGCCTCACGCAAGTTCATTTCTCTCATACACGCTGCTACGTCGTTAAGCATCGGAAGCAAGTGTTTGCAATTTCTGAGAACTTTTAGCTAACCTCCACTCCTAAACATGCTGCTTCTTCTAAGCCTTCTGCTTCTACTTATTTTCATAGGTTAGTGGTTCTGTGTAAGTGTGTATATGTGTGTGTGTGTAATTAAATGTACAATAATAATATGATATTTGTAACGTCTAATATGTCTTATTACCTCTTATTTTGTCTAATATATTGGGTAATACGACTGTAATGGTGACTAAAGGGTGTTGCTTTATGTCTAGTGGGCTCTAATAATGTTAAAAACCGTATTTAGAAAGTTGTAAACAGGTTTTCTATGGTATAACTACAAAAAAATTTGATTTACAAATAAAGAATCGTACTTCACGGAAATTCACTTTTCGCGGTACTGTTATGGAATGTATTAAACGCGATAAACGAGGGATGACTGTATATGAATTGTAAGAGGCTTTCAAATTTGTCAGATAATGGACAAGCAAATAATAAATAAGGCTTTCTGTCCTCAGAAGAAAAGCATGTGTCCAGCAAAGGCCTTCATATTGAGGCAAGTGTGATATGGGCTGAGGTTTTATGAACAGGTGAAAACCCCATGATTGTGGGTGCTATACCCAGTCAAAGCCCCTTTACACAGAGCTCTGTCATGGGGAAATCCCCTGAGAGCAACATGGGTCATTAAACTGCATAAGGGAGCAAATTACAGCCCCCTGGGAGTTGATGTGTTGCTATCGATCAGCAGGATCCAATCACATGATATTATGTTTAACATGTTCATGGATAGGCCAGAATTATTGTGAGAATAGCTGTAATACAACCTGTGATTATTCCAACTTGGGGGGCGGGGTGGCTGCAATAATTTAATGTATAGTACACTTGAACAACAGACTGCAGACCCAGTTATCTAGGGCTGGCCAACCCCAGCTTTGCTTCAACATAGCTGACTCTAACTGAGATGCTTCTCAAGGGCCTGGTTATCAGTATCAGGTGTGTTAAATTAGGGCTGCACCTAAGCTCTGCAGGGTTGTGGCTCTCCAGGAGCAGGGCTGGCCAGCCCTGTTATAAGACGACAATCTGCAAATAATTAAGGCAAAAGGAAGACCCCATTAACACATCAGTCATGAATCACATTCTCATAATAGTCACCTCTCTGTGTCACGGTTAATGAGGGGGCGTGGCACACAGAGGGATCGATCGGACAGGACATGACACTCTGTGCATGAAAGATCCACTGCCCAAGCAAGTACTTATAACTCCTGGCTGAAGAAAGGGGGAGTCCCATTGTGAGCAGGACCTAATGAACAACGGCACATATTCTGAAAACCTCATGAACTGTTTCTGCACATCAGTTCATCATTTCAGGCCCACATGCTACTCAAGGTCAGAGTGCAGCCACAGGGACACGTCAGCATTGAGTGACAGCACACTGAGCCGACTGTTGCCCACCTTCCAGCAGGATGGGGTGGTGAAGGGCTGGCTTGCGCCTTCTTTGCAGGGACTGTAGATCATGGAAGTAAGACAGCAGCCAGTCTGCGCAGACCTGCAGCTCTGAGGGCACATTCTCCGGGACGTCCACCAGCATGCAACGACGGGGCCTGAGAAAGCACACAGACAATTAAAATCTGTGAATGTTTCAAATTCACTGGCACTCTGTGCCATTTAAGATAACTTATTTTAATCATTGGTAGAGATGCACCGATTTTATTGGCCGTCTATTGGTATCGCCCGATACAGCAACAAATCGGTCTATCACAGTTGATGATCAGCCCATTTTTATGAATGTTATAAATATATAAAATGTATACAGTTATAAAATATGGTGCTCTAGGACTGTTGCTATGTGAGAGTTTTCTTACCAAAAATAAGTGCTTTTTCATATTTTTGGAATTGTATTAATTTATTTTTTTATTTATGCGGATGGAGTGTCTCTAAACTTATTTAAGCAGAACCTCCCAAAAAAACGTTATTGGTGTCAGTTTTCAAAGTAATCGGCTATCGGTATCGCCAGAAAATTCCTTATCGGTGCATCACTAATCACTGGACTTTATTGGAAAATACAGTCTATAGGAGATGAACATAAGGGAGGTGAGACACAGGTGAGCTGTGTCACACCTCCCACAAACGCAGTAATCTCAAAGTGAAAGAACAGCGTAAACCATCAATAAGTTGTGCTAAAACTTTTTTCCTCAGTCACTGGAAATTAAACTTACCAAGCTATGCAATTTTAATGGTTTCTTTTCAAAATTAACTAGTAAATGTAAAAGAAACAATTAAAAAGTTTACTGCAACTGCTTTTGCATGAGTTCTGCATCCACACTTTGAGGCACAATCTTTCTTCTGCTTGCTGTTGGATTCACTCAGAGATCGTGTGGTGCAGTTGTAAGAAACTAAACAAAAATTAGTGTAGACTGCAGAGGGTAAAAGCGATCAAGAACTGGTCATGAAAAGGCATTCATCTGCTGCGAGCGAGCAGCCAGCCAGCTGTGTCTGATGGCCGAAGGCAGCGACTGCCCCCCCCACAAGCCTAAAGGTAGCACCTTGTCCAGCTGCAGGTTTAGGCTCCATTTACTTAGATTTTATTTTGAAGAATTCATTTTTGTCATTTATTATTTTAACTTAACGTACATTTACTCATGTTCCAAATACTCTATATGTTTTTTAAAAATAGAATAGATTGTGGTCAATGCTTTTTTACTCAGACATTTCAGAATAACACATTTTAAAGCTGTAATCACAAGACCGTGAAACTATGTAATTTTTTCCTAAGGTTACCATGCCATCAGAATTGTATACCATCCCATGCTCAATTTCAAATATCACAATGTGAACCTTTCCCCGTATCATTCAGCCCTAAGGCACGTTAATTAAATATGTTAATGAATAAAACAATAAACATTATGTACCATATTATGAAAGATGATATGGCCAAGTTACAGGACTAAGCCTTTTTAACCTACTTTAGCAGTTATTATTTTGACATACAGAAATTATAGAAAGTAAATTAGGCAAAATTATTTAAGTGAATGCAATGACAAAAACTAGGTTTCTTCAAGAGGTTAAATGGCACATATGTATGGCTAATCTCTCATTATTGGGTGAGTCTGTCAAACATGAATGTTTCCTTTTAAGATGCATTTGCGTTGCAGTTCTTCTGAGGGGATATTTAACGTTTGCTTTGCAATAATGACAGATTCTCATTTTCATTAACTTTTAACATGAAGTGTTTTCTCATAACTGATGCTTTTGCTCATTACTTGGACCCTTTTGTTTGAATCCACTAGGTGCCGTCTTCCTCCTGCCATATTGCAGAGTAATCTTGAAGGATCATTTTAAATCCATGCTTTTTAGTAATTGAGCTTAACTGAGTAATCGTGACAGCTCCAAGACATTTACATACTAATAAAAAGGGACTTGACTTTGAAAAGGGAGCACTGCCCTTTGACATACTTTATCACAAATGAAGTACTGTATGCAGGCCATATTTAAGGCAGACTTACTGTCTGCATTACAATAAGAATAGCCGAGTAAAAACTGCATTGTCCATAACCGTCCATGCAGCGCAAAGGCTCATGTCATTCATACAGACATGCCATCAAATGCCGTCTCTCTGTCATATGAAACACTTAAACTGTCACACTACCACACAATCAAGGAGTGTATGTAACATACTGCTCTCCTCACCACAATGAAAACCTCAGAATCATATTCTTATCATTTAGCAGAGATGGGGGAGATGAAAGTACATCAATCACAGGAAAAAGTCCAGTTGAAACCAGCCACTTGAAACATTCAAGGGGCAGAAAATCTCATTGCAGATCCCCAGGGAAGAAACAGTTTCAGAGATAACATAACAGCCGGGTCTAGTCACATGAAGTAATCCTTTGGCAACTCAAATGACGGAAATGACAAAATACAGGCGTGATTTCTGCTTCTGAACATTAATAAACTTGGATCCTCAAAAACCCTTATGTCAGACACACCTGAGAAAAAAAGGTAGAATGCAAGGCTCTAGAAAGGGCAGGAAGCTGAGTTGGAAGCTCACAACAGCTTGGTCGGCATTGGACAGCATGGGCTGCTTAGACAACATGGACAGCCTGTCCCACTGTACCTCAGACTTTGAAACAGCTGTAGAAGGTTCCACAAATACAGCAGGTTTCAGAGGTAGAGATACTGTAAGTCAGCATGTTACCATGCTGCAATATACAAATCACACAGACAGCATATGTGCTTTGTGCACGTTCACCTTTTCTTAAAGCGACCAGGTCACATTTTATTTCAGTTCCAAGATAATTAAACTACTGGGAGCCCTAATTACTGTTAAAGTGTACACCTCCTACTGGTGTGTGTCACATTCTCACACCAACACACAGCATCTGATCTTGAGTTAAAGGGGCCTGTGTGATGGTATGTTCTATTATTTACCATATAATCACATATTGTTACTCTACATAATCATTTTAATTAGTACGATTTTTAAAACACAAAAAGCTGAACTGGATGTGAATCCTTTTTCAGCATTTAGGCATATTTACAATGTTTGCAAATGAGGTGTGAATGGAATACAGTAGGAAAGGGGATATTAGGATGTTAAAAATTCCCAAAGGAACACAAAGTAAACTGTACTATCTATACTTCAGCAGCTCCACAACAAGCCCCAAAGCTGAGCGGGACACACGATGCTTGAACACAAACAGGCCAGGTCAATTTAAACACAAGTTTCTGGGATTGTAGAGCAGGACCCCTCAGTCTGGCAAGCTTGCCTGTCACATGCGGCAGCGCTTGTCAAGTTACCCTTCACTGCTCACAGGAGGTCAAAACCCCAAACACAATGAACCCAGCCATGCAATTTTGCTCATCTGAGCACCATGCATCCAACTCAAAAATGACAGGAGAGAGTGTGTGTGTGTGGACTGGCTACACAATGAAAGCAGTGTGCATTAATTACCTCACAGTGGGAGTATTCGGGCCCCAAACCGGTCCATAACCCCAACTCCTGAACAGGACCCTAACCCTGCCATCACTCTCGGCCCTTAACGCTAACCCCACCGTTACCCCCTAACATGCCATTGCTCTCACCCCCTGATCCCGACCCCACTAGTGCTCTCACCTCCTAGGCCTGAAACCGCAGTCACCCTGTAACCCGGCCATCACTCTCGCCCCTTACCCCTAACCCCGCCATTATCCCCTAACATGCCATTGCTCTCACCCACTAATCCCGACCCCACTAGTGCTCTCACCTCCTAAACCTGACCCCGCAGTCACCCTGTAACCCGGCCATCATTCTCGCATGGAGACAATAAAGTATAAAAATGCAAAAGTAGTACAAACATACAAACTAGGGATGCACCGAATGCAATTTTCTTGGCCGATTCTGATTACTGATTTTTTGTAAGTGTGATTGGCTGATACCGATTTTTTCCTGAGAGCAGCAAATATAAACAAAAATCTAATTCTCTTTAATGCAAACCTTTATTTTCATAACAAAATGGTATTAAACTTTATAAATTGAAATAGATTAAACTAAATGGATAAACAAATACAACCCCAAATACAACTAAAGTTTTTCTTTCAAATAAAAACAGATGCAGCAATTAAAAGAAATATATATATAATAGGGCTGTCAAAATTGACGCACTAACGCGGATTAATCCAGCATTGTGATTAATCTGATTAAAAATATTAACGCATTTAACCCATCTGCAGCGCAGAATG
>JAODKM010000230.1:0-14756 GCA_026780845.1 Petrocephalus sullivani
CGCACAGCCCTAATGTTAAGCCAAAATTAGATTTTTATTTGATTTTCTTCTTGGTTGTCCGGCCCCCAAGGAGACTGGTAAAACTCTGGCCCTCTGACAAATATAGTTGATAGACATGAAACACTGGTGATATCCACAGTAATAGTGCCAACTGGCAACTGGAGGTGACAAGGTTAATCTGACGCACAACTTTCTCCCAGACCCTTCTGCTTCACCGGAACTATTATTTCACAGCCAGCACATTACTAGGTTCTGCTTCCCAGGGGAACAGTCCGGATTGAGAATCTAGGACACAATGGAATTGAGTAAGCTTAAGAGAGTCATGGCAGTGAGATTTCTTTTGCATATGGCAGGTACTGGCACCAGTACAAATGTAGGAAGTGCCCAATCTCCTGTTTCTTCCTTTTGCATTGCCCCTTTTGTCTGTGAGTGGTAGAACAGTGACCAGACTCAATTATATGCCCATCCACTTGCAAAGGGCTTGCCAGGAATGGGCAGAATCAAAGTTACATTACATTAAAATGTCCTCTGGTAGGCTGTATACTTGGAAAACATGCTAGAACATCACTTCCATCAATTCCAGGGCTGATAGCAGTTTAGCCAGTGGGACTATGTGGCCCATCTTTGAGAAGCTGTCTTTGATGACTAAGATCACAATGGCACCTAGGGACTTGGACAGGTTGGTGATGATTGGTTGGAGTTGTGTGACCGGGGACACTGAGGGATCAGCAATGGTCAAGTTGCCTGGATGGGAGTGATCATGGGGTTCATCGGCTAGGCAGAGCCCATCTGGACTGCAGGAGCTAGGGGCCTTGGAGGGCCAGCAGGTTTTTGAGTGTGCACATATTGGACATGAAGAGACAGTCATGCATGTCAGCCTCTAGTGACTACCACCAGAAATGATTACTCACCAAGTTAGTTGTCTTCCAAATCCCCAGGGGTCCAGAACACAAGTGTATGCTCACTGAATGAACTGGGGTCAGATAGAAGCTGGTACTGGTATGGTTTCTGGGGCAGCGTATTGACAGGAGCAGGGTCTTGCAGACAGGCACTGGCAGTCTTCTCTTCCAACCCTCATCAGATGGGAGTGACAAAGCAGGTAGGTGGGAGTATGGTGTTTCTGACTGGAGAAAGGTGGTCTGGATCAAACCGGTGAAAGAAGGCATCAGCAGTTGTGTTCTTCCACCCAGGGAGGTAGGTGACTATAAACCTGAACTGGATGAAAAATATGGCCCCCAAGCCTGTCGAGGGGTTAATCGTTTTGTCCTCCACACATACTTGAGGTTTTTGTGATCAGTCAACACTCGGAAGGGGTGCTTTGTTCCCTTGAGCCGATGCTCCCATCCCTCCAGGGCAAGCCTGATGGCCAGCAACTCCTAGTTACCTATATCATAATTACATTCCACTTTGAACAACTTATGATGAATGCACAGCTCGGGGTTAGGTTGGAGCAGGATTGGAGCTTGCACAAACACTTGCTTGGGGTCCTGATCAACATGTGGGTTGTCCTAGACAGTAACGGGGGGGATGCTGCACATGAAACTCACATTTTTCTGCTTTTACGATGAGGGGATAGTCACAGATCCATACCTGCCGTATATGACCCACATGTTCCTCAAGAAATTTTGAGAAAATTACAAAGTCTTCTATATACAGCAGGAGACACATCGTTAAAAGCTGAGATCATGAAAACTGTGGAACCCAGAGGTGGCATTAGAGAGCCCGAAAGGCATAACCATAAGCCATGTGTGGTAATGAAAATATATGGTAATTGATACTCGGGTATAAACAAAAAATCTCTCATCTCCATGAAGAAGAAACCAGAAGCTACTGGAGATGTGGAGGATCAGAGGAACCCGGAACGCAAGGCTTCCTCCTCATATTGCTCCATGGCCTTAGACTCTAGCAAGGTGAGTGGGTCGACTTGACTCTTTGGCAAGGGATCTCCTGGAAGCAGGTCAATGGTACAATCCCAGAGACGACATGGAGGCAACTTTGTGGCATTGACCTTATTAAAGACATCAATGAAGTCATAATATTTGGGTGGAATGCAGGTGTCATGGGCTGACGGCATGCACAGGTAGATGCAAACAGGAAGAGAAACAGAAAAACTCCAGGTGAGATCTCATCTGAGCACCACCAGATTTAGGGATCATGGTTAACAACTCATGGGAGTTGCATTTGTTTCTGATGGAACATCTTAACTTGAGGATGGTAGGTGAAGTACACTAAGTAACATAACCCTTTCCAAATGGGGACCTGTATAGAATGTTAAGGGGTAGATGCAAGGTAAGGTTCAGCTCACTGGTCAGAGTAAGATTAAGTTCCCAGCTGCTCCTGAGTCAATCTAGTCTGTGGATGAATGTATGCAGGAGTTAAAAGGAAGGATAACTGGAACTGCGAGCTGTCTGTATGTTATGTCAAGGGAGGGTTATAACTTGGGTAGAACATCAGTGTTGCTCCATTAAAGTTAATAGGGCTTTATCTAGTTGCATGGGTTCTCCGGTTGTTGGGACAGAGGCAAAGGACTCTGGGTTTGAGCCAAAGACATGTCTTTGAGGTATTGCTCCTGACAAGCAAGGTACCTCAGAGCTCAGCTGATCTTCAGAGACAGGGGACCCGAACACAGAATGAACAAATAACAAAAGGAACCCAGAAAGTCTGCCCTGAGGGAGAGGGGTACTGCAGGCACATGTGCCGACATAGTAGCAACTAGAGCTGGGTGGTATGACCAAAATTTGATATCACGGTATTTTTCAAAATTATGATGGTTTCATGGTGCTCAACGGTATTTTTTTCCCATGCATCAGTGGGTGTTAACCATATTTTCCACTTCAATTATTGCAAACACCTTAAAAACGAAATATCTCCAGACAACAGACACGGCTCCTGTTTTCACCACTCAATAACTCTAATCCTGCATTCGTTTATCTCTATCCGAGTCGCAACTCGGACAAAAACGGCCCTTCCTGTCGGAAATACGCCCCTTTTCAGAGGTTGAATTCGGATTTGTACGAGATTCCCCGTGATGTCATTTCAACATGGCCGCTTACACAGTCAATAATAAGTGCTTTACTGCTTCTCTATTTTATAGATATTTCAAAATGTTTATATTATTAAATGTATTACTAGTTATGAATGTAATCGCACGCGGTCTTTTATGTGAAGTAATAAATGTCTTTCCATGAGCTATCATGATCATATCACGACAATAACAGCGTGTTCATGGAGGCATGTTTGTTCCGGATTGTGTAGCTCGAATGGGAAATTGGTCTGTTGTGATGTGTCACACCTCGGACTTTGTTGGGATAATCGAACGCACCATAATCCATTGCATGCATGTTCAGCGGTGTACCAGTAAAAATGGTCCCCCCTTAAACACCAAATTTCAAACGTTGTTTAGGCTATTTAACCCAGTATTACAGTATAAGAAAAATCCATATTGTAACAAAAATAAATACCTGTTTTCGGTATTAACCGGTATACCGACCAGCACTAGTAGCAACAATGCTTTGCATAGAGAAACTGGGTAGACTGGTCATATATGACCAGCAATTACTGAAACAGAATCTACAAGACACAGTCTCCAGTACTCCAGTGAGGGTCAGGTGTGTGGCTGTGGTGCGCAATCAGTGTCCATCCTTATGCACTATGTCCACTAACAGACCTGTATTTCTGAGGTCATGACAATGCTCTCAAAACAGAAGGTGAATCTTTAAGAATAATAATAATAGTAATAATAATAAAAAATGACTAAATATAAGTGCCACGTTTGTGGCGGGAGGAACAACCCATAATGCAGACTACAGGAACTGAACCCCTCCAAGGGGCATTTATTCCACAGGATAATGGGAAACACAGGAGCAAAAATGACAGCAAGCACAGAAAGCATTGACAATATCCGACAAGGGAGACTGGACTGAAGAAGGGTAACACATCAGGGACCAAACACAAGGCAGGTGTGCTGGGTTAAGGAGAGGATTAAAAAGGAAGGCAAAGCTCAACAAAGGACAAGTGTGGCAAATTAAGCCACGCCTGAGGGCAACAGAGGGAAAAGACACGCAGCGCGGGGCTGAGAGTGACATAGGACCCACCCCCCCAAGGGTGCGCACTCTGGGCGTAGCGAACCCCCAGGGAGGGGCCCCAGGGGACCGGAGGACAGGACGGACACAAGGGGCCAAAACAAATCAACCACGGGGCACAGGAAACAGAACAGAAACACAAAACAGGCACAACGGAAGCAGGACGGACAACAACTGACACACCACGGGCAGGGCAAGCAGGCACAAGGGCAGCAGAACAGGGGACACAGGAGGGACACCCACCAGTGGGGAACCGAGGGACCAGGAGCAAATGGGGGAGAAGCAGAAGGACAAAAAGCAGACACCAGGGGCACAAAACCTGGGTCCAGGGAGAACGGGGAGCCCGAGGGAACCCCCCCCCCCCCGGGCGAGGGGCGGCCGCCGGAGGGGCAGCAGGCGACCGCAAGACAGGAGCAGGAGGGGGCCGCGGCGGGGCCGAGGAGGGAGACGGAAGAACGGGCAAAGGAGACGAGGAGGGAGCCAAAGGGGCCACCGAGGGAGGCAAGGAGGAAGGCAGAGGGGACACTGGCGAAGGCGAGGAGGGAGGCCAAGCCACGGGAGGCGAAGGCCAAGCCACGGGAGGCGAAGGCGGAGTCACAGCCGATGAAGGGGCAGTCCACCAACGAGGCGCAGTGGGTAACTCGCAGGCTCCCCACTAGTCCCGGGGCCCAAGGGCGAGCCAGGGGGCCGGGGGGGGGGGACCTGGCCCCGACGTAAGTGTCCCAGTCCAGCTCCTCCTCCCCAGAGAAAGGCACGGGGTCAGGATCCGGTATTGGAAGCACCGGAGCCACCGGGGTGCAGGCTGGAGCCAGGACGTGGACTGGAGCAGGAAACTCAGGAATCGGAACAGGCGGCGCAGGAACAGGCAGCACTAGAACAGGTGGCGCAATGGCGTCATCTCCTGGACCGGACAGGGGCATGGCGGCGGCATCTCCCGGACTGGACGGAGGCACAGCAGCGTCATCTCCCAAACTGGACGGGGGCATGGCAGTGTCATCTCCCGGACCGGACAGGGGCATAGTAGGCTCCGTTGGAGGGAGACTTCTCCACCGGCGGAGCAGGTCCCTTATCATCCCCTGGACTTCTTCCCGCACTGAGGGAGACGAGTCCGGGGTGACAGTCGCAAATGCCTGCTGCAGGACGTCCAGGGACTGGGAGGCTTCAGGATCCTCTCACACCGCTGGGTCTACCGCTAACCTCCACCAAAGCTCCTGCAGTGTAAAGACTTCGGCCGCCCAGGTTTGCGGAGAAGAAGCGATTACCTTGGGTGTTATGACCTCAGCTGAACCCTCCGGGAGCAGAGGTGCTGCAGGGAGGTGCGGGGAAGCAAGGACAGAGTCCGAAGAGCCCACCGCTCGGCTCTGGCTCGGGAGAGGTTCCCCCTGACACGTAGTGGTGCCAACTGCGGAGAGAGAGATGGAGCCCACGAAGATTTCTGGGGGAGAGCCAGAACAAGGAACTCCTCAGCCCGGGTCGGCGGCAGCGTTCTCGGCTTCCCGGACTTTGTCCTCTAAACGTGAAACTGTAACACTCAAGCTGCCTCATCTGCTCTGCTGGGGCTCCCGGGGCAATTGCCAGTAGCCTGTCCCCCAGCTGATTGATTTTCGGGATTAGCGGGTGCTCCTCCTTGAGGTGGAGGTTCCGGAGCAGGTCCTCAAACCGGGTCCACAGGCTGTGCCTGTCTGGACCGGAGGTGCGGGTTGGATGGCAAGCAGTGTCTTGGCAGTAGCGGGGAGCTGGTGGTTCGGAGATATGTGAAGATAGGAAGAAGATCTCGTCCGCCTCCATGTCGGGTCTCCGCTGCCAGAGCCAGGCCTCCTCCGGGTAAGAAGGCTCGGCTGGAGCCAGATTACAGCCGCTGGGTCGCTTGTTTGGATCGGATATTCTGATACGTTTGCGGAGGGAGGAACGACCCATAATGCAGGCTGCAGGGATTGAACCCCTCCAAGGGGCGTTTATTCCACAGGATAAGAGGAAACACTGGAGCAAAAATGACAGCAAGCACAGAAGGCATCGACAATATCCGACAAGGGAGACTGGACTCAGACTGACTGATAAAGGGTAACACATCAGGGACTAAACACAAGGCTGGTGTGCTGGGTTAACGATAGGGTTAAAACGGAAGGCAAAGCTCAACAAGGGACATGTGCGGTGAATTAAGCCCTGCCTGAAGGCAACAGAGGGAAAAGACATGCAAGGCGGGGCTGAGCGTGACAATAAGTAATTTTTTTTTTTGGAAAGGGGTTCTAAAAAAAGAAGCCTGACAACCATCGAATGGGCACTTGCCAAACGGAAAGTATTAGCCTTTAATAACTAAATCAAATTTTGAAAATTATGGTATTTTTCACCTCTGTGCCATCTGGAACTTTAAAAAAAAAGCAAGTAACAATGTTTCTTTTCCTAACCTGTCCATCAGCTTCCTGTAACTGAATATTTTAATTTTAGCTGTGAATTCTGGGATTCCGTAGAATGTCACGACTGAAGCTCTTGCATTGTATAAACCAAGAAGCAATACTACTGACATCCCACCTGAGGGATATTGACTTCAGGGAGGCAGATGAGGGGCATCCAGGAGGTAACAGATAAGACCCATAATACCTTGCACAATGACGTCACCGCCATAGGCCTGATACCGTATATATTTATGTATCTTGCCAACTGCGGTGAGGGCAGGCAAATTTAATAACACTGACTAGTGGAACGACAGATTTCCGGGACATTGCGCATCATTTGCGGGTGTCCGGGAGCTGCTGTCCATTTGCGGGAGAGTCCCGGAAGTTCCGGGAGAGTTGGAATGTCTGAATACCATAGGTCTCAATGAAAAATCTTTGCGTCTACTATTTCCCTATTTGGGTATTAACATATCACGTATGTTAATGCAGTTCAAAGAAATTATAATGATTTGTCATGACTTTAAAATTAATGCTAACACATTAACTTTCACAGTCCTAATTTTAACATTTTAACAAAAGGATATCCATCCTGTTGTTTCATTCTACAGTACTGTGCTAGTCTTAAGCAGTAAAACATAATGAAGTTAAAAAGATCTTCATGTTGGCGCCAAACTGATTTTATGTCTGTCAAGGTGTGTCGAGGTGTGTCAGCTTAGCTATTTAAACATCTCTCCTAAAGTCACCTAAATATTTTTACCAACCATCCAATATACCTGTGTTTTTTTTACTTGACTGCTAGCATACCATGTTTGGCTAATCAATACCTCATTAAGTTAATCAACTGAATTAATTTATGACTTTATGAATTCATATGATTTATGAATTGACAGAGCTGGTAGTGAAATTTAATAAATACATTGAGCTCTTTGGAAAACAAAAGAAATTCTTCATTTCCATAAGTTCTAATACTGACTTTTTTTCTGAGGAAATATACACTTTAAATTTTATTTATACACTACTTTTGCACAGTACTGTATCTTGTTTGAGACAGAGGTTTCGTGAGGACGGCAAATAACGAGACTTATAGGCTCCTTTATTAGAGCTCTTAAAAGAGCTAACACAGGCACTTAAACAGCACCGAGCCCCCGTAACGCCAGAAACACGGGGAAGTCAGACACTAGACTGACAAGCACACACATGGTGGGAAGCTTACACAAAGCTAGGGACACGTGAGGATCAACCAGGGTACACACAGCACATGGGAAACACACAAGCCACATTGAGGAACAAAACCCAATTACAACACAAACCCGAACATGGGGCTATTTACACACTCGCCCGCGAGCATTCTGGGTAATGGCGTACCCCGCCAGCGCTACAATACTGTAAAAAGTCAATATTCCACCCAGCTCTAGGTTATAAACCTTCTTTGACATCTTTAAAAACACATTTCTATTCCTGTGGTTCATTTATGTATTGTCACATCCTGCCCGCCTTATCCACCTGACGTCGTCTCTTTCCCAGTCTGACTTCTAACAGGCTACGCATCTTATTCATTTGTCATACCTCTTGTTCCTAACCCTTATGTTAATCAATCCTAGCTGCTTCTTGTTAGCTCCCTCATTACTCTCCACATATATGCTTCCCAGTCTCGTGTTCCCAGTCTAGTCATTTCATGCCGTACCTTCTTGTGGCCTGTGCCCTACCCAATTCCTGTCATCCCATTTTAATCCCTCACAAACCTATTTCTTTCCAGCCCTTTTTCCTTAAGTTCAATAAAACCCCCCTTTTGTTTCATCTCCATGCCTGCCCTCATGACAGAATGACTAGACTCATAAAGAAACTTCGCAGCCACACCATTGGCCCCAGCTTCTAGGCTTCCCTACATCCACCAGACTGGAATTCCTGGGTTCCCCAGATCTGAAAACCAAAAAGTCTCCAGAGCTGTGGGATCCGCCAGAGCCACTATGCTTGCACTCCTCATCATCTTAGACTAGCACCTGGAGTGGAGGTGCAACCCTGCAGTGAGGAGAGTGCCCTAGGCTGGAGTGCGCTTCCTGTAGGCAGAAGAAATCCTTGCAAACTCACCCCAGACAGGGATCCTCAGGAACTGGGGGGGGGGGGGGACTGCAGATTTGACCGCTGGTTCCTTGCAGCTCCCTGCAGAATGGCCCACTGGCTCTGTGCAGCTCACTGCATATTCATCCACTGGCTTTCCGCAGCTCTCCTCAGATCCACCCACTGGTTCCTCACAGCTTGCCGCAGCTCCTTCTGCCATCTCCAAGTAGCAGCAACTGTGGCTATTGTCCTGCCTGACCCGGTGCCTCCAAAGTTCCCCAGGCCGCAACCACTCCACCTGATTTTCCAAAGTAAAGCCCTGAAGCAGCTGCACCCACTCTTCCTGAACCACCACAACCCAGCCCAGAGGAGGCCACCACTCTTCCCAAGCATCCAGAGCCTGGCCCTCCAGGGCCCGTCTTTACCTCCGTCATGTCTCCAAAGCCCATCTTGGCCCTGCTACATCTCCAGTTGTCGCCTCCTCTTTGCCTCCAGGTGCACTGTGGTGGCCTCATCCCTTGCAGGTCAAGACTAGTCTGATACCCAACTCAGTGGTTGCTGCCAGACTGGATGGGAGTGATTCAGAGGATGCCCCTCCTGAGTCCCTAGGTCTCAGGGCAACCACTGGTGTTACCTGAGGTTCAAGGTAGGGTGGCTGACAGTGGCTGATCCCCAGAGGGAATAACCCTCGGCACTCTCTAGCTCCTGTCCTGCAGTCCCCTTGGTGCCGTCCTGCTCCTGCTCAGCTATCCCCTCTGCTCCTGTCCTGCGGTCCCCTCAGCGCCCTCCTGCTCCTGCCCTGCGGTCCACTTGATTCAAGATTCAAAGTGTTTATTGTTATATGTATATGTAGGAAGTACAGTCGCTGTTGAGCCTTCTTGACAAGCTGTGTGGTGTTTAGTGACCAGGTGAGATCCTCACTGATGTGGACACCCTGGTACTTAAAGCTGCTCAGCCTCTCCACTTCAAGCTCCCGGATGAACAATGGCTGATGAGGCTTCCTCCTCCTCTTCCTCATGTCCACTATCATCTCCTTTGTCTTTTCCGTATTGAGGGTGAGGTTGTTGTCCACACAACATGACACCGGACCGGCCACCTCCCTCCTGTAGGCTGATTCCAGGGATGCAACTGATCACTGCGGTGTCATCCACGAACTTTAGGATGATGTTGTCTTTGTGGGAGGTGACACAGTCATGGGTGAACAGGGTGTAGAGGATAGGGTTGAGAACACAACCCTGTGGGATGCCAGTGTTCGTGGTGATGCTGGCTGAAGACCTGTTGCCGATCCTGACAGACTGAGGTCTGCCAGTCAAAAAGTCCAGGAGCCAGTCACAGAGGGTGGGGTGCAGGCCGAGTGTGGTCAGCTTGTGAGGGATGACCGTGTTGAAGGCGGAGCTGTAATCAACAAAGAGCATCCTGATGTAAGAGTCTTTGTTTTCCAGGTGGGAGAGGGAATAGTGAAGGGCCGCAGCAATGGCGTCTGAGGTGGACCTGTTAGGCCGGTAGGCATACTGCAGGAGGTCCAGAATGCCATGATTGGAGTGAGTGCTACTGGTCGGTAGTCATCCATGCAGGTGGCTGTGCTTTTCTTGGGGAGGGAGACATTGGTTGTGGTCTTGAAGCAGGTGGGAACATTGCTCTGGCTGAGGGAGAGGTTGAAGATTGTGGTGAGAACATCGGTCAGCTCGTTAGCACAAGCTTTGAGGGCCCACCCAGGGATGTTGTCTAGTCCTGTTGCATTGCGGGGGTTGATCCTCCTCAGTGCCTTATGTACCTGGTCTGTTGAGACTGTTGGTGGGGGGGAGGGTAGTCGGGTGGTTTGGGAGTGCTGTGTGTATGCATGTCTCCTCTCTGTGCTGTGGCTGGGGGTCTCAAAGCGGGTGTAGAAGGTGTTGAGATCATCCAGCAGGTTGGTGGTGGCCCTGTACTCTGTGATGTGCTGCAGGCCTTGCCACATCCGTCCGGGGTCAGCAGAAGAATAGAAGCCATCCAGCTTCTCTTTGTATTGCCTCTTGGCCGCGTGATGGCTTTCCTCAGTCCGTACTCCTCAGCCTTGTAATCCATCTCATTGCCTGATCTAAATGCAAGAGAGTGAGTATGCAGCATGTGTCGTACCTGACAGTTAATCTAGGGCTTGTGGTTGGGGAACTTCCTGTCTTGTGTGGTGGGCATGATATTGTCAACACAAGTGCTGATGTATCCAGTCACGTACTCAGTATAGTCCTGTATACTGACAGAATAGTCCTCCATAGTGGCTGCAGTTTTGACCACATCCCACTCTGTCTGAGCAAAACAGTCCTGCAGGATGCTCTCAGTCTCTACGGTCCATCGTTTCACAATTTTGGTGACAAGCTTTGATTGTTTCAGTCTCTGCCTATAGGCCGGGTACATGAACAGAGAAATGTGGTCTGACTGTCCAAAGAGGGGGCGGGGTGCAGCCCTGTATGCACCGCGAATGTCACTGTAAACATGTGACAAGGTGTTCTTGTCACGGGTGGGAATGTCCACGTGTTGGTAATATAATTACCAGAGGCTGCGGCCCGGTCTCCACGGCGTACGGAGTGAGTCTGTAGCTGAACGGCACATTCCGGAACTTTGTCCAAAAGCCAGGTCTCGGTGAGAATAAGAGCGCAGCACTATCTTATTTCCCACTGCGTTATGATCCTGGTTCGTAGTTTGTCCAGTTCGTTTTCCAGGGACCGCATGTTGGCTAGTAAGAGGCTGGGTAGCGGTGGTCAGCTAGCTTGAGCCCTTAGCCTAGCATGGATACAAAAAATTCTGTGAGTTGCCAAAGTCTAGTAGTGCCTGTCTGCTATAAGCTAGCAATGCACAACACTTGTCCAGTGCAAAAAGAATAGAAAACACACACAAGAGGAAGGCGGCATTTCAGAGCGGAGCAAGCAAACACGTCTGCCACGGGGGGGGCACGTGATGAATTGGCGCCCTCCTGCTCAGCTGTCCCCTCTGCTCCTGTCCTGCAGTCCCCCTGCACGCTCTGGCCCCGCTGGACCCTCAGTCCCCTCTAGTCCTGCTGGCCCTCCAAGGCCCTCAGGTCCTGCAGTCCGGATGTGCTCCGCTTAGCTGCTGAGCGGGCCCAGGAGGGTCCACATCCCAGGGTGATCATCCAGCTCCCCAGGGTCTGGAAGACTCCCTGAATGCTCCGCGTTTATGTTCATTGTGCCTCAGTCCCTGTCCCAATGCCCTGTCCTACCTTTGCTTTACCCTGGCCGGTCCTACCCCACTACTAACCCCTCTGGTATTTTCGTCTCTGTGTCTCCATTGTTCCCCTGCCTGTCCGCATGTTTCTGTCTGTCCCCGTCTCTACTACTCCTGAGTCCTAGTATATGTGCTTCCCAGTCCTGTGTTCCCCAGCCCAGTTATTGACATCATACTTTCTTCTCACCTGTGGCCTACCTCATTCCAGTCTTCCCCTTTGGTTCCCTCATGATCCTGTCTTTTTCCACCTATGGTTCCTTAAGTTCAATAAAACCCCTTTATGTTTTGTAATAATAATGATGATAATAAATTATTAGTATAGTGTAACAGGTATAGCATTACTATATTCAACATAACTATTTGTGTTCTGGGGAGCAGATCTGGTCAAACAATTACGGGAACGATCAATCTGTGGGCATTCAGTGATGCCTGAGTAAGACAACATCTCCAGTGAAGAGTAAAAGCATCATTGTTGTCTTTGCCAAGTCAGTGTGGTCACATTCTGAGGCCTGCACGTTTTGAATTTCCCCAGCAATGTAGATGCCAATACAAAGACATTAGCAATTAGTTGTAACAAGCAAACCTCTTAATCAATCCTTCTACTTGTTTTCCAGAATGACTAATTCAAGTCTGGATCCAGCTCTAGAAAGCACAGGAGACATTAAAGGGTACAACCAGGATGGACTGTTTCTCCATTATAGGGTACAAATACAAATGTAGGACAATTTGGACTTGCCCTCACCCTGGAGATAATGCTATCATTCTACCCACTGAACCTCTGTGCCACCAAGTGCAGTAATGTAACCCTAAATTAAGGGGCTTTTGTGAGCACTTGGTCTCCTAGCGGTCATGTTCCCATACCACAAAGTCTGGTATTCTGCTTATAACAATCAATTTAAGTTGTCAGTCAAGCATTAAATTTCCCTCTCCTGCTAGGGCTTAACCTGCAAGTCACAGGGGAGTTGCTCTCAGGAGAATTGTGGGGGTGGACCCAGGCACAGAGTAAATAGGGGAACAGGGGGGAGCACTTATATGGCTCTGCAGGAAAGGGGGCCAATTGTTGGGCTGACAGCAGCCTTGAGTCGGTGAGCTCACTAGACACACCGAGGGGACACAGAACCAATAAAGGTCAGAAAGGAGCTTAGGGCCAACTGTGTAATCATCCAACCAAAAGGGTATAAGACACAAATTAGTGTGCAAAACTGATGTCGAAGAATGCCAAGTACTGGATTGGCAATAGCGTGTATGAGAACCAAGCGCTTGAAGCAATGTGCCAGCTGGCATGACACTGTGGCTGCCTGCCAGAGCCTGGCCACACCTTCAATAGGTGCGGTATTGCAGGAATCAATAGAAGATCCCACTGTTAGAGGCAAGGAGGATGATAAACAGCAACAATAGTAGTAATAATAATCATTATCAGCATCATCGTCATCATTATAATGCATCTTATGACGGTTGCAATTGGATTTCACTGGTATTCTAGATGCTAGTCCTGCACAGTCATGGAATGAAGAGCTAGAATTTACTCTTTATACTCTTAAAAGTTAAGAAAGGCAAGGAAATGTTAAGGGCTGTGGAGGTGAGTCACTGCATATCTACAAGCAGTGAAAGGCTGCTTTTACTTAAAAGTGCCGCTCTCTTGACATCATGGTTTCAGCCACCAACATCAATAAGAAGCTGCATGCCTCACACTTTGCAGGAGATATGTAGTGACTGCCTCTAGACGCTCATTAGGGAAAAGGAGGCACAGGCATTCCTATCTCTATTCTCCTATTCCTATCTCCTTCTCAGCTGTGCATAGTTCACATGTTCCAGGATGTTCAACAGCGATTCCTTCGTCCTGAAAATTATTAGAGTTTTTCCCAGCTACGAATATAATACATTATAATGCATTCAAAAGTTTTATTAATATGGCTATAGATATTTATAAAAACATGACACATTAAAGCCATGTTTATTGTGCATTATGAAGCTCACATCTATAATGCACTATAGATACCTTCATAAGGTAGTGCTTATCTTAGACCAGCCATTATAATGCATTGTAAAGGTATCTATAGTACATCATAGATTACAGATTCATTGAAGTACTATAATCAAATCTATAATGCCTTATGACTTTTGTAGGATCACACACCCAGGCCACCAGTCTGACATTCCTAGTTTTATGGCCAATGAAGGTATGAGTCGGCCATATCATCAAGGAGAACCATGGGGGGTCAAATTCGCACCCACACACCCAAGACTCCCCAGAGAGCAGGATGGGGAGACCCACGTTCCAAGCTTAATTACTCTCAGATGCAGAGGACCAGGGAAGAAGGTCCTGATAATTTAAGGATCCAGCACGCTGGAAGAAGGTAGATAAGAGGCAGGAGGGGGGAGTTCTGCAGATCCGACTGAACCCCCTCCCCACAGTCACCCCCACATTCCTTAGGGCAGAATGAAGCTCCTCCAAAGTTTCTCAATTTATACCATATATGGGTATTTGCATGCCTGTCTGTTTCATTATTACTCCGCATCAGGGATTAACCACATTTGATGTATATGTGTCTTTAGACAATCATAATGGTCATGTATCACTCTTGTAAATGTGCCATTATATTTCCCCACTTAGACCACTATGTGTATGTATATAAACAGGTATACACTAGGGTTATCTAGCCACCTGCTCATGTCTCTCTCAAGTGAAACTGGGAATGAGTTTAAGTAGTTAACCAAGTGTTTAAAGGCATTTTAGAACGTTACAGGCATGGTGGGAAGCCCCCCCCCCTTCCTCCTCTATCAGCCTGCACAGAGAGGGACTCATCGGGCCCCATAAATCAACCGCTTGGCGCCTTTTTCCCAACTCTTTGTTTCGAAGGAACCAGAGGAATGTATGTTTAAATGCTGTATTAACCCCTGTAACATGCAAGTTTATTACCTTTGTATAATTTGTCAATGTTTAATGAACACCGTTCTTTTATTGAAGCAATGACAACTGTTATATCAACCCCCAGCTAAGACACAC
>JAODKM010000231.1:0-14739 GCA_026780845.1 Petrocephalus sullivani
TCTTCGTTTTTTTTCTTTCTTCCCCCCCTCCTCTCTCCCCCCCCCTTCCCGCTCCGCACCCCCCCCCCAACAAACTCCCCCCCCCCCCCCCCCCCCCCACAGCAGCCCACCCCACCCACCTTGCTAACATCAACACATAGACACACCTCCTCAGCCTTTACCTGTCCCCCGTAGGACCCTCTCTGCTTATCCCACCTTCTACACTTGAACTGCTCTCTCGGCTGAGCCAAACTGCAAGTTATCTTTGGCTTATCAACCTGTTCTGCTTGGTGTCAAAAGTAGGACAGTAAGCAACTGTCAAACATCGACAAAGGAACGCAAAAAGGCTTCCAGAGCGCACGCAAGAGCGCAGGCGGGTAAACAAAGACAAGAAAGCATCGGACTGCCCATCAAAAACATTGAAATATATTTTGCCTAACGAAAAGTGCCCGGAATATCATAAATGCGCAGATCAACACACAGAGCCGGAATGTCTCGTCACGTTCATCAGTTTGAGACGCTAAAGCAGAACTGACACGAGGAAGGAAAGAACTGGAGAAGATTTCGTGTTATACAGACAGACATGAAGAATGGATGGATTCTCTGATTAGCTTGACATGCTCGCTGATTTTGCCGAAAAGACCAGCTGGTTACTCTGCCCAGCCAATGTTAAGACTTACTGACTCTAGTTGGGGATGAGTTGACCAACACATAGGCCTGCCACTACTGACGTGTGAGACAAATACACCAAAATTTTCCAAAAGAAGTGCAGTCGCAGAGAGAGGCCGGGATTATAACTTTGTTCCGGCTGGCGCGCTCCCGGGAAGCATTCTAGAACAACTCGAGCGTCATTTAAGTCGCGGTGCATTCCCTCCGGTCTCAAGATGATGTGCGAGGTCATGCCCACTATCTCGGAGGATGGGAGAGGTGGGGGCGGAGGCTCTTCTTCTCCGGCTGGGGGTGGGGTGGGGACCGGCGCCGGCGGTGGGATGGGGGCCATGGGAGGCAGCTATGGGGGCAGGGAACCAAGAGGGGACGAGGGAGGCAGCACCGGCAACCTGGAGTCGCTGATGGTGAACATGCTGACGGAGCGCGAGCGGCTTCTGGAGAGCCTGAGAGAGACGCAGGACAGCCTGGGCACGGCACAGCTGCGGCTCAGGGATCTGGGCCACGAGAAGGAATCCTTACAGAGACAGCTCTCCATCGCCCTGCCACAGGTACAGCATCAGCACCCACCTTGTGCTCTCTTTCTCTGCGTTAGCAGGCCTCTGCATTAGCATCAGCCTTTCTGCCCATATGGACGGCTTTGGGGAGTCTTTGTAGAGATTGGCACATATGGATCTTAAAAATAATTAGTTCTTCAGAACTACTTAATGGGCAGCCACCGGTGAGAGTGCTGTTTGGAGTAGCACCTGTTCAGGAGTGAATTGGCTATGGAGCTTAGTTCTGTGGCAGCTACTGTTGAGGAAGTATGGAGGAACGGGTGACAGTGTGCACATCTTATGCAGGAACCATGAGATGATGACAGAAGTAAAAGAAACTGAGGAGAGGCTATGAGCCGCAAAGCAGATGAGTGTGGGACACGTTCAGTGTCTCTCAGTGCATGTCTTCATTTGGAATTATATACCAAGTCACATATGAAAAGTATGTCTGAAGGGCAGTGGGAATGTGTCAGGTGCAGGTCAGTCTAGGAATGGCAGCCCCAGTGTGTACTTTTGAGCTCTGGAGGATACAGGAAGTTAAATCGTGTTGTATTGAGGCTCTGAATCTGAACTTCCTCTGAACCCTTCTGTGCTTTTAGGTCTCTTCAGTTACATTGCTGAATGGAGACAGAATGCACGCTGATTGATCTTTATATTCCTTTAAATGACACCAAATATCATGCTGCTGGTCTTCATAAAATATATTTAAACATTTTGTGAGAATTTCCGGTATAAACCTTTTTCCTTTAAACCATCAGACAGTGTCTGCAATTACCCCCATGGAATGTAATAGTGAAGCAAGTACAATCTTTTGATTAATTTTGTTTTAAATTTGGTTTTTACACATCATACCTTGTTTTCAGCATATAAGCATGTCTTGACAAATCAGTAATGTGCCATAATTTGTTGAGAGGAAGGTCCTCAAAAAAGTGTTCTGTTGAGTGTATTTTCTTTGTTGTTATTAACAGGATACTGTTATCCTAGCTATAAATGTGCTTTCTCATATTTGTTGTGTATTGTGTTTACTTGTTGGTAGGTCTTGATGGCTTTGTAAGCAGGTGAATATTTTATTTGGTTGATTAAGACTGAGAATGAGAGAGAATATAGACACCTTGATCAAAATGTTAATTGGTTAAAGTTTGTTGACTGATATTCAAGACATTGATGCATTAGATCTGTGTTTCTTTAAGAGTGCGACAGAATTGTTTAATAGAAAAATAAAAGTAATGGTAACGATACTAATAAAATGCGACAATGTGAAAATTTTTTAAACCTAACAGCAGGTAGTATGGCACTTAAGGGGTTGGACTTCTGTTAGTTCCCTTTGCGGGTCCTTGCATTGAGGGTGCGTAGCTAAACACCTAGAATGTCTTTGATGCATAAAGATGTGGCGTAATCACCACTAATGTGTGTTCGTTTGGGTGGGTGTGTGTGTGAGAGGGTGTCAGAGAGTGAGAGAGATACGGAGCAAGAGGAAATATCCCTTTTTAGACTTTCACCATGACATCAACACCATTTTGGCAAGAGGAGGTTTTCTAATAAAATGTATACACTGTACAAAAACCTGAAGACACATTGATAATCAGTCTTCGGCTGCACTTGTAAAAAAGAGAATTGCAGAGGATATAAAGGTGTGTGATGGTAGGGGTAGAGAGAATGCAGAGGATTGTGGGACATTGATACTAATAGACATCCTTAGACCGTTGTCAGCACGATACACTCCCAGAAGGCCAACTGCCAATGGGCCCACTGTGACACCGTCTGTCCTCTGATTTCTCTCCCATGCTCCTCTCTGTCTCTTTCACTCCATCTGTGTCAATGACTGATAAACATACACAGAGCAGCAACTATACACCGACTGGATTACCGACAGAAATGACTGGCCTGGATAGCTAGCAGGTTTCGCATTCCAGTTGTATTTCTGTCAGGTGAACCGTGACTGTCTTCTACTGACTTGTGCGCACTGATTTATTTTAACGCTGGGCTCAAGAAGCCCTGTGCGTGTTGGTGAGAAAATAGTGTTGGTGAGTTGGAACTGAGCAGTAAGAATTCCTTTTCAGAGCCAGGCATTGTTTGCCGTTCCCCTTCATCTCTCCTCTTTGAAGAGACAGAGAAAGAGTGTTGTGTCACACCATGTTCCCTTTGTCACTCAGTGTCACAGTACTGTAACGGCAGGCAGGCCGCGGCCCAGTGAGGGCGGCGTTTCCATCGGCAACATGGGCGCTGCTCATTCCGTCATCATTTGTCACTGTACGCGAGACATCGTTCATCCATCTGGCACGGTTCGATGGAGTTAGGAAAGATACGTTTGTCTGGAGTATATGTGTGTTTGTTGGGGCTATTTTTAAGCTATATTGCGGTAAAGCTGCAATCACAAATGACCAAAAACAAGTAGCAAGAATAAAAAATACAAATATGACAGAAAAAGATTTAGCACGCTTGTTTCTAATTCCTGACTATGGCATTAATATGTGGCCCAATGCCTGGTAGCATGGTGTCATAAAATAATCAATTCAGTGATTACATATTGACCAGCTGTTAGTGGTATGGTGTGCGACATATTAAAGCCAGAATCAGCTACTTATGTCCAGGGAACCATATGACCGGTCTTAGAACCCGGCCGTCGCTGGGTAAGACAGAAAGGGAGAGAATGTCATGCCTGAAAGGTACCTCGAGGATGAAAATTAGCTTTAGGGTAGGCCTCTTTCTCTGAGAAATATATCCTAGCCAAGATCTTCTAGCTAAGTATGGAAGGCGGTGCAGGACAAACTGTGCCGCAATGGCCTAGGTGTGCCATGAGTGGAGATGACTATCGCACACTGAGCATGTCATTCAGTGTCTGCCATCTGATGATTTCAAGTAGCCAGCAGCCAACTTGGTTTGATTCGAAACGTTTTTGTTCGTAGCTGCAAAACGTACGAAAACTGAGATATTAAAATATGTAGCTAAGATAAATAAATTATTGGTTCTCTGTAAATAATATTCAGGATGTTGACGCTGTGCTGGACATGGTCTTGCGAGTGTGTGACACACATTACTTGCTTTTGGTTTTTACTTCAAAACTACAACTGACGTCAGTGCCTTAAATGTGCAGTATTTTCACCATGCTCCATTTACCCTTTTTCCTGGGAAGCTACTGATAAGAAAGACGAGAGTAAGATTCGATCTGCACCACATACAATGAGTACAATGGTAATGATACCCTGATTGAATGGATCTGGAAAAGAAAACGATGCCAAAGGTGTCAGATGTGGCGTAGAAGTGCAGCTCAGTGAGGCTCGAGCAGGAACCGGATTAGCGTGCTTACACTCTGTTACGCTGCACACGGACGCGTGGCTTAGACCTCATCGCTGTGCTCTTCACGCAGTTCCGTCTTGTGTAACGCTGTGATGTAATAGCGATGTCTAAGGTTCTCGGAGCTCCGTGTTCGAGGAGGCGAGTGTGAGCTGGTGGGAGTCGCCGTGCTAAGAAGTACTTGCGAAAGGCAGTCAGCGTTTGATGCTAACGCTAGCAGTATGCCCCGCCGGCGTCGGCGTGTGCCTGCCGACCCCCCTTACAGTCCGTCAGGCTCCTCTAGCGGGCTCTCCACCACGCATTTCGGGATGCTTTCTTTTTTGGGTTTTTTTTTTGCGGGTTGTTTCTTGTAAGTTTGTGCGGCTGATGAAAGACCCGGATAAAGAGACAGGGGGGTGGAGGGGTGGGGTGAGAGAGAGCGCGAGAAAAGGAAAGCGAGTCTGTGGGGGTGAGAGTGACAGAGCCTCAGAATAGTTTTGCCAACTTGAAGGAATTTCACATTTTTAAAAATAAACATTGTGTTAAATTTGTCGAAAAGTAACCAGTTGATATTAAGCAGCTAGCTAAATATCAGAACACAAAATGATGCAATGCATATCAGTAGCTGTTTATCATCCATAACTATATATATGTATATATATATATAAATGCATTTTTCTGTGTGTACATCTATCTATGCATGTGTCTATGAGAGTGTGTATATGCATGTTGGGTGGGAATGAGAAGTCTTGTCAGTCATAATTGCCCCCTGTTTTCGATACAAGCACAATTGCAGCACAGACAGACACGAAGCCCCAGATCTTACTCTGCAGTCCAGTGGAGAATTTTAAAATAGGTTCTATTAAGTAACACCTGAGCTGCCTGGAGAGAGGACAGAGGGTTTGGCCTAGCCACGCTCTATATATTTAGGCTAGAGATGGGCAGGTTACAGTGTGCATGCACAAGTTATGATAAAATATTCAAGCAGGGGAGCACCTTAGAGTATTATATATATATATAAAAAAATAAATAAAATTTGACATTTTTTAATGCCACCTTATTTTGTCCAATATCATGTTGCTAGCACTTGTTAATGCACTTGACGAAGGACTTTTACTTAACACGTCCAGCTTTTATAGTTTTATCTAGTTTTTTTTTAGTAAGTCTGACCATCCGTGTTTTCTAAATGTTTACTGCGGTACATATGTTAGGGTGAGTGAGTACGTTTGTGTGTGTGTCAGTGCGCTTGTGTGTCTGTGTGTGTGCGTGCGTGTACCCTGCCCTACACCCCATGGTTCTTGGCATACGTTTTGGATCGCGGCAACCCTAGCCGGATAAGCAAATATAATGTCTGTACATACAGTCACGGCTAAAAAAAGGACTCGCTATAGTAATGGTAATTACATGATAAAAATCAAGACAGGTGGCAAACTTTCCAGTTAATGGGCAAAGCAGTGTGGCTTCATTTGTGCACCAAATGCACCTGAAACTCTTCTTTCTTTCATGATACAGCAACATTTTAGTTTATTTTACCAGTTTTCTCTATTTATGCCAGAGTGCCTTCCTTTAAACGCAGGTGGCAGTCACATCCATCAGTATGTAAATTATTTTCTTCTCCTACAATTAAAGTATATTGACAGCTCTGTTCAATTAATCACTAGTTTTCATGCTTGTGGGATCTTGGCTTACTAAAGATTAACTCTGTCATGTAACCCAAAGCCATTTTGGGCCAACTGCCTCATAACTACGTATTTAACATGTCAACCAAGTATGCGTTTATTTACATTTAGCTAAAAATGGAAAATCGGTACACTAATTTTTATATTTGAAAATATCAACACATAGCTCAAGAAATATACTGTAACTTATAGAAAGACTGCAAAAATAGTATAATGCTAACAGGAAAAAGGTGAACTGTGCATCATGATGCTATAAATTAAGCGTTTACTTTAGCCTCGAAGCAATATGTATGGCGCAAAACAGAAATAGCAGTTTTATGTGTTGAAACAATAGCACAATGTATAGAGAGATGTATGGCTGTGTGTGATTTCTGTCCAGTTTTATGTATGTATGTGTGGGGCATTTGAACGTGAGAAACAGCGATAGACTTAGCCTGTGCTAATCTGGGAGCAGGGCCGGTGGCTTTAGTGCATGTTGTGTATATTGTTTGTTTTTCCTTTTTTCTTTTATCCTCCAGGAGTTCGCAGTGCTGACCAAAGAGCTGAACCTGTGTAGGGAGCAGCTACTGGAGAGGGAGGAGGAGATTGCGGAGCTGAAGGCAGAGAGGAACAACACGCGGGTGCGTCTCTGTGCCCCCGCCGCGTCTCCGCTGTGCGCTTGTCTCCTCCTGCCATTCCCCCATCCCAGTTTCACTTCCTCACATTTAGTCATTGAACGTTTACAGCTAAGTGCCGTTATTGAGTTTTTTTTTTTTAAGTACGGCTTTTAGCGTAGCGTCGTAATGTTCGCACTTGGAACGACCCATTCCCGCTCTGTGCCCCCCCCCCCCCCACCCCAGCTCCTGCTCGAGCACCTAGAGTGCCTGGTGTCCCGGCACGAGCGCAGCCTGAGGATGACCGTGGTGAAGAGGCAGGCCCAGTCGCCTGCCGGGGTCTCCAGTGAGGTAGAGGTGCTGAAGGCCCTAAAGTCGCTCTTTGAGCACCACAAGGCACTGGACGAGAAGGTGAGCGGCAGCGATGGCCGCGCACAAGCGCCGCCTGTAACCTCACCTTCATCTTCACCCTTCGATTGGACGCAAGTGAAAGATATCTCTGCTCGGGTTTTAAGTATTGCAAATATAAGCTTCCTAATGCTTTAATTTCTGGTGGGTTCAGTTTAATTTGGCAGGCCCTGAAAGAATTTACTTAATTTAAGACCATGTTTTATTGGGCTGTTAAATATAGGAATGGGTACATGATTTTTGAATGAGGGCGTCACGGTGTCAGTAAATACTGGCATCCAGCGCAGCATGTAACCCAAGCCTGCGCCCTATGCCACCTGGTGTAGGATCCAGGCCACTCCACTACCCTGTCCAGAATATGTGAATGGATAGATGGATGGGTGGATGGATGGATGGATATCAATAAACATTTCAGACCTAGAGTTACAAGCAGTTATTGTGCTCGCTGCATGGCCCTGGTTCCTTTCCCTTCTGCCTTGGTCTTTTCCTCCAGTCTTGCTCCTTCACTTTTCTCACCTTCTTGCCTGCTGTCTTCGCTCTTACAATTTCCCTTCCTGTCTTGTGCTTGTCTCCCATGTCCTATCGCCACTGTCTCCCGCCACCCCTTCCCGTCCATCCGCATTTCCTCCACCTCGCCAAGGTTCGAGAGCGACTCCGGGTGGCTCTCGAGAGAGTGTCCGTCTTAGAGGAAGAACTGGAGACTTCTACACAAGAGGTGAGAGTGTCCGTCCTTTTCGTTAACCTTCTGCGTCGGCACACGATGCCGGTGCCCCTGGCCCTCCCTCTTACACATTCTATAACCAATGCTTCTCTTTCTCAGGTCCTTTCTTTGCGAGACCAACTTAAAAGACGACAGCAAGGGATGGATAATGGGAAAGAGGCAAGGGAATGTTGTGTATCTGTGTGTGTCTGTTAGTGGCGGTGAATATGGAGTGGCCAATGAGGAGGTATCTTAAAACGACCTGCAGGCATCCATAGAGTTATGTACTGTCTACGTTATGATTTATCTGTTCGTTGTATGCCGTCCTTGCTCATCCCTCATCATCTTCACTCATTTCTCTTCCGATATCTTCTTCACTCTCACAGAGACTGCCTAACGGACCCTCGGTTCTCGATGATGGCGAGATAGACAGACAGAGAGAAGGGGAGATTGAACGTCAGAGAGCTGAACTCTCCCAGCTAAGAGAGAGGCTTGCTCTCATGTGTAGACAGGTACATTATTAATTATAATTAATTGTATTTTTTAATGATGAATCTGGAAATACATTACTCTAATAAATACAGGATAAAGTGACAGGGTAATAAAGTAATGAGTGAACTAATAAAGTGACAGGAAGGGTAAAACACAGTAGCTAAAATTACACTATGGCAAAATAAGGATACTGTTATTAGATGTTGACGTGTTTCTGGGTTCCTGACTCCCCTCATGTGGACAGTCAAAGAATTGCAGCCTCTTAGCTACATCTGACAATTTACCTTTACACCAAGATACTAAACAAAGGAGCCCATAGCATTTAGGCGACATCAGAGATGTAAATAAGGGTCCCATTGTTTCTGCTGCCTCCACTTAATGGGTTACCTGCCCGCGTGTCAGGTGGGGGAAATCGAGGAGCAGCTTGCAGCCGCCCGGAGGGAGGTAACCAAAACAGAGGAGGCCAATCAAAAGCTCCAGAGGGATGTAAAGGAGGTGAGTATAAATAGCGTGTGGTGTCCCCATAGCCCATTTATTAATGGCCATGCCTGCTATAAGCTTGCTTTGTGAGAGATATCGCCCCTCCCCCCAATCCCCGCCCACTGCAGCCAGTGGCATCAAAGCCACTGTAACATATAACCGGTAGCAAACTCAGCTATGTAAATGGTGTGATATGTAGACGGTGCTGAAGGTATGACTTGTCAGTGATGACACGCTCTGCCCCGAAGCTACGAAAGCAGGGTTATACAAGTTCTGGGCTGGAATGATTTGTAATTTCATTGGCTTCCATGAATCGTGGGTGATGGGCAGGAATGAGAGGGAAGCAAGTCGGTACCTGTGTGTTTTGTGGCCAAACCCTGCAGCCTGTTGCCTGTTTACAATTAAAGTTCAAAGCTCCCCAGGGCCAGAGCAGTTGAAATGTTGAAATAAGTGCTTTTAGACAAACACAGTATAGTATCAACATCCTAAAACATGTCACTACAATTCAGTACTTTTATTGAGCGATTAGAATCTGCTGACGAAAATAACCGATATTATCTCATATATCCCGCCTGCTTGTTTGATGACAAGATGTTCATTTATTTTGTATTCTTATCAGATGGGTTTAGGAACTTTTCAGGAATTTAGGAGTGAATTTCTGATGGCGGTTATAACCATGTACTTTTAACATTAAACTAAAACTTCAGGTCCACTGTCACTGAGTGTATAGTGTTCTTTCTTGAAAATGGTAGCTGGATCACTATTGTATTGAATAGTATATATGTTTTACACAGTGCTTCCCTGTGTCTGTAAAACTAAATTGAAAAAAAGTCTGAGGTTCTTAATATTAGTTGTGCATTAATAGTTATTTGATTAGTTAGTTCTCCTTTGATTATTTATCTGTTTTGGTGCCTAAAAATAGTATTTCTTGGTTAACTGCAAGGAGATGTACCTGTATACATACTTTGGAGAGTTTGGTGTAAATCGCCGTGAGTATTGTATCCATTTATGCAGCTGAATCTTGTCATTAATGTATATAGACAGTAGTTCAAGTTCAGCTCCTTACTCATGATGGTCCAGCAGAGCCTGTGCTGGGACGTGAATCCCAGTCCTTCAGGATGCAAGGCTAGGTCGCGACCCAGTACCCCTCCCGCCTAATTACTGCCACACTGGCTTCTCTCTCACCCTCTCTTTTCATGTCAGGCACTCTGTCAGAGGGAGGACATGGAGGAGCGAATTACCACATTAGAACGCAGGTAAGATCCCTGGAAGGCCCGATGCTTAATCTCGCTTGGCATCTGTGTGATTTCTCTTTTACCACATTCACCCAAGCAGTACTCCTGATAAAATTCCTGCGAGAGGTGCTCACATGGCCCCCAGTACACTATAGAGCTGATTCACTCAGCAGCCAGGGTTCAGTGAGCGCGAAAGCACATGTGACATCACCCCCATCGCGTGCATCCTCCGCAGAGTGCTACTCTCTGGGACACTGTGGCGAACAGATTGCCCCTGAGCTGTTTGTTTGTGTCGCCTGTAGATACCTCAGTGCCCAGAGGGAGGCAACCTCTCTCCATGACATCAAAGACAAGCTTGAAAACGAGCTTGCGAGCAAAGAGTCGCTCTACAGACAGGTACTTCCTGATCAGTCAAAGTGTGCAGCCATAACATTATTTTTTTGTAGACCTGTTTTTTTCCCCCTCATTCGAGTTCACTGATCGACATGGTGAAATAATCTTTTCTCTGGTAAAACTAAAGCTTCACGCTATCACTCTGGGCAGAGCAGAGCCCTACGGGCAGCCTGAGCTGCAAGCATGCCATCCAGCCGGTCTCTCTTATCCGCAGAGCGAGGAGAAGAACAGGCAGCTGCAGGAGCGGCTGGATGACGCTAAGCAGAAACTGCAGCAGACACTCCAGCGAGCGGAGACGCTGCCGGAGATTGAGGCCCAGCTCGCCCAGCGAGTGGCAGCACTCAATAAAGTACGCGCGGTCCATCCAATGGCGCCTATTGTACGAAGTGGCTTTGACTCACTCCGCTCAGCCAACGCCTCCATTCTTTCGTTCAGGCGGAAGAACGCCATGGCAACTTCGAAGAGCGGTTGCGGCAGATGGAGGCACAACTGGAGGAGAAAAATCAAGAGTTGCAGAGGGTGAATGCATTTCTTAAAATTTATTTTCGACTATTCATTAATCCGGCCACTACATCCCGTCCCATTCTCCGCCTTGCCGCCCCTAGCTTTAAGTTTAGTTTTGGCTGGGAAAACCTCCGCCCCCTCACTGAGTTCCCCCTCTGACCCAGGCACGGCAGAGAGAAAGAATGAACGACGAGCACAACAAACGGCTGTCCGACACGGTGGACAAGCTCCTGTCTGAATCCAACGAGAGACTGCAACTTCATCTGAAGGAGAGAATGGCAGCTCTTGAAGAGAAGGTACAGCCCCAAGATGCCATGACTCGTCAGCATAAAGGCAGGCCATTTAATCCAATCATGGTGCAACAAGTGCTCAGACTTGCATAAAGGCAGGGCATTTACCCAATCACCTACCACAAGTTTAATAAAGGCACAGTGCAACAAGTGGTCAGATGTGTATATAGGTGGAGCCTTCTACTCCATCACCTATCACAACTTTAATAAGCGCACAGCACAACTGTATGGAAGCCTCGATGTTGTGATACGGCAGTTCTGGGTGTTTGCGCATTTTAAAGGGTATGGTGTAGGGGACCATACTGATCTGTCTGAGTAATAAAATGTATTCGCTTGGGAGGTAGGTGATGTAATGCAGCAGTGTACCCCACATCCCATTCTGCTCTCAGTGTCCACATCACACCCATGCTTCTGTGACCTGCTTTAAAGGGAAAGCAAACAAACAGCTGCTTTTAGTGGTCTCAGACTAACATATTTTGAATGTTGAATATGCTTGTTTTCCTACAGATAAAATGCTTCTTACTTTCCTTTTAAACCTTTCACTTCATAAGCAAATGATTCAAAACTTAAACTCAGTTACCTTGCTATTACATGGTTAATGTGTGGAACAAATTCGATATCAAGTTAATCATCAGCAGTAGCCATGGTTGAAGAGAGAATATCGACATGTGAGATTGTTTTTTTATTTAAAAAAGGTTGTACAATACGAAAGAACATGCCATCATTATGATATTTAAATTTTTTATGAATTTTGAATTATATGAAATTTCTTTTTTACTCAGAATGCACTTTCAGAAGAGCTGGCTAACATGAAGAAGATACAGGATGATCTTCTAGCCAACAAGGTACTTATCATCACTGCTATACAGTGTGCATTTCGGTCTGTCAGCATTATGCTCTTATAAATACATTTTATTTGCCAAACATAATACCCATCATGTGCCAAAGAAATAGTGTTGATCTTTCTTTTTCAATACCCTTCTTTTTTGCTTCCTCTTTCTCTCTCTCTCTCTCTCTCTCTCCCTCTCTTGCTTCCTCCCTCTCAGGACCAGCTCATAGCTGAGCTAGAGAGACTTCAGACTGAACTGGATCAGCTAAGGGGAAGGCCCAGTTCGACCTACTCCAGGTTAGCTACACTAGTGCTTCAGGGGTATATATTTCATAGAAGAATTTGTATACTTAAATTAGGGCTGCAACAATTTGAGTAACTCAAATAACTTGATTACAAAAAATCCTCAATGCAAATTTTTTGCTTCAATGCTTCGTTTAATAAATACGACGATGTACTGCTCAGTGATAACTGTGTTGCACAGTGTGCTTATGCTGCATTATGTATAGCAGAGCGGTAGAAAAATACAGAGTGGCGAGGCTGTACAGATCAGGTAGCAACAAGGCTGTACAGATTGGGTAGGGACAGCGACACTCCAATAGGGACCCATTCTAAAAAAAAATGAGAAATTTTCGGCAAGCTTCTGAGTCACAGAGATGGTGAATAGTTCCAAACATTAACACTCATGGCATAGAATCACGGTCATTTCCGTTCCTTACCAAGCAGTTTAAGCGGTATCTTGGTAAAATAACAAATTAGAAAACTTTATACATTTGCTGTCATTAATATGCTAAATAATATTTTGTTTTTATATGTGTGCAGCATTAGCTGTTAATTGTTATCATAATTAATAGTTATGGCCGAAGGTAGCTTAGCAGCTATCGAAATGGTGTCCCATTTCACTGATGATTTTGTCTACTGATTACTGACGCAGGGTAACATTACATATTAAGTTGTTCTGGTTATCGACGGCTTCATAATTAGTTAGCTGCACTGCTGCTATGTTAATACAGCTGATTAAAATATCAGTTTACAGCTCTCCTCGGATCACATGGGTCAATGTGAACTGAATACCAAATTTATGGCAAAATAGCTGTATTATTACGTGCGCTTTTTAAGTGCTGCATTTGCAAAAAAAAAATGCTTTCTTTCAGATTATTCTCCCTGATGTTGAATTACGTAAAGTATCATCATTATGCTATGCAGTTTAACCATTAAAACCAATGAGTTGTTCATTTTAAGAGAGTCTTTAAGAGTCTTTTTTAAGAGTTTTTCTCTTTTGAATAGTTGCTAATGTTCTTTAATAAGACAAAAGTATTTCTTGTCCGATTACTCGATTAATCAATGGAATAATCAATAGAATACTCGATTACTAAAATAATCGATAGCTGCAGCCCTACGCTTAATTAAATGGGATAATAATTCATACACTTACTAAATGGGATAATAATACACACATTTTATAGTTTGATGATAAGAGCCTTGCAAGCTTTATTGTGGCCTGATAATTGAGGAATCTGTACATTCTCATCTGATGGTCTTTCTCAGGTCTCTTCCAGGAAGTGCACTGGAACTGAGGTTCCCCCAAGGGAGCGGAGCTCTCCCAGCTGGCTCCACAACGCACCTGGATCACTATGGCAGTGCAGCCTCAGGGGGTGTGGTTAGGCGGACTCACCGCGGGCGATGGGGTCCAGCCAGGGAGGATGCCAGCAAGGTGAAATCTACATTCCTAGACTCACACCATGCAGTTATATGATGCTGCATTCATTGACAGACAGCACCTTTAACTCATTATAAGTTGCCCTAATTCACCATTTGCACACTGCCAGCTTTTCCACTGCCTTCTACTCATTTCAGTATGGCGAATGGGATAGCGGCAATCTGCTAGCACCCGGTTTTGAGGGCGGTGTCGAGGGTGGCTGCTCAGATGATGAGGAGGACAGAGAGACAGTCTTTGGCTCAGAGCTCCTCTCCCCCAGTGGACAGACAGATGTGCAGACCTTGGCCATAATGCTACAGGAACAGCTGGAGGCCATCAATAAAGAGATAAAGTGAGTGTCATACAGTATCATAATTTTACATCAACATCATTTAAACATATTTTTGGTAGCCTAAGACTTTATTAATATATTACCGTATGTTGAAGAGGTTTTAAATTAACTTGAATTTATGAGTAACCAAATGTTTTTTACATCAATGTTCAGTATTGCTATGCTGTGCTAAGTATATTCACGGGTATATATTCTGTAGTCAAGAGTCACTCAGGGTTCTTGTGAGTTCATGTTAAGAAGGCCGTGCTGCTGCTTACTGTTTTTATTCATCCAGACTAATTCAAGAGGAGAAGGAAAGCACAGAGCTCAGGGCAGAAGAGATCGAGAGCAGGGTCAGCAGCGTTGCTCTGGATGGACCTCCACTTCCTCCGACCTCATTGGGTGGTGGGCGAGACGGGACTGGGAGGGGCTTCATTCCATCATCTCTCACCTCCTCCACTCTGGCCTCCCCCTCACCACCAAGCTCTGGACACTCAACACCTCGACTGCCTCACTCTCCTGCCCGAGAGAACGAGAGACAGGTGACTGCACTTGATAAATACAGAGAGGGAAATAGAGAGACAGATAGACAGGTGTGTCATTAGTCTGTATGACTGAATGTGAGAAAGAAGGAGAGAGAGGCTGATAGACA
>JAODKM010000232.1:0-14711 GCA_026780845.1 Petrocephalus sullivani
CAGTTCTGAAGGCGAAAGGGGGTCAAACACCGTATTAGTATGGTGTTCCTAATAATCCTTTAGGTGAGTGTATGTATGTATGTATGTATGTATGTATGTATGTGTGTGTAATTATCAGTAAATTTATGTATACGTATTTCTCGCTTGACTTCAGTTTTTCAACTCATTTATATTAGAATTCTCAGTTCTCAGCTTGAAAGGTCTTTTCAAAGGAACAAAACCTTGCCTGTAAAGATTTATACTTCTGCATTCAATCGACGCTGTAAGTATGGCATAGCCATGCACCCCACGCCATAGCCTTGCATGTACCCTCCCATAAATGTAGCTTTACTCCGTGCTGAAGCAGACCACAAAAATTGAGATTGCATTTGTTTATTTATAGGAGTAAAGAAAGTATACACCCAGGTGTACTTATATTGGTGATTTAAAAGAAAATGTTATTTATATCTAAAATTAAATAACTTTAGTTATTTAATGTTAAGTATAAGTTTGTTGTTGCAGTCTCCTCTGCTAGCATTAGCATTATGCCTAGTCCCGAGTAAATGCATCACACAAATGCAAGTCCATAACATTGCGACAGCCCTCTTGAACCGAAAGCAAATATGATATGGTAAACCCATATGTAGTAATGGTTCACAAAGTTCATGGTTCGGTATAAACTTCAGATTTGGGTTCATGTTTCAGTTGAATTACAGCACAGTACAGTAACTTTTTTTTGTTTGTTTTTTTTGTTCCCAAACCACCAATTCTGATTGACTGACTGACTGACTGACTAACCATAATTAGCCATGACTAACTCAGAGCCATAGTTAGCATAATGGGTAACGTTTTATAATAAAGGTGCAAATGCTCAGCTAATTCATGCCTTAGGATGATTTGCATCATTTAATGTACGCTGTACCATGAATTCCTGTTGCGCACCATGAACTAATGATGAAGTCACTGTAACTTTGATTACTTCTCACTTACTATGCCTGATCCAGAAAGCTTGTCATGCTTTTTACCTTTCTTTGCAGATAAACCTGTCCAGGTTTCCTCTGAAGAAGGTAACACTTTGCTTTTTTGCTGGTATATGTAGCAATACCTGCACGACTGATTTATAATCCTTGAGACACCCCTCCTAATCATTGATGTTCCAATCAATTTCATGGCCACTGGTATATAAAATCAAGCACCTAGCCATGCAGACTACTTCCACAAACATTTGTGAAATGTCAACCCCCCCCCCCCTGCGGGTTGCTTTGACTTTATACTGCTGGGATTGCTGCTGGGAGTGGTGTTGAGCTGCAGCAGTCGGTAACATCACTCAGCGCCGGAAAAGGACAGTTGCTCCTGAGCTTTGCTCGGTTGCCAGTCGGGGCCGGGAGGACATTTTTTCCACTTTTTTCCCGCTCCAGCAGTAGTCTGCTGTGGGGGGGTTTTTGTGGTTTTTCGGCCTCCCAAGAGCAACTTCGATTCGATCTGCTATGTTTTTAGTTCATACGTGGTTCAGGCGGGAGTTCTTTTGGTAAGTAGCAGTAAAATTATCGGATTAAAATTTTTTAATAAAATAATAATTAAGTTCCGTTTTAACTAGGGCTGTCAAAATTGACGCGTTAATGCAGTTTAATCCAGCATCGTGATTAATCTGATTTAAAAATATTAACGCATTTAACCAATCTGCAGCGCAGAATGACTCAAAATCCCTGAAATGTAGCGTTGCCAACTATTTCTTACCTGAACTTACCTCAAAGCTGCATTTCAGGGATTTAAGGAAGCACTTCTTTACACAGCGGGTAGTTAGAGTATGGAATAGTCTTCCTGATAACATAGTGCAAGCTGAATCCTTAGGCTCCTTTAAATCGGAGCTAGATAGGATTTTAACAACTCTGAGCTATTAGTTAAGTTCTTCCCAAGTGAGCTTGATGGGCTGAATGGCCTCCTCTCGTTTGTATAGTTCTTATGTTCTTATGAAAGAATGGGCCGCTCTCAGGAGCTCAGTGGATTCAAGCATGGTACCGTGATAGGATGCTACCTGTGTAATAAGTACATCTGTGAAATTCTCGCTACTAAATATTCCACAATCAACTGTTAGTGGTATTATAACAAATTGGAAGCAATTGGGAACAACAGCTACTCAGCCGCGAAGTAGTAGGGCATGTTAAATCAGGCGGGCACAACGTGTGCTAAGGCACACAGTTTGCAGAAGTCACCTTTCTGCAGAGTCAATAGCTAAAGACCTCCAAACTTTGTGTGGCCTTCAGATTAGCTCAAGAACAGTGTGTCGAGGGCTTCATGGAGTGGGTTTCCATGGCCGAGCAGCTGCAGCCAAGCCTTACATCACCAAGGGCAATGCAAAGCGTTGGATGCAGTTGTGTAAAGCACACCGCCACTGTACTAGGGCAGTGGAGACTAGGCCTGCAACGATTCATTGAGTAACTTGAATAACTTAATTACAAATGGGTCAACGGCATGGTGAATAGTTCCAAACACTGACATTCACGGCATAGAAACAGTAATTTCCATTGCTTACCATGCACTTTAAGCGGTATGTTGAAAATAACATGAAGCATTTAATAATTAGCTGTCATTAATATACTAAATTAATATTTTTTTATATTTGTGCACCATTATCTGTTAAGGGTAATTAATAGTTATGATCAAAGGTAGCTTACTATCTATTGAGGCTAACATTTCACTGATGATTTTGTCAATTACTATTGATGCAGGGTAACATTGCATATTAACTTATTATGGTTGTCAGCGGTTTTATAATTACAGTTAGCTGTACCGCTACTATGCTAATACAGCTGATTTAAAATATCAGTTTACAGCTCTCCTCGAGTCACATGGGTCAGTGTGAATTTACTACCAAATTTATGGCAAAATTGCTTAAATTATTTTGTGGTAATTTACCAAAAAAATACTGTGTTGCAGTAAAGTGTCTTATTACGTGTGCTTTTTAAGTGCTGCATTTGCAAACAGCACTGGAACAAAAGGTGCTTCTTTCAGATTATTCTCCCTCATGTTGAATTACTTAAAATATCATCATGGTATGCAGTGTAATCATTAAAACTGTTAAGACCTGTCTTTTTTCACTTTTAAATAGTGACTATTGCACTTTAATACAAATGTATTTATCCGTTTACTTGATTAATTGCTGAAATAATCAATAGAATACTCGATTGCTAAAATAATCAATAGCTGCAGCCCTAGAATTATTGTACATCAGAATCACTGATGCCTGATACAGGAAGTTTGAGTGCATTTGAGTCATGGTATTTACTTCCCTCAACAGGCACACCTTTGGACAAGAAATCCAAAAAAGGTAACAGTCTGTTTTCTATACTCGTATATTTGGCAAAACCTTTTTGGTCTGCTGGAAATGACCCTTATGATTGTAAATATAACTTAAAGGGGAAGTTTCACAAAATTGAAAAAAAGATGTTTTAGAGAGATCTATACAGTATATTTGGCAAAACCTTTTTGGTCTGCTGGAAATGACCCTTATGGTTGTAAATATAACTTAAAGGGGAAGTTTCACAAAACCTGAAAAAAAGATGTTTTAGAGAGATCTATTCATCAAGGTTATTCTGCTTGGTGTTGCCTAGTTTTGAAGCTATTGGCTGTAGAAATGTCGGTTATCATCACACAAGGAATGGTATTCCTTGTGTGATGTTTAAGGCGCTAAAAATACATTCGAAAAATTCAATAATGTCTCTTACCAGAAATTATGACCCAGTTACTGTAATCCACGCAGTTTCATGTAGGAACTATTTTCTTTTACTGATTCCACACTCTAGTTGTATCAGTGCGCAGAAGTGCTTGTGCTTGTATCCTCTGCTCAGTGATAGGATTGGTGTGTTGGGTTCGGGTAGAAGATTAGTGCTTTAATCACCACAGAATGCCATGCAGTCATTCTGCTTACAAAAATTATGGCATTTAAAATGGAAACGTCTTCCTACAGTGGATAAGAAGAGTTATAATTAGTGTTGAGTGACCCCGAACTGTAAAGTTCGGGTCCGTACCAAACTTTACGGTTTTTGGTACCCGGACCCGAACCTGAACTTTGCCGTAAAAGTTCGGGTTCGAGTTCGGTGTTTGGGCGTTTCATAAAGCTTGTTGAAAGGCTTCAGGGCATAATAAATAATAATAAAACTTCTTTTGATTAAAGGGTGCAGCCATCTTGAATTCTGAAGTCGGGATTGTGTCAATTCCTCCCAGTTCACGACTTAAAATTCTTGAAATTCCCATACTCCCAGCCCAGTATATTTATACAGTGTATTTAAATTTAAAGATTAATTAACGTAATGTTAATGTAATAAAGTGCAGAGTACACTAAAATAAGTTATTACCACAGCTGTGGATTATTTTTATTATTAATGATGCAAATAATATCCTACATAATATAATGACAATAACCCTATTGTCACTATTGGATTTATTGGTACTAAATGTTGCGTGTGCCTTGGATATGTTCACCAAGTATTTGAGGATGGGAGAGTAATTTATGTGATGCAGTATGAAGTATGCAGAGTAATGGAGGTGGTAGGATGTTGTAGTTTATGTGGTCAGTGGCAGCTTTACTGAAAGGCCGAGTGGTAGAATATCGGTAGATGTTTTCTGTACTATTAATGCTTGTGAGGCTGTTAAACTGGTACGTTTTCAGCCTTATTACGTGTACTCTGTGTTTTACCTTACTCTGAATTAGAAGTATATTAGTATTTTTTGTAATTGAAAAGGTGGTTGTACAGAGGTTGTGGCCTCGAGATATCATTAGCTTAAGTTGACACATGTTCCCATTTTTCAGTTGGTAAATACAGTTTGCCCTCTATATCTGCTGAGGGGTGGTTCCAGGACCCACCCCCCCCATACCAAAATCGCCACATGCTCAAGTACCTCACATAAAATAGCACAGTATTCAGATATAACCTATGCACATCCTCTTGTATACTTCAAATCATTTCTAGGTTACCTGTGATACCTAACACAATGTACAGCACCCTCCACAATTATTGGCACCCCTGGTAAAGATGTGCAAAAAGCCTTAAAATAAATTCATTTTGTATTGCAGTAGCATAATCTCATACAAAAACTTTTTGAAAAATCTAACCTCTTATATAAGTACATTTATTCTTTGGAAAAAAATCCCACATTAAGAGATTGTTTATAACAAAATCACTGTGGTGTTGGCAGCGGGATGAACGACCCATTATGCAGGCTGTGGTGGTTAAACCCCTCCAAGGGTTGTTTATTGGCAGGATAGGGGAAACACGGGAGCTGAGAAGAACAGACAGCATTTGAAAATAACCGACAGGGATGACTGGACTCAGACTGACTAATAAAGGGTAGAACATCAAGGACCAAACCCAAGGCAGGCGTGCTGGGTTAACAAGGGGATTGGAACATAAGGCAAAGCTACACAAGATTCAGGTGCGGCTAATCAAGCCACAGCTAATCAAACACCGGGAAACAGACACGCAGGGTGGGGCAATCACCAGTGCTGCAATTATTAGCAAGTCCTATGAAATAAATTTAACTGAAGCATTTTTGTAATTTATGCTGTTCAGAGTGTCTAGGAACTTTTAATTAGCAATCCATGACTTGCTGTTTCCCTGGGGTAAATGACATGGCACAGAGGCCCATTTATTTTAGCCACTCTTCAAAATGGGAAAGACAAGAGAACATGCCATTCAAGTCAGGCAGAGGTGTGTTGATCTTCAGGAAATGCCTAAACCTGCTTGCCTAAACCTGCCCTAATTTGCAGTTAGAGCAATAATTAAAAAGTTAAAAAGAACTGGAACTGTGACAAACAAGGCTGGATGAGGACCCAGATTTGACCTTTTGTTTGACTCCTCTGGTGCCCCCTGGAGGACAGGCTTCCCCTTTGGGTCTGGTTCCTCCCAAAGTTTCTTCCTTCTAGGGAGTGTTTCCTTGCCACCGTCGCCTTTGGCTTACTCACTGGGGGGTCTTTATGTGGCAGAAATGTAAAGCGCATTGAGACAATGTAATGTGATAATGCGCTATATAAATAAAATTGCATTGCATTGCATTTCACAGCTCCTCTAATGTCCATGCTGGTCTCCACCATCCAAAATTCTTCGCAAAGCCGTGAGCTTCTCCGTGATATCCAATTTGCACTCAATTTCCGATAAACCATGGCAATGCCTAATCCAGTCAGCATAATACCTGTAATCATGGTCGCAAATACGTAGATATCTTTGATGTCCTCCACGAAAAGATCTGCCAAACACACGACCCTCCACTTTTCCCATCCGTCCATCGTGTAGCCAGCCGCGTAAGTTCCTGCAGGACACTCAGGTTCCCCTGAACCTGCGCTTTTTGTCGAGAAGATAGTGTCAATTGCATTGAGAGACCAGGTGGTCAATTCCATGATTTTTAGTTGGGAGAGAGTTTCTCAAAAGTGTAAGAGTGTAGACTAGACGAGATGAGAGGAGCAAAGCAGGGAAAGATAAAGGGAGGAACAGGGAGGGTCGGAGCAAGCAGAGAGGCAGCCTAACTTAGCAGCGCCATGATGGAAAAGTGAGTCATAAACGTAAACCTGTGGAATTTCCTAAACATGACTGGAACTTTAACTATAACTGTGTGCTTTAGTCAGATGAGACGAAGATTGAGCTTTTTGGCAACAAACACTCCAGGTGGGTCTGGTGTAAAACAAAGGATGAATATGCAGAAAAGCTCCTCATGCCCACTGTTAAGTTTGGTGGAGGATCTGTAATGCTGTGGGCTTGTTTCTCTTCCAAAGGCCATGGGCACCTTGGTAGAGGGCATGGCATCATGAATGCTTTGAAAAATACCAGGACATTTTTAAATAAAGTTCTGATGGCCTCTGCCGGAAAACTGAAAAGGATAATGAAATGAAATGAAAAAATGAAAAAAATAGTTGTTATACTGTATTAAGGAGTAATGGAAAGTCTGGTCATATTCAGTACAGACGCTAACATTGTAGCAAATATAGAAAATATAAAGTCATTCCATGTCAAATCGATTTACTGGGTGTCGCATAACTAACATCTGGTAATTTTTTCCAAAATTTTCTGAGTCTGAAGTGCATGGGCCATTGGTTGATTTGACCTGGAATGACCCTATAGATAGAGAAAATACAAATTTATCCCGCCCTACCTACACATCTCTTCATTTGCATGGATTTAACAGTCCTCAGTACGAGGCAAATTCAAGTTTTACTTTTTGAAAGTATCTTTCTTTTTTTTTTTCCTCCTTTCCGAATTGTTCGATCTGTCTACAGATGTGGTACCTTTTGATATGGAAGGCTGACTGTATATTACTGCATTAGACTGAAATAAGTTTACAGAGATCTGTGCCCTTAAGTCAGTTACAGTGGAGGAAATAAGTATATTACAAATCAGTTTCTATCTTTTATTTAAAGTTATTTTTTCAATTTTCCATTTGATGTGCCATCTGTCACTTAAAATAAACCTACCATTAAAATGAGACTGTTCTGAGACTTCTTTTTTGTCAATGGACAAACTTACAAAATCAGTGAGGGGTCAAATACGTATTTCCTCCACTGTATATAATGGTTAGCTGTTGGTGTCTGTTGTCTTTTGTCTTTTTTAAACTATTAAATACAAATGAAAACTTTTTTATACATCTTGTTTTAAGCATTTTTGTGGCATTTGCATTTCAGTTTGATTGTCATCCAAGTGAATATGCAAGTGGCGAATGCTTAAAATGCCCCACAATTTTTCTCCCACTGGCAACGGCATTACTTAGGCCTAATTCATACTTCACATTTTCCGTGTGCACTTTCGTGTGCTTCTGTATTGTGGTCATCCACACAGCTTGTGTCCATACTGAATTTGGCTATAGATGTGGGTATTCCTCCAAATCAGCTGGGGGCAAAAAAGATTATGCAAAAGCAGGAACATTTTTGGGTGGATCAATAAAAATCAAAATGTGTGGAATATATTATTAATCTTGAACAAATATAAATGATACAAGGTAGGGGTGTGCGGGATAAACAGTATATGGTATAAATTTGCCAACAGGAGAGATTTTGATTATACCGGCCTACCGTAGTAGTGGTTGTTTGGGCATGCCACAGATTCACGGTTTGAGCACTATCTAAATAAAAAATGCTCTGTGCTCTGACGTGATGATGCAGCTTCGAGTTGAAAGGACAAAGTTTATATGCAGTGTAATGCTGAAATGCTAGAATGAGCCCAGTTGGACACAAAATCAAAGCATATGCACACCACAGTGCGTAGTTTCACCATGCATGCATTGCATATATATATTTTTTGCACTTCATGCATGCACACTAATCGGCTGATCTGTGAAATCGAATATACGTAGTCGGTTATCTTGCACATGTACAGTTTCGGATTGACATACAAATCTGGGCTACAAACACACCAATTGTAGCCGCTCACACCCAACCCCTGATAGCGAAATTTACGTCACTTCCACAACTGAAAGCACACGCGGGACTTGTGGACTGGCCTTTACATTTTATTGTGATGGCGGTCCCACATATATAACAGGCTATATAACAGGGAGTGCACAAAACAGCCCAACCTAGTAATTTCCAAATCATCCATTGCTTTTTTCATATTCTTCGTATTGCCTCACACAATTGCATACACTTTAAGTGGGATTTTCCACTTATCCAGCAGATGGCCTGATCATCTAGAATAAAGCTGTGTACTTTTTTTGTTTTACTTGTGCGCGTGGGCGAAAAGTTACCAGATAGCATTATAAATTTTTCTGATTTTATTTTCTTCCTGCTTATAAGCCTTTTTGAATTTTCATCTTACAAAGATCTTCTGTAACTTAGTAACTGGCTTATCAGTATAAGCCATGCATGCCTTACCATCTCATTTTGTTTTTCTGGGAGTCATTTTTTCACTGTGACAGTTTAAAGAATATGTCTATCAAATGAAACCAGTGTTAATCAGTCTATTGTGATGTTTTCAGATGATGTCTGAGATGGAGGTGGGACCATCGTGTGAGCCTGATGCAGGTAACGACCACAGGTTAAGAGACGCCTTACATTTATTTTACACTTCTGTGCAAAGTCAGAGAGGGAAGGTCAGACGATGTCCCTGAGGGAATTAGGGTTAAGGGCCTAATGGTGAAACCACTGCAAGCTAATTTTGAGGGTTAATACTTCAGCTTGGCTGAAGCAGTATCTCTGAAACAATATTATCCGGAAACAATAAAGGATCTTGCTGATCGCACGGAACCCTCTTGATATGAAATTCTCTTATTATTGAATGGCGAGGCCGTGATTGAATGGATTTACATGCACAGCCACTGATTAAGTGTGTGAGCTAATCCTTTTTTACACTGAACAAAGCTGCTCCGAGCAGGTTTGAGGATTTGGATGTGTTGCTATAATAATACATCCAGCAAGAGTTATGAAGAACCGACAGATCTAGGATTATGCCAAATCGTCAACAATTTCGTCCGGCTAAATGAGTAATCCATGTACAGACATTACCCCTCTGGTCTTTAGGATTGATCTTTCATTTTCCGCAATAACAAAGATATCATTCTAGTAATCTGCACCAGCAAGCACAGCAAGTTGCACCACTTTTTCCTTCATAAAAATAAAACATGCAACTTAGTTTTCCTCTTTTGGTTGCCTTGTATCTTACAATATATTCAAACCTGTCTCAAGTGAATTTGAAAGGATTCAAATCAAGAAACTTTTTGTCCCCAGGGGGCAATTTGAGGCACGTAGAGCAGTGTTACACAGACACAGAACCAGACATTGAAGAAATAGAAAAATAAAGTAATAATAATAAAGTAATAAAATGGTTCTCAATATATACATGAGGTACAAGATTGCAGTTGAGAGTAAGTAAATTAAACAAGGATTAGTTAGTTTTATAAGAGAGGCCTACTTTGTATGAAAATCACTTTTAAAACCATGTATTTTTGTAACTTTTACATGAGTAGTAAATTGCTTATATTTAGTTTGATAGTATAACCGATGTTGTGTTATAGTGCAGTGTTTCCCAACCCAGTCCTCAGGGAACCCCGGCCAGTATACGTTTTTGCTTCCTCTGGTTCAGCCTTGTCCAAGTTCGTTTCTCTCATACACGCTTCTACATTGCTACGCATCGGAAGCATTTTTGCTGTTTTAAGTATTTGCGATTTCTGAGAACTTTTATCTAAGCCCCACCATGGCTCCTAAATGTGCTTTCTTCTAAGCCTTCTGCTTCTTCTTTCATAGGTTAGTGGTTCTGTGTAAGAACTCTGTGTGTGCGTGATATGATATTTGTAACGTCTAATGTCTTATTTTCTCATTTTGTCTAATTCTGGGTAATAGGAGTGTAATGGTGATTAAAGGGTGTTTCATGTCTAGAGGGCTCTAATAATGTTAAACCGTATTTAGAACTGATTACCCGCGATAAATGAGGGCCGACTAATTTCATACATTGCAACTGAATGATTGATCATGTCATTTAATTGTGTATTTAATTGTGTAGCAATTATACTGAAAATACACTGCAACTCTCCAACTCTAGGAAAACAGTTTGTTGGTTAGATACATTATTGAACACTTAAGGCAGCATTGTTAAAATATTGTGAAAACCATCTATAACAGACTGATTTTATATATACTTCTAATAAATGCCAAAATTTAACAACCTAAAATTACTATTATTTATGGTGGCGCAATGGTTAGCATTGTTGCCTCACACGGGGTTCTAGACTCGGCCCGGGTTCTATGTGTGTGGAGTTTCCATGTTTTCCCTGTGCCGTTGTGGGGTTTCCTCCGGGTACTCCAGTTTCCCCCCACGGTCCAAAAACATGTTGAGGTTAATTGGCGTTCCTAAAATTGCCCGTAGGTGTGCATGTGTGAGTGACTGGTGTGTGAGTGTGCCCAGCGATGGGCTGGCCCCCCATCCTGGGTTGTTCCCTGCCTTGTGCCCGTTGCTTCCGGGATAGGCTCCGGACCCCCTGCGACCCAGTAAGGATAAGCGGGTTGGAAGATGGATGGATGGATGGATGGAAAAGGAGGAGAAGGGAAAATAAGTCTCCTATGATGGAAAACCTCCAACAGTGATCTCCATTTTATTTCTACAGGTGTGATCAAGCTACCAACATTGTTGGGCAAGAGGACTACCAAAGGCAAAAGAAAATGAATCGGAAAAAAATTAAGCAAGGAGTGGTAAAACGTAAATTGCTAAATTATATGAACTTGTAAATATAGTTCTTTATGTATAAAATATACACACACACCAGAGGTGTAAATAGTACAGAAAGTAAAAATCAAAATCAAGATTGTTTCAACCAACCACTGGAAAGTAAACATTCAACACAAAGAGTTGGTTGAAATATAATCTTGGTCTAAATCTTGTGGTATATAACATGCAGTTATTTTACCTTATGAATTGATTCAAACCCTGTGAAAATTCTCTGTACAGAACACCAGGCACTTGTATTATGTGTTCTAACTTTTTTTTGTCTTTAGAATTTTTTTTTAACAGTATTTACTTGTAAAGGCTTCTGTGTCGTGCCTATGATGCTACGATGCATAGGATGGGGTATTTAATGCTTGATATAAAAAGCGCTTCATTTTTTATCAGTGATATAAATACACCTGCAATGTATGCTTTCTTTGCTCCCGTAAAAAAAACGGATGTTATCATGCGGACTAGTCACACTTTTTGCTATGCCATGCTTGACCATGTTGGTCGACTCAAGTGTAAGGTAATCCATGTAGGGAACAAGTACTTTATGGGTGGCACGGAAATACAGAAAGCTGGTTGTGAGAAAGACCTTGTGTATATGTTGATGCTTCCATGTCCCACTCTCACTATTTTGGGGGTGCAATTAAATAGGCCAATCGGATATTGGGTTACATCTCCAGGTGTGTGTTTGTCCAGGTAATGTTAAGACTATACCATTCTATTGGTAAGACCCCACCTAGAATATTGTCTGTAGTTCTGGTCACCTTACCTTAAAAAGGACATTGCTATTTAGAAAGGGTGATTTAAAGCAATGTCTTATGAGGAGAGGTTAGCTGAACTCAGTCTGCTCAGGCTCGAGGAAAGGAGACTAAGGGGGGACATGATCCAAATATATAAGATTCTAACAGGTCTGGATGCTGTTCAGTTAAATGGTTACTTCAATATTAGTTCAGATAAGAGAACCCGTGGCCATAGTTCGAAACTCTCCTTTACAAAGCATGTAGAGTATGGAATAGTCCTCATCTTAGTGTAGTACAAGCTGAAAACCTTGGATTCCTTTAAAGCAGAGCTATACAAGATTTTAACTCTGAGCTGGAATTCTCTCTGGAATTCTCCCCAAATGAGCTTGATGGCCTCCTCTCATTTGTAAATTTATGTTCTTAATTTGACGCAGTTTAAATCAGTTTTAAGTTTTGCTTATTAACATTTGTAATGTTATTATTGTAATAATACACTCATGTAAAGCACCTTGGGGGGATTTTAGAAAGGCGCTATATAAAAATGAATTGAATTGAATATTTATTCTTACTGGAAAAAAATGTTGGTACCCTTCGGTCAATAAAATGAAAACTCACAATGGTCACAGGAATAACTTTAATCTGACAAAAGTAATAATATTCTATGAAATTTAACCAATGAAAGTCAGACATTGCTTTTAAACCATGCTTCAGCAGAGTTATTTTAAAAAATAACAAAGATGATGATACCCCTAACTTAACTCAGCAGGTATTTTGGCCCACTCCTCATGAGCAAAGTTGTCTCAGGTTTGAAGGGCGCCTTTTCTAGACGGCATGTTTCAGCTTCTTCCAAAGATGCTCAATAGGATTGAGGTCAGGGCTCATAGAAGGCCACTTTAGAATAGTCCAATGTTTTCCTCATAGTTATTCCTGGGTGTTTTTAGTTGTGTATTTTGGGTCATTGTCCTGTTGCAAGACCCATGACCTGCGACTGGTACCAACAATTTTGTCCAGGTGTGTAATTTTGTAATGTGCAAGTCCTTTATTTGGTCTCAAATACCTTTAGCCTGTTAATTTATGCAGTGATACTGATAAATGATGTTAAGCTGTTGATGCCATTCAGAAGCACCTGACACCTTCCCCTGGTAAAAGTAAGTGCTGAGTCTACGCTAATCAGTTGCCTGAACTGATAGTTCCTTTGTCATCTAGCAGCTAGCAACTGGCCTGAGTGTATAAATCACGTATCTTCTCCTTGAAATATACTTACTAGGTGGAAGTTGAGATCTACTCAATAATTTTACATGTTAAATGCATTCAGTATAGGTAGAGGAGGTTGCACTAATAAATAAGGTTTAATGCTTGAGTTTGACAAATTATTATGTAACTGAGATTGGGCAAAAAAGTACCTTTGAACAGAGTATGAAAGAAGATGTCAAGTGCACTGCTTGGAGGATCAAGAAATGTAAAGCTTGTGGCTAATGGTTTTTCACATTTACCACTATCCTCCTGTAGACCTGGAATATTCTGCTATGATATGCAACCTTGGTGCTGGATATTATAAGGGAAAGGGTAACTGATTCTGAAAAAGGACTTTCTGCTTGCTACACTGTATCAAAATAAAATTTGTTTTTCAAAACCATTTGATGGGTCTTTTTCTAACTTTGCAGAGGTGCCAAATTCCAATACCCAAACAGTAAATCTCAGTGTCTGTGAGCTAATTATTGTGCAGCATACAGGTCGTCATGGAATTACGACCCATGTGGCAGCGCTGCCTCTGGAAGCATGAGTGCATGATAGTTTTCCGCCCACCTACCGGTAGTGCTACCATCCCCATGAGATGCTCATTCATTCCTCTCATGCTCAGGCTACTGTTTGCAGCGGTCAAAGTATTTATTTGTATCGGTTTGTGTCTTAGCAGCTTATAATGAACAGGTCGTAACAATTATGCACTAAAAATGGTAATAAGGTTACAGCACACCAAACAATATTACTTAAATCTTTGTCATATTGTTCTTTTTTATAACCTTTTAATCACCATGATCATTTTTGCATATAAAATAAAGGGCCATCAGTGGAGCCGATTAGTCATAAGTCACCAAGAACTGCTTGTGTAAAGATCTCGGGTCGCTGGTGATTGGCTGTCTATAATTGGCGATCATGTTGGAGGATAAAAGGTTTCTCTGATTTTATGTTTATGTTATTTGTTTAACCACATGATGGTAAATAGGTTAACTTTTTATAAATGAAACAGCTTTGAATGCCCCATTGAACAGAAAAATTTAACATTTGCGCTGTGATGTTTGATGTGTTTTAAAACAGTGGTATCGAAAATGTTCAGGAAAAGGTATCAAAATCAAGGTTTAGGATTGAAAACTGGTTAACAGACAGGAAGCAGCACCCGCAGCACTAGTTATTAGAGGCACAATGTCTCAGTGGGCCTGCGTTCATAGTGGGGTATCACTGGGTTACCACTATTGTTCCTAAATTACATAAATGATATAGACACTGATATGGTTAAATTGGTTAAATTTTCAGATGACACCAAGGTAGGTGGTGTGGAAGGAAAGTTTAATGCGATAGTAGGCCGGGGTCGGCAGGCTTGGGGGATTGATGTTATGTCTCAGGTTCTGTTGTTATGGGGGTGGGTGCTGTGTGGCCTTGCCTCGCGGCTGTCTGCACGGAACCAGCCTTGCAGGAAACAGACCTTGGAGAATTGTGCTGAAGGGAACAAAGGGAGAAAAGGAAGGGGGCCTGCAGGAAGGCCTGAAATGTAGTTGCTATGCTATGCTATGCTATACGCAGCTTGTTA
>JAODKM010000233.1:0-14682 GCA_026780845.1 Petrocephalus sullivani
TTCTCTGTTCTGGCACCTAGTTGGTGGAATGAACTCCCCCTAGATGTCCGAACAGCTGAGTCATTGAATGTCTTCAAGCGACGACTTAAAACATACCTTTTTCCTAAATATCTGAATTATCACTTCTGATATCTTACTGAGCTCTTTTCCTGAATTTATATAAAAAACCTGCACTTTCCCAAGATGGTATTAGATAGATGGTATTCATAGCCTGGGTTTTATTGAGCTAATATCATTGTAGAGCCTTAAAGCACTTTATGTAAGTCGCTCTGGCTAAGAGCGTCTGCCAAATGCTGTAAATGTAAATGTGTGACTGACTGTCACACAAGGAGGACAGAATGAATTTGTAAAACCTATGTTCACAACAGGTCTAAACCCTGGGTCAGACGTGCTGTGTAATGCATATCCTAAATCTCAGCCTTTGCAATTTGCTAGTTGCATTGTTTAAAATCGCGATTTTGATTTGAAATCGATAAATCGTTCAGCCCTAATTCTATTGTAGTCTTTTTCACTGGAAAAACAATCCTAATTTTGACATTAATGCCATGACAAGGTGTGAACAATAAATATGATTTGGGTGATTTAATTAATGGCTTCTTTAGCATACTGTAGCACTGTCTCTTCACCTAATGTCCAGTTCATACTTCAGTGTTCCACGTGTGTTTTCCTGTGCTTTTGGGCTGCCGATGGTTGTGCTGGTTGCATGCATACAATGATATTCCATGAGACCAGTAGAGGGCAGATGTATTGCAACAAACAGAAATACATGCAGTGTAGACAAACAGAAACTATTTAAAAGTAATTGAATAATACATACAATTTAGTTAAGAACACCCTCAAGAGAAAAATAATTTATAATAATTTACAAAAATAATTTATCGCATCATTATTACAGTAACAAATATACATCCAATTTGAAAGTTTTTAATTACCATTTTGAAAGCCAAATTTTGTCAGTCACCCAATCCACAAAAAACCCTTGCAAAGTAACATTCCTCAAGTTACATTATTTACAGGAATCTGGAATCACAAGATCATCGCTCAAGAACACACTGGATAAAGTAAAGGTAAGTTGTACAATGTATCAAGAAAAACAAAGTCTTTGTGTCCCTGTAGTACTTGTGGTACTTATTAACGATATTGTAATTAGGATATTGGAATTATATTGATGTATACAATACTGTGCAAAAGTTTTAGACGGAGAAAAATGTTTAAATTATCTTTATGTTGGTGTAAAACTATGCTATTATGCTTGTCAAATTGTTGGCCATTTCAAAACCTCTACTAAAATCACTCCAATACTTGCAGCAACCATACAGTATATGGAATCCTGATTTTTGCCAATATTATCAAGCAAAACCATTGTAACATCAACCAAACACAAGAATTTGAGAGAAAAGCAAAAAAAAAAGTAATCTCAAACATAAAATTTACTAAGTGCAAACAAATTATTGGTCTTTTGCTTTTTTGATAATGTCTTTTTGTTTACAATTCCAGCTTTCTCGTTGGCGCGCCTTTGCTTGCAGTTCTGGCACAAAACTCTTCTGTCATTGCCTAATGAGCTCTTGAGTGACAGCTCAGTCCCTCAGAGTTTAGTGCAGCAAGCAAACCAGTGGAGGCTGAATGAGGTGTTTATGGCAAGCCGTGTTAACATTTAAAGAAACCCCTTTCCTATCTGTAGTTGTATTTTAGAAGATTGCTTTCTGGGGACACCCATGTATTTTTAACTTGACCACTAGCACACCTCATAGCCAATCAATTTCACATTGACTCTTTTTTTAATGAGTTGGTGGTGAAATTTCAATAAATATGTCCAGTTGCTCGGGTGCTTCAAGATTCCTTATTCAAGATTCTGAAGATTCAAGATTCTTTATCACACGCAGTGAAATGTATCATCTTGAGTAGAGGTTTGGCAACTGGTGTTCATCTAGCCATCCAACTAGATATCAGTAACTTTTTGGAGAACATAAGAAATTTTTACTGTATTTATATTTAGTCTTAATTAGCTTATGTTATTGTGTTTTTTTTGTTCTGCGCAAATGTGCACATACTACCCAGATAAAAAGCTTTAAACATTTCTTTTGCCTGCCTAAGACTTTTGCACAGTACTGTATCTCCACTGTGATAATACTATGTAACAAACAGAGCTAATCATAACAATAGCATTGCATAGAACAGAGATGGCCGTTTAAAGGTAATCTGTTCATTCAGTGCTAGTTATTTAATGGAGGTCAAAAGTGACATGCATTATCATGCTGATTGTCAAATATACAATATGGGAGGGACAGGAAAAATTCCCAGCCCTCTTCAGTTTTTTTTTTCCCCCAAATTCTCACATTTTATACAATTTTAAATTGGTTCTATATTGATCAAACACAGTAATAACATTTATAATTTGAGTTTGGTTTATAAAACTCTTTATTTATGATTGCTCTTTGGGGACATGCATAATAGCCTTTCCATGGAATGTCCCAGCTATTCATTTCTGCCTCTTGTCCTTTAATCTTAAAGTTCAAATTGGAGAATGCTCGGACACCAGGAAAAGCTTCAGCCATTAATGTAATTAACAGATTACGATAATCGTTGTTTTTCAAATGTGTTGGTGTGTAGCTGGTAGCAGTGTTGATGTTCAAATTCACCGAACAGTACATTTTATCGTGGTAAAATAAGGTAGTGAAATTAAGTGTCTGTGGTGGAGTGTTGCCATATGGCAACATTTTATTACACCTCACGTCCTCTTTATTTAGGAAATAAACTACAACATATTGAATTGTTGGAATTAAAAGGCTCGGCAATAAGGTAGCCACTTATGTTACATGACACTTGAAATTCCCACAGTGACACTTCTTCTAAGTGTCACACTCATATAGAACAGAGACTTTTTGCCATCTGACCATGAATGCTGTTTTGAAACTGCTGTTAAAAGCTTCTATGATGAGTTGGCACCCTATTCTGCATTAGTCCCCATAGCTTTTGGGATATGCTTCGCAGTGGTCTGTCCCTGCATTAGGACAAATGGTTACAGAAGATGGTTAGATGGATGTTAAAATTTTGTGTAATAAATAGTCCAAAGATGTTCAATTTATGAAAAAATGGTTTAGTGCGACTGATATCGAAGATAATTCTCTTTCAAATTTGGACAAAGACATGTTCACTGTCTGTATTGATGACTTCAAAGAGTCAATGAAAATTAATTAAAAAATGCGCAATGGACTATAAACGTGATCATGAGTTTTTGTTTAATTTATGTGGTCATTCTAGTGCTTGTAAACTTTAACCGAAGGTGTCATAAACTTTGGTTCACTTAAATATTATCTGGTGTGTCCATTAGAGAATATTATGTCATGGCTATCCTGAATTGTTTTTTTCCCTGTATAATCATTTTGTCATTTATATATAATCAGTATTCATTTAACATGAATATTAGCATAGATTTGTCCATGATTTCAACACATTTTCAATCACATGGGGTCATGTTTTACCTTTTCATAATTCATGCAAAGAAAAACCAAACCGATAGAATGAAATATCAGTGGTATGTATGTATATATATTACACATTTATTACATATTTTATAACAATTTTAACCTTTTTTCCTAGACACCCTTAACAAACAAAGAAAAAACAGCACGCCATAGATGGCGTGTTAATGCAGACCCCATAACAAGACAAGAGTATCTTGCTAGAAGAAAAGAAAGGTAAAAAGAAGAAAATTACTGTGCTATGATTTTAGAGCTGTTAGAGGAATTTAATTTTTTTTTCTCTAACATATTAAACTTTCTGTTGTTGTTTACCATTAACGTATGATGAACTCATATCATAATATTATATACCTCCTGTTTTAGCTACCGGAGAAGAAAACAAGAGGGACAGATCAAATATATCAGGTCAAGTGAGCTTCGGGAGAAAGAGAGGATGAAACAGAGAGAGAAATGGAGGGCTGCCTCCAGGACTTATAGGGAGAGAAAAAAGATGGCAAATGCTGTTTTTGATCATACTACACCATCTGCAGAAAACTAGAAATTATACAGCTGCTATGAAATACTTTGCCTGTTTGTTTAAATATTCTGTCTACTTGTTACAGCATATGTTTATTCTGTAAATTTATTTGGACCACATAGTTATTCAGAACTTTATGAAATAAACTTCTTTATTGTCGCATATTTGTTGATATTTATTTATTTATTTTGTTTATCCGTGGGGATTTTAGCTAATTGAACCTCATACAGTCGTGGCCAAAAGTTTTGAGAATGTCAGTTATTAATATTGGTTTTCTCAAAGTTTGTTGCTTTCATGATGCCAATTTGCATATACTACAGGATGTTACTCATGAGTTATAACCAAAAATGGAAGGATCTGTATTAAATGCTGAATTACATTTTCACTTTAAATTTAAAAATGAAATCAGTCGCAGCACATGACATGTTTCCAGGACATGGAGGGTAATTGTGATTTAAAAATGATTTAATTCATGTTTTTGTAAAAATGTTGTGTACATATTAAATCATTTAAAAATATTTGAACAGCTGACAAAAATGTGCTTAATTGCCTTCCTAAATACTTATCGGTCATTGACCTGCATATTAGTGTGCTCCAAAATTGTGCCACCGAATAGAATTCTGTTTTTCTGTACATTACTTTTTTTGCCTCATATTTGGTAATTCAAATAGTTGGTAACATACTTTGTCTTACAATTTTGCAGAAAATTAAGATAATGTCACTGGTAATTCAAGTGACACATTGTTACATTTTGATCACAATAAGGCAAACTTGGTTAAATTTTACTTACAAAAGCATGAAGATGTCATGCACAAAAATCCAAAAGAGTGATTCATTTTGTGTGCAGACATGATATCAGGACCTTGCATTTTGTGGACAGTGGAAGTTCAAGAGTTTTCCCGGTGGGCCATTCATGTGAAGGCCAATCTGTATTTCTCGAGGCCGGTGATTGTGATCATGAAACATACCATGGGACACCCATTGGTGGTTTTTGCCACCTTTCAAACCACACTTGTGTGGAGCCCAAGAGGTTTGGGGCCTCCTTGTAGGCCACACTTATAGTACTAAATAAGAAACACGTTCCTTATTTAGGAGATGCCAACTGCTAACCAGCTAGCTAGTTTAGACCTTTTCACTGCACTTTCCAGCTGTTTTATTTAGTTTGTGAAACGGCCGAGAGGGGTGGGATACCAACCAAATTCCCAGGTTGGTTTTTGTTGTAAGTCCGCCTCTGGTTGTAATCCAGTGTTGTTCATCAGATTAACTTCTATCCATGTGTATATTGTGTTCTCAGAGTGAAGTCGGTGATGAACATGCAGGTGTCCCTAACGTAAGTTGCATACATTTACCAGAGTCATTCTCTGACAAGCTGTTCAGTCGTCAAGTGCTTCAGGCTCCCTTTGTGTTACCTTTGTGAAGCCATACTTTGCAGTAACTCTTCCTGGTGCCTTTTGAAAATACTTTTATTTAGTTTTACAAATACTTCTATGTTTTGTCTCCTGGCTAACTTTGAGAAGATGCTTTGAGTGTCTCTTAAGTATTTTTTTTTATTAAATTAAATATTTAAGTATTAAATATATTTTTTTTTTAATGCAAAAAATGTCTTCTACAGAGATTCCCTCCTCGGCCTTCAGTGTTCACTGGCCGAAGGGCTTCATACCCAGGCAGAAAGAGAAGGGAGCGTATTGTTATTAAGGATGTCATTTGTATTCCAAATGACACTCCTTCACATAATGGAAAGTGGAAAGTTCCAAGAGGCCGGGATAGAGAGATTCTTGCCATGAATGGTCTGATCGGCAAAATGCACATATGTTCCACATGGCCCTCAGAGCGCATCATGGCTGAATTAAATTCCCTCTTTGAAGGTGCTCTTGGTGAAAAAGAGGAAACGAAATTTACATTCCTTGAGGTAAATGGAATTACACCTCTTTTGTGTATAACTCTGGTCATAAGTCTGTCATGTAATTGACAGTGTCTTTGTGTTTTGTGTTGTAGTGTTTGCCCGGTTCACGCTTTCTTATGATACCAAACAGATCGTATGATTTTTCATGGAATGGGATTGAGGTTCTCTCCCTCAGTGGGCAGGGTGCACTGTACGTTTTGTCAGAGACCATTTCTCCAGATGACAAGGTACCTAGATGAAGTATTCTTTTTTTCACTTGATTGCAGTTTTTTGGCATATTTAATGTCAACTCACTTGAGGTTTTTGTATTTGTCAAAGGTTGTTTTGTCAGATATCAGCCATGAGTGCTCTCCACTGATGACAAGAAGAAGAGGTACAGACAAATATACATGAATTTTATTGCTGATTTCAGAGTTTCATTTTGTTGTCTTGACATTCATCTTTACATTGTCACCATAATAATAATTTCATTATTATATTGTTACTGTGTTTCCCCGATAATCGGCCTTATTTTCCCATGTACAAAATGACTACATTACATTTACCGGCGATGTGGACATATGCATGAGGGACTTGTAAACAATGAGCTTGAAACACTTGATTAGTGTTTTTAAATGCTGGGAAAGTGGCATTTGTGTATGTGCTGCAGGAGTGTGAACATCAATGAATAATCGATGAATACATACAATAAAAGTGCTGTAAACACCACATGCCGCTCTTGCCTCTTCTTCGTGCAGTATTCCCCAGGCCATCTCTGCTGTCCACTGAAATCCTTGTAAATGAAGAGGTTTTGCACCCAGCCGGCAGTGAACTGTTTGTGCCCTTCAAGAGATTTGTAGTTGTCCATCTATTTGCTGGCGTCTCGAAGGGATGACGTTGTTGATCGCTGATAACTAAAATATATTTTCTTGGCATCGCACTTCAGTTTCTTACGGTACAGTGTCCTCTCACTGTTCTTCGCTTTCTACATCTTCGGGTTTCTTCTAGCGTGAAGATCTGGGGTGCGTTTCCTGAAAGCATAGTTGCTAACTACGATATTGTCTAACATGGTTAGGACCCCTGGTTATTTGCGCTCCTCTAAATCCGGGGTGGGGGGGGCTATGAATTTGTGAGTGTAAATTATATTATATATTATAATTATAGTCTTGACCGTAAACCCTTTACAGTCTATGTCATTCATCAGTTAGAGTAACATACATTACTTCAATGCACACTGGTTATTGGGTGGTAATTCTGCAGTATAGATTCAAAATGTAATGCAAGGTTATTTTCAAGACAATCTGATCATTAGAAGTGCTGAAGAAGGTTTGCTTTTCTGTAACTTACAGCTTCTGTGCAAATGTGCTCTTTTCTCGAGGCGGTATTATGTGCATTGGCGTGAGTCTGCCTAATGACACGGAGATAGTGCAGTAAAGGCCATAAACAATAAGCTGTGGGCATATTACTTGAACTATTGAGAATTTTGTGCATCATTTCGATTGGAGTGTTCGGTTTCATTTAGGTTGATTTTTGCCTCGTCTTCCTTACATTCTAGAGGCATATGAAAATTCACAGCAATATGCCTAAATTAGCACTGCATTGTTGTGTGCCTGATAGCAAAAGCACCTTTTCAAAAAGTGCAGGTCTGAGAGCACATCTATCCAGAAATCATAAGGGTGGTGTGATTCAGCCCAAACTGAGTATGTCAGTGGACCTGTCGTATCATCCTCACTTCTGCGGTGCCAAATGTTACCTTGACTGGGGGGGCAGGTATATCTGAGTTAGAGGTATGACGTCATGTTGCGTTATAGGGCGATTCTATAGTTGCGCTGTATACAGTTTGTGCTTTGTTTATTTGGTAATTTATTGCTGTAACAATTAGATTATAAAAATGCTTTTCATCTTCACTTGTATGGTCATTTAAGTTTGGAAATGTCCTGCATTATGTATGGTGAATTTGTGAGGATTATTAAATTATGCACAAATCACGAGGTTCCATCACCTACGTCAGGCCCTGCATGACCTCACCTCAGGGTCCTGATTTGGTGCCCCTGTCATGCTAAAGCACTCTGTCTTCTCTCACAAACACATCCTACCTTTTCGGATTGAATCACTTGTATAAACACAAGATTGGATTTCTCCTAGAGACCCACATAAATAAAAATAGGTGATTTATTGAATCTCTTCCTTGCAATAAATGGGGCTTTCTGCCAATACTGTTTAGGAACTAAATGACTCTGAGTTTCTGGTAACTGAGTAACTTACTTTTGTTTTCCAAATAAATGCCAGGTCTGGCCCCATGTTGGACTTCTTACTCATTCTTATGCCCTGATAGCAAAGGCGGTGGGATGAGAATTGTGACTGACACAAACCCTAATTACTGCTGCGCTATCAGCGTTGCTATTTGTGTTATGCTGTTAACTAAACCAAGCTAGTTGCAGTTTGCACAATCAAATAAGATTACATTAAATTATGTAATAAGACATTTATCTTATAATTTAGCCCAGAAAATACTGATTATGTATTGTTTTGGGGGAATCTTTTATTTTAAGCTATAAGAAAAATTTCTGCTTCCATCTTCCACTGCTCAGGCAATAATTGAAAATTTGCAGTCATTACATGACACCAGTCAGTCACAATTACTTTTTAAACTAGATGAAAAGTTGCATATGCTTGGGATTCCAGATGATGCCATTCAGACTCTTATTAATCCGAATCCGAATGCAGATCTTTTTTGTACTCACAATACCCATACACTGAAACCAAATCTCAAACTCAAATTAAGGAAGTGTTTCAAGATGTGTGGGATGGGGAAACCGTCATTGAAACCTCACTCCAAACAAAGGGGTCTTCTTTAGGCTTGATCCTTTATCAGGAGTCTCTTGAAGCTGAAACACAAAATACTTGCTGTGTATCTTACACTAGCAGACCTATTACTGCACCACAGGTCGAGTATTGACCACCTGCAACTAGTTCTCTGCAAAGAACAAGGGGGCTTAGCCCATAGTGGAGCCAGTTTAAGTATCTAGGGAGCAATACTAATGATGGACAATGTGAAGTGACTCCAAGTGTTTACTACCAGTGCTGAATGGAGAGAAATTTGAATCTCCAGGTGAAAATCAAGCTTGGCTACTGGTTTTACTATTAAGATCATTTTTCTCTTTATTGTGCACCAGCCATTTCAAATGGCCAAATAGCATATTTCAGAGTGCTTATTGGTGACTATTTGTATTTCAGGAATAAAGCTTTCTCTGTTCAACAACTGAAGAAAAAGCATTATTATTTAAGCCACTACCCAGAGCTCATAATTTGCTTTGGACCAATAATTCATCTATGGTCATTATGATTTGAGAGTAAGCATACTTACAGCTCCAGGCATATCTTAATACTAGCCTCGTCTTCCACCAGCTGTTGTAGCGGAAAAGGCGGAAAAGCAAGTTTTCTTCTGGAAACACTCCGTGTTGAGCAATGATTTTGGCCCTGACAGTACTTTGATTGCTCATGAAGGAACAGTGAAAGGCACAAAATACAAAAAATATACTTGTTTTAAATGAGTTCTGAGGACCTTGTGATTGGAAAGAATTATTATACTTATCCACAATAATTTAGTCGCGCATTTTATCACTGAAAAATGTAAGGCTGTTTTTCTCCATGATGTAGGTGCTAGGTAGACGTAGGTGATTATTATCCTTTACCATTATTACCCACACATTCTATGACATAACAATAATTGTTCCACACCATTCTTTCGTCCCAAAAGACAGCAATGATGACCTTGGTGGAGGAGCTGAGGGGAATCATCCACAGAGCCTTGCCAACTGTTTCTGAAGCTGCTCAGCAGCTCTTGATAGACAGGCTACTAAGCTGTGGTGTAGACTCAGTGCAAGACCTCAAGTACATGAAACAAGATGACATTGCAGACTTACTACCGGTTATTCAGCAGAAAAAACTCTTGGAGGGATTCAAAATGGGTATGTTTGCTAACTGTCACGGCATCACTATTTCATAATACATTATACTAATGCATTGATTTTGTAATTAAAGCTATAAATATCTCATATTTTTGTCAATTTTAGAAACAGACACAGTCACTTTGGACATGGAAGTCCTGCCTTCCCCCACCACTGAAGTCTCCACCAACTCATCTTTGTTCTCCAGCCTGACATCTAGTGGAACTACAGACAGCCAGCCCTCTGCCCACATAACAAAATCATGGCCAGAGTCCTTTCAGGTGCCGTGGAACCTCATGCCTGAGGAGATTTGTTCATCCATCTCAGATAATAAGAGGCCTTCACCAGCCGCGCGACGGCAGATGGTGCGAGTGATTGCAGATGAGATGAGGAAGTATGAACTAAACCCTACACGCTCACAGTGTCTCACAGTTTGCCAAAGCATTGTTCGTCAATACCCCAACAGTTTTGCAGATCTCCGTGACAATGGAGAGTTTCTTGGAAGTGGATACACGTCACTCCTAATCCAAGTAAAAAATCGGATTGAAAACCTTAACCGTACCGGCAATTTTCGACCGCATCGTTCATCTGCCCATGGACAAAAAAGAGGACCTACTGATATGTATGGCTGCATCAGATTCCAGCCCAGCCTCCCATCAGATGAGACTGAAGACACAATGGAGAGCAAACGTCAACAACTAGAAGGGATCTACAGTGGGGATGGTACAAATTTGGCTGAGAGAGCAGAGGTAAAGCAGCTAATGGAAACAACTTTCTATCTCCAGCGATGCCACATAAATGCTTTACCAGCACCAACCATTGCAAAATTAAGAGCCAGGTGGCCGTACTTGTTCATCCAGAACGGGCTCTATTCACACTTTGAGCTTCTCACTGATATCCCTGTGCTGCGTACACTTGAGCTTTCCATGGAGAAGTGTGGTAAAGCCATTGTGGAATTTTTCAAGACTAAACCCACCAATGAAGGAGTCAAGGAAGTTCTCTCTTTGGGTGAAGATGTCGAGCTGTCGTTTTTTGTCATCCAGCTTCTGATGGCTCACTTCTCAGAGATCATTACAGGACTAATTCTTCCTGTAAAGGTAGGTTTTATCTGCCTACTTCCCTCCCTCAAATCATATACTTCCTTATCTTGCCATATTATGACTCATCTTATCAATAGTGTATTTTATATTTCACTTTGCGTCCTAGGGATCTGCTGGATCTGCCACTGCAGCTGACATTGAGAGGACTATCTCCATACCTGCAGCTCCTCATCTGATACTACTTGGTATATTTACATAATTAGCTTTTTTTTCCAAATTTATCTTGGCATAATTGTCAACGCATGAATTATCTGCAAAAAATAACAAAGAAACAACAAACTGTTGTATGCAATGGTTTATAAGACAACGTTCTGAATCCAAAATGATGAAATAGTCAATATTGCCTACAAACCGAATATTTTTTTTGAATATTATCTAAAAGGAAAGAAAATATCTCTTTTTGCAAGTGGACTTTTACAGGGTGCTATACCTATTGCTGTGACTACGGCAGGAAATCAGAAACACCTTTGATTGTACCATGGTGACGTAGTGCTACCTGTTGTTACTGGGGCAGTTGAAATAAGAGACAGTACAGGCTGTTACAGAAATGTAAATTTGGGGTATTATAGAAACAGATGGACAGACTCTTCATAATGGATTAAAATGAAAGGTTTCTCAAGTAGTACTATACATGGCAAAAAACATTTTACCACTCAACACAATTGATTTCCAACATGGACTAGAGACTCATAATATTTTTTCTAAGATTCAGGTGACACGGCAGGAACCACTGTTCGGCGCTGGATGGTCAGCCTTGAGGGGCATGTCATATGTGAGGGAATCCAGTCCACCTTCTTGTCGGGGCTTGCAGCATTATTTTCCACATTCTACAACTTTAATCTCCAATACCAAGAAGAGGCAGCATGCACACTCGAATTTATCCAAAGGTTAGATACTCTTGTAAAACCTATATTTTTCTTCTCTGTATTTGTTGCCTTTTATTGTGTTAGTAATCAGAGTCAGTTACAGAACTTGGTATTTTCACAGGTGCTTTGTTGGAATAAACCCTGAGAGAGGCACCAAGGCTGGACGGGGCAAAATCTTATCAAAGAGAACTGGCAGAGTCACCAAGAAAAAGGCAACAACAGTCAACCCACATGTATCCACTCTGCTGAGGAAACTCATGGACTTTGAGTGGAACTTCATTTAAAATGGTGATCTCACTCACTCCCAACACTCACAGATAGGGCTGCCACATTTCATGCTGAAAAATAAAGGATGCCTACCATAGTGGGGCCTCACCACAACCACTATGTGCCAAGTGACACACCAGACGTGGTAAATCAAAACTTAAACCATGGTCTCAAGACAGTATTAAGATTCATACTTAATATTAGAAGTTCTTTATTATCAATGGACATATAAAATAAACGAGGGGTGGCACGGTGGTGTACTGGTTAGGACTTGCCTCACAGCAAGAAGGTCCTGGGTTTGATCCCCAGTCTTTCTGTGTGGTGTTTGCATGTTCCCCCTGTACCTGTGTGGGCTTCCTCCGGGTACTCCGGTTTACTCCCTTTCCTCCCAAAAACATGCAGATTAGGGCAATTGGTTACTCTAGAATTGCCCATAGGTGTGACTGTGAGTGTGGATGGTTGTCTCTGTGTTGCCCTGCGATGGATTAGCACCCTGTCCAGGGTGTACCCCGCCTTGTTCCCGTAGTTAGCTGGGATCCAGGGTGTACCCCGCCTTGTTCCCGTAGTTAGCTGGGATCGGCTCCAGCTTCCCCGCGACCCACGATGGATTAAGTGGTATGGTGAATGAATGAATAAAAATAAACAGAATGAAAAACTTTTCAGTTATTAACTGAATCAAAACTTAAGATGCATAACACTAAAGAAATTAAATGAATCTTCAGGATATACATTAAGTCATCCATAACTTATTAACTATAAATATGACAAATGAATCTAATCAATCCAATGGTATTTTCATACTAAATGTGGACGGGATGATGCTGCGTTCATCAGAACTTTGAAATACGGGACAAACCGCATCCCGTATTGATTAAAACAGGATGCACAATTTTATTGTCAAATACAGGACGATTCCGTATTTTAAGGGAATCTCCCTTAAAGAGTGAAAAGTCCAAAGCCGCTTCCATTCTCACTCTATTATTTTTTAATCTTGCAATAATCCTTTTACTCATAACATCTGTTATTCTGTTATTCTTTTGTTATTCTCTGTGTTATTTGTGGTCTGTTTCAGAGGCTACATGTACTATACAACAGTTTGAATGTTTCAGGCTGTTTTGTCTGCCTGAGGGGTTTGTTCAGCCCTTGTGATATTTTTCTTTTGGATTCATATGTACGTAGTCCACATTCTGATAAGAGGAAAGGAGTAGCACACATGCTAATTTTGTATGTTACATGTAAGTTGCAATGAAAGTTTTTATTCCATCCCCATCATGCAGTCAGGGGAATCCAAGGTGGGATTGAGAGAACTAGGGGGCCAGACATCAGTTCCTGATTCACTCCCCTGCTATCACCCAATACTTGGACTTCTGCATTTAACTATGTGCATTGTCAGAGCCTGAACATTCAGTTCATATTAAGAAAATGTTATTTCCAACTTTATTTTTAAATAAAAAGTAAAAAACTGTGCATTAAGGAGCAATGGATTTTTTTTCTCTCACAATGTAACTACATGATTGATTGTTGTGGTTTGTATTATGTGCTTGTGGCCAGCTTTAGGCAGAGATTTTGGGACATGTAAGGTCTGTTACAGCTTTTTTTTGTTTTTTACAGCTCACCCACTCATTCCTGCCTTTGGGTCTTTTGTTCAGAATGAGAACAAGAGAGCTGAAGGAGTAGAGAGACTCGTTCACTCCGTCGAGTGTCTTGTTTAGAAATAAGCTAGAGACTTGTAGTTTGCTCACTGTAGGCGTGTTCAGTCCCAGGTTTAGTTTCCAGCCAATCATATGCTCACTTACAGCATGCCATTACATGCATCATTGGCTGTCACTGGCTATAGTCGAGGAGGGAAACAGCATTTACATCATATTTCTGAGGACAAGAGAAAGAATGAAAAGAACAAATCTTTGCAGGGAAATTTAGGGGAGTGTATAGTTCCTGTAAGGGCTAATAATTTACAGCAAGCAGTTCTAACATTAAATAAGTAGGTGGAATATTAAATTTAGATATCTACCTTTCAGATATGTAATTCAATTCTTGCGTGTACAAATTATCACTCCTAACTAGTAGAAATCACTTCACTACTCCCATTCTGTATCACGGTTTTCATCTGAGAGGCAAACGGTTCTGTTTTAGATACCGCAAATGTGAATTCCATATATCTGAAATTACATTCTTTCCAGTAACTGTTCTCTTTTTAGATGTCTACAATTAATTTACTACTAGTCACAATGTTTATTTTAGATATACAAACTACAAAACAGTTTAAGATATCTCTAATGCAATTTTTAGAGCTATGTAAAACTACATTATTAATAGTAAGAACTATCTTAAATGCCAATTGTCTATAATATATTTGAGTAGGTTTCAAGCTGGCACAATCCTTTACATTTATGCTGGTCATATGCATTTGACCTATGTGAAATCTGCCTAATTTTGTTTAAAACCATCTATCCATCCATTTCCTACTACTAAGCAGGGAAACCCAGACTTCCCTTCACACTTCGCACCTCACCAGGGAGGCGTCAAGGAGGCATCCTGACCAGATGCCCGAGCCACCTCATCTGGCTCCTCTCAATGTGGAGGAGTAGCGGCTCTACTCTGAGCTCCCCCCGAATGAC
>JAODKM010000234.1:0-14650 GCA_026780845.1 Petrocephalus sullivani
TGCATATTAAAAAGGGATGACATTGTAATGTGATTTATAGTAAATACGTATACATTATTGTATATGTTTATTACTAATATTGGTGATGATTCATACCATTTACAGGCAAATGTCTATTGTTTCTTTTGTGTTTATTCAGCTCTTACGGTGTCTTGGATATAAAAACCCTTATCAATCATTAGTTAGAGAGTAAAGTGCTTATGTTCAGCCGGGAATGCCACAGACTGAGATTTTTTTTATAACAGAGGAGGAAAAACATCATTTTTAAGAAAACCTGTGCATGTGTGGACAGGGCCTCAGTTCCCTGAAAGGTAGTGTTTGATATCTGGTTTTTGGTCTTGCTTCCCTGCCTTTGGTTCTTGCCTCATGGATTACGGTTTTGGATTTGTTTGCTGTTAGTTACCAGTTCTTGGTTTTCCAGTTCTGCCTGTCTCCCCCAGTCCCATCGTCATTCTGCCTATGGAACGACCATGAGTCTTGCTTTTGTCCTGCCTGATACGGTATGTAGTTGCTTTACCCAAACCTGTTTTAATAAACTGCCATCTCCACCTTGCCAGTAGGTCACCTACAGTAGGCCACCTTTCAGTACAGAATTCTTATGTGTGTGAGAATAGCTCTGCCATTCATATGTGGACAACCCTTTAAACAGCTTTTACTGCATTTAGTTTATTGATACAAAACTAGTAGCTTTATGAGCTGCTTTATTAACAAACAGTTCTGTTATGGTGTATCGTTGTCAAGCATCCTGCTTTATTTTTATAATTTCCTTGTCAAAAGTACATTTAAAATAGAAATACTACTGATAAGTTTAGCTTGAAAGGGGTGGTGCAGGTGAATGTTGATAGAAAAAGCCTGAGGAACAAAAGAAATTAATATGACTGTGATAATGAGATCATAACTAGAACACAGATATAGGCCACTGGGGTGGCTAAAGGGTAATTATCTGTAGGATAATTATTATAATATACTGTAGGCTTTCGGTGGCTATGTCAGTTTTACCACTGTGTATTATGTTCAGGGAAATGCAGATAGGATGCGCCATCTACTGTCCATTAAAGGCAGCACAAGAGCGTCAGGGTTTTTGAAGACCTTGGGATAAACTTTATGCAGATATAATTATATTTTATATATATTATATATTTAAATATATAATATATTTTATGCATGAAAAATTAAATGTGGATGTATCAATCACTGCTACCCGAGAAGTGGAAGAGGACAGTTCTGATTTTGGGTTCAGAAGAACCTCATTTATCTCAACCACACACATTTTCTGAAAATCAGATTTGTGATTTATGCACATCATTTCATAGCTGCCATCTGAAAAGTCACTTTGATTCTATTGTGAAATTTATTCATATTCTATATGATGAATATTTAAAGATTGTTTTGTATTAATTTGTCAGTAACATAAATATAGAAATAGAATGATGAATAATTAGTAAATTTTAACTTTTATTTCTGTTTTTCTTTTTGGTTGTTTGTTTACGACTCCATCCAAGTTCCTTTCCAATGCAGGGCCACATTTAGCCTGCCAAAGGACAGGGGGAATTTTAGGTGGGATGGACACCCACACACACACACACACACACACAATCTATCTGTAAATGGAACTTGCAAGAACGCCATGTGCAGAGAACTGGGGGCATGGATGGACACCCAGAGCTGAAAGGACAGGGCTATATGGCTAATCACTTAGTTATGGTTTAAGATAAGATAAGATAAGAAGAACTTTATTTATCCCGAGGGAAATTCTTTTGTCATACACATGCTCAGTGCAGTAAGAGAGACAGAGATATACATACAATATAAGAAATAAGAATATATATATATATATATATATATATAAGAAATAAGAAATACAATGTATACAATGAGAATGTTAGTTGACAATAATAAACAATAGGATAGTGTACAAATAATATCAAGTGGCTCGAAGTAGTAACGATGTATGTATCCTGAGAAAATAAATAGCTTTTCTGTGGAGATTTTAAAGTGACCCAATAATGTGCACTTGGTTAGAATAGAGTGTAGCAGCATAAGATGGTGAGAAGAAACAAACATTGAGCTTGTTATTAGTCCTTAGTCCTACAGAGCGAGGAGGAGTTGTACAGTATTATTGCCATCGGTACGAAGGATTAGAGAAGTTTATTGTCTAATTCACTATTAATTTAAGTAATGTAAGTTAATTTGCTAAACACATGCATTGTAATTCACCTTGTTACTGCACACCACATAGGCTGAATGTTTTGCTGGAATGCAGCGATTGCCAAGCTTATCGTGCTCATCACCCTCTAGTGGCCAAAGACAGTAAAGGAATGAGACGGAGGGGCTCCTGTCTAGCTTATTATCTTTTGTCAGATGTGTGTGTGTGTGTGGTCTTGTATAGATCACTTTTGAGTAACAGAATGTCCCCAAAATGTGGTAAAACCTGAAATTTCCCTACTTTTGAGGACATCTTTTCAGATCCCCATTTGGATAACCTCAGTTTTATAAAAATCTGTGAAAGGAATCAAAAAAGTAGAAATGCCAAAAGTCTTGTATTTGGGTTGGTTACTTATGGGTAAGGTTATGGCTGGGTTGGGGTTAAGGGTGCCGTGATTGGATTTAGGGTTTTTCCCATAGAAACGAATGGAAGGTCCCCATTTAGATAGGTACGCCGAGGCTGTGTGTGTTTGTGTGTGTGTGTCTGAGCGTGTATGTGGGAGTGTGTATTTGTGAGTGCACCTGTGTGTGTGTGTGTGTGTGTGCGTTCTGTTCTAGTTCTGTTGCATTGTCCTCTTATGTTCCACCGTTGCACAGAATTTAGATTGAAATGTATACGAATACAATTTCACAGCACCATAAAGCCTGATTAAATATTTGGGCTAAATAGAATAATAACCAGGACAAAGGACTCAATGAAATGACATTTTACTGATGCCTATAAAGTAGTGAAAAGAGATCAGTCTTTTGGTAGATTAATTCTGTTCCATTAATCATAACCTGACTCAAGATAATGCACAATTTAATTATGAATCACAGAGTAATACAAAGACATTGTCCCAGAGATAATAAAAGTACATGTATGTTGTTAAGCAACATTAAAGTAGATTTAAAATGTTCTGTAGGATGATAGCGCAAACTACTCATACATGTCAAATACATCACTGTACAGGAGTGCTGGCATTCAGCATCGTAAGCAATGTATTTACTCTAAATATACATATAAAATATACTAAATTACAGCAAATGCCAACTAACACTAAAAAGTCTTCTATTTACATTCATTTGCAGAAAAGTTCAAGCTTACTAACTGTAGGTTTGTATACTGTAATGACACAGTTTTTGGAAGCTATATTTTGTGCATATTCTCTCTGAGCTGACAATGTCCTGGACAGTAATCTAGGTCAGTGGGTCAGATTCATTTTCCTGTTTGTTTCCATATTTGGTTGTACCTTTGACTTTGGATAATTGAATGAATTTGTATTTTTCTCTATTTTATATATGTGGTCTCAATTTCTTCCAGAGCTGTATATATAAAATTTAGACCACAGCAAAAAGTTTCATTTCTCTCATTTCTCAAGTTATGGGTATGCTTATGTTTAAAATATATATTTTTTTTGCAAACTCTAGCCTGGCTCTTCCCTGCTTTTCATTAATGAAGGGCTTCTTACGTGCTTGATGGGACATCAGACCTGCTTCTAGGAGCCTGGTAAGAACTGTCCTACCTGTGCACCTAACTGTGCACAGTTATGCTTTCCATTCCTGTTGAAGGTCACTTGAGGTCATCCTCCATTTTATGAGGCACTGTTGGATAAGTTGACGGTCACCTCTCGCATTAGAAAGTCGCTTCCCCCTTCTACCTGGCTGGTTTCTGGTTGTTCCCAGTGTCTCCTGCTTTCAGCCTGGAAGCACCCTTCTGCTCAGTGTAGCCTTCGGCCAGCAGAACCAGGGTTTAAGAATGCAGATATTCACTCTATGGTGACTCTTGCTCACTGTTAATAAGTGGATGTGCTGATGTTTTATAACCCACTCTATGGTGACTCTTGCGATTTTCTAATTATCGGAGTTATTCAAAGCTAGAACTGCAGTTCAAATCAAAACAACAATCTCCATTAAATGTGTAATCTCTTCATTTTACAGTAATGTCACTTATCACCAAACATTATCTAATGTGTTCTATGATGTTTAGCATGGCCTGAGATTTCATTACTAAATTGAATGTTTGGCTTGACCCTCTGACCCAGTACTGGATAAGCGGCTGGCAGGTGAGGGGCTGGAGGGGTGTGTCACAAAGCCAGCATTAATGATCCCAAAAGATCCTCTCTGTTTTGGACACCGTCTTACTTCAGACATTCTCTGATCATGAACATGCACAATGACTGTTAAAGATGAAAACATGAGAAGATCATTTCACCATTTTATGTTACTGATTATTGAATATTTGAAATTTTGCAATTTTATTTCATTATTGTTTATGATTATATTGTTTCTATTTAGAAATAATTACTACATCCCCAAAACACTCCTTATCTGGGTACAACACAAATACGAATAAAAAGTGTAAATAACTGAGCACCAGTAGAGTTATTAGTATTAAACATGTACGTGTAAAGGAATTACATTTAGGAGTGGTATTATTTTGGATGTAAGAGAATGAATATCAGAAAGCCCCAATGTTTCTGTTTCGTTTTGGAAGCTGCCGGTGGAATACAGGCATGCGAAGGAGCGCTGAGTTTGCCGGTCTTCATGCCTGCACAGGTCACTGGCAGGCGCACATCAGTTTTTAATTATTTTAGCTACATTCAATACCCACTCACTCAGTCTGGAACGTGGTTATCTGGAGCGTCAAGAGAATAGCATCGGGTCTAGCTGAGCCTCCACGACCAGGCAGGCATTTTCACACACATTTACAGTTTAAGTCACAGTTCATCAAGAGCCTGGAGCAAATATAAACCGCTGCATCAAAAGGTTTTATCTAAACATTTATCACTGCAGTTATTTGAGAAACACAATGCACAATGAGTCTCTCTATGGCTACACCACAGAAACGAGTAATCAAGCAACTACATGTGTTGATTAAACAAAGCTGGACAAAGAATACCGTAGACACTTATTGACGGGGCCCTGCCCACCATTATTTTTTTCATTTTCTGGATTTATATAAAGGTACTTTAATCATCTCTACGTTTCCTTTGTTCCAGTTTAATCACGTTATCTATTTGTATAGTGCAATTAATTTATTTGTTATTCTTCAGTTCCTCTCTTTACGCGTCGATGTCTTGGACTTAGTCTGGAGTTTATCTTGACTCTGTAGTCCTGGAGAATGAGAACCTAACTGCAGAGTTAACATCCACCCATGCGGTAGGCGTCGGTGACATCAGCGAGTCTTGCTCAACCCCTTTCTGTTACTAATGGAGCCGGGTCAGGGCGGCGTCCGCCTATAAATACCCGCCCAAGCATTTTACAACTTCTGCTCAGCTCATTTCCTCGCTGCCGCTACGTTTTAACTTCTGTCTGGTAAGAGAAGTATATTATGTATGTTATTATACTTCTGTGCTTTTTTATTAAATTATTTTCAATTATACGTACACAGTTTCTAGACACTCCATCGATACCTTAACGCAAACTTAAGAGATGGCGTTCTTGTAACCTGGTGGATCTTTCTTTTACCTATTTCTGATTATTGAATTGTGGCGATAAGTAACTTTTATGTCCTGCAGAACTTGTTTACGTGTGTAAGTAAAAAACAGCCCAAGGGCACTTCTATTAAATTATAATGAACACATCCAGGCGATGTATCTGTTTATTTAAGATATATGTGTGTATCTTTAGCCCTTATTCCGAAGTCTTTCAACCACTTTTAACACGCAGCATTGCAGTACTGTAGCTACACTTTGTCCTGTTTAAGAACTGCTTCGTGGATGGATGCATATCTCGGTTTTGTTTTTAAATGATGTGCTTATCTTGACAATAACATTTAAATATGAACATGTTTGTTATTTTCCTGGTGTACATCTTAGCCAAGTTATAACAAGATTGAGGTGAAAATTGCGAAAGCTTTATTTGACTGGTGCCCTTTTAAAATGTTCTTCCAAAAAAAAAAAAAAACATTCCTCCAGTGTTGCGATAGCGGCTACTCCCTGCGATCGGCCAGGGCGCGTCTGTCCCTGTCTCCCTGTGCGCATTCCTCTGTGTCTGCTCGTGTCTTACAAAAACAGCATACCATGTATATGCGTGTTAAGGGACCTGTAAAGAAACTTTAAAGAATTGTTACTCCTACACAGCATAGATTTCTTTCAACATTAAAAATGGAAAGGAAGAAAAAAAAGTTAAGCAGTCATCCATACATGCATCTTCCAACCACGTAACCAGCGTAGGTTAAATATTATTATTATTATTATTATTATTAATAATAATAATAATAATAATAAGAAGAAGAAGAAGAAGAAGAAGAAGAAGAAGAAGAAATTTAGTTTATATATTAAGCAAAATGACAAGAAGCGGGTACCAGTGACACAGTTATGGTACTCAAGTCCGGTCCTGTATTCTTGTATATGAATGGAGTCGGTTTTGCCACGCACTCGGGTGGAAGTTTTACACGATCTTGACTCGGAATCGAACACTCGTGACCTGAAAAGTCTTCCCGAGTCAGTAGCTTGTGTCTGCACCCTGCCTGTATGTAGCTTTAGCGCCCCCTCCTGGTTTATTATTAGCTTCAATGCGCCCACTCATGCACATCATTATGACTACCAAGTCAGTGATTATAGTTTGCGTGCCTAAACCATAAGGAGTTTCTGCACGAAAACCAGGAAAAGATGCGCACTGCCAAGAAAATAGCACCTTTAAATGTGTCATGCAGGCTTTGCCGATTCACGTCTTTGATCCGACCGTTTCTTAAAAGTGAATTGTATGGCAGTACAAAGTATGTTCAACAGCTGACCATGTTCAACAATTGCCTCGAGTATCAAATCACCACAAATACATTAAACTTTCAGTAGCTACATATTATTATGCTTGAATGCAGTTATTGGAAGGTATTTTAAAATAAGTGAAATTATACTTGCTGATACGAGCTAGGCAGTTGTAAAAATGTGACCTCATTATAATTAGGCCCTATTGTGCATGTTTATGTCATACATTTCCATTCATCCATCCATTTTCTATACTCGCTTGTCATATGCATTGTTGTGGGAGTCTGGAGTCTCACACCCAAATGCATACTTAAATTTATGTGTTGTAAATTGGTTTATTCAATTTTAAATTTTACTTATTTTTGTGTAGCCCAATATTTTCATAATATTGCATTGTCTCAAGGTGCTTCACATTGTCCCTGACCAATGCCCCCAGTGAGCAAGCCAGAGGCCACAGTGGCAAAGAAAAACTCCATAGTAGGAAGAAACCTTGGGAGGAACCAGAAAGGGGGAGCCTAACCTCCAGGGGCCGGCAGAAGAAGTCCAACATAACTAAGTCCCAATTAATAAAGTAAAACAGTGTTTAAAAGTGAACAGAGTAGTAACTTGGTGTAAGGATGGTGCACAGGTACTCCCTGCATTAGAGTATAAATGGTGAGTTTGGTGACCATGGAGCACCATGGAATGGCGAGGGTCCCCCTTTCTCTAGGTTTGTTTTATTGATCACTTGTCTTCTCTGGCAGTTTGCTCACAGTCTGCAGCCATGCCGTCTGAACTGGAAAGGGCCATGGAATCGCTCATCACGGTGTTCCACCGGTATGCCTCCAAGGAAGGGAACAGCACCTCCCTGTCCAAGAGGGAGCTCAGGGCACTCATGGAGAATGAGCTGGCAGGCTTCCTCCAGGTGAGTTATAGCTTTCTTTGGCCACACACCACACACTCTGAAATCTTGCAATGTCCCTATGAAGTTCCCTCTTGTGGTGACCCCGAATCATCGCAGTATGGAACCAAGGGGCCTGTGCAGTGCACTGGGGCTCACTCTCTGTGTCAGCCCACAGTGCAGCACGTCTGAAATATCCCGCTGGCACTGAGGTGCTCTCTCAAACACTCCACCCCTCCAGTCCCAAAAGGACCCCGGTGCCGTGGACAAGATCATGAAGGACCTAGATGCCAATGGCGACGGGGAGGTGAACTTCGAGGAGTTTGTGGCGCTGGTGGTGGGGCTGTCCATCGCCTGTGAGCAGTGCTACCAGCTTCACCTAAAGACGCAGAAGCAGGGCAAGCACTGATGGGAGCCCAGCTGGGGCGGGGGCATGCCTGTGTACAGAGCCCGCACTCTCCATTAAACACACTGGGACCCCCAGCTTGGGAAGCTGTGTCTGCGGCTCATTCTGTGTGCAGTCATTCCTCAGTCCATCTTCACTGCTGCTTACCTCTACCACTGATAATGCCACAGGCAGCCACTGGGGATTCAGGTTCCACGTGGCCGAAATGCTTAGACGTAGCAGGTCGCTTGTTACTCTGTGACGCATATTGTTTATGAACATGGATGTGTGTGCATTTTGCACAAGTGTCGCTATATGCTTATCTATACACCTGGCCATTTGTTTTATGTGTGAGCAGAGAATTCCCAGCATGATGAGGAAAGGCCAGGAAGAAATGAAGTGAAAGGCTGCCTGACCCTCTTTGGCCGTCTGTGACCCTCTCTGGCTATCTGTGACCTTCTCTGGCTCTCTGGTCTTTTAGTTTGATAATGTGACTTCATTGCATATGGAGCTCAGTGGAGGGGTGGAGATTTTGGGCATTTTTTTTTAGAGAGAACCAGTGATGGGGGAGAAAGTGTGATACATTACAACCATAGGTGGATAATTCTGGTCCAGAAATAAAAAAACCAGACCAAGATTTTGTTTCAACCAACCAGTTGAGCAGTCTGTGACTATGGCTCTTTATACTCAGCTGAAACAAACTCTTAGTCTATAGTTGTATTTTCTCTGATTACAACATAATTAAGAGAGAAATATACAAAACAGGGAAAATGAAAGACAAAGAGATTAAAGAACAAAAGTGAGACGTGACAATAGAGGAGAGGAACCAAAAACTCCCAAGTAGGGAGAAAAAAAATCTGGGCATGCTAACATTACTGTGACAAAAAGTATGCTTACTAGCTAAAAGCAAGGTGAAAACTGAGGTCAAGGTCAAATTATCCACTGAAAGGGATAAAGGTTATCCATGCCGGCCTGTGTATTGAGGCAGATTGAGGGCCAGCACCCACAGTGTTACAGGTCATTGGTCACATCCACAATATCATCCCTCCACTGGACTGAACCAGGGCTCCAGCTCAGATGGTGCCCACCCCTGGCACCCCCCAGACATGTGGTAAGGCATATAGCATATAAACTATAGGTATAATTTTTTTTTAAGGCTTTTCAAACCTATCCTTTGGAGATATCCTTAGCGATTAGGCTGGCAGACCTGAGGAATTAGTCCCACATTAATGAGGTTCCACTGTATGACCTTCACAGGACATTTTGCAATTCAGTCATATTTGCGCATGTGCATTTAAAACTGAATTAATGCTCAAAGCTCTGTGGTGTTGCAGAAAAAGGCAGAGGGCAAGTCGGTGGCAAAGCAGAACTGCCCATGGAAAGACTGAAGGCTAATATCCTAATAATTGAGATTTATTAATGGTCACTGTTCATTAAAATTCCCAGCAGTAAAAATGGAAGTAGAAAACGTGGGAAAAGGGAACTGCTATTTTCCTCGCTCTGAATTAAGCTGTAAGCCACAATAGAAAATGTCTATGTCACAGGTAACCTTACATCAAGCATGTTTAAGGTAGTCAGCAATTTCACTTAATACATAGGCCTGTTATAAAGTATGCAGGCTTACTGCCATGTTCAGTGGTAAGCTGACATCTCAGCTATACAGCTTAGAAATGAGCGGAGAGTAGGAACTAGGCCTAAACCTACTGAATAACACTACTGCGCATTGGTGGCTTTCCTGAAAGCTTCATAACGCTATTTTAATTTGTTATCTAGCAGTTAAGATTTTTTTTTTGTTTTGTTAATTAGGGAGCATTTCCCAAAATCCTTCATAGCTAAAGTAGTTCACTGTCTTGCTCAGTTACTGATAAATGCTCCCACCCACTCGTTATTTTCTATGTCGTTCGTTATTTGAACTTTTGCCTGTTGTCCTGAGACACAGAGATCGGGCAAAATAGATGACAAAAACACTTAATAATACCGATGATATACAGAGGTCAATATTGCAATTTAATACGATAATGTAGACTATAAATACAAAATGCTGTAATACCTGTATGCAATTTGAGTACATAACAAAAAGTCTTAGCGACATAAACCAAATGCATAGTTAGAACAGGCTAAAACAATCACACAATTTTCATCTTACAATCATGCAAATATAAAATTCTCTGACTAGTGTGTGTGTGTGTTTGTATATATATATATATATACAAACACACACACAGCATGCATTGTATGATTGCATTGAATTGCTTTCAATTGCAATTAATTTAATTCTTACTGTAATTCCAGTTCAACATCTTATAGTGTGTGGCCAACTCGACTCAAAATTGAATTGATTAATGGAATTGGACACAATTCATGAATTCTAAACAACCCTGGTACATAATGAGCTAACCAATCAATTTTGCGACATGGTCAGTTACATCACTTGAAGGTGAATCACCCCTCACTACCTGCAATGGCAGAGAATTATACAAGTCAACTGAAGATAGTGTTCGAGACAATGCCATCCAGTAAGCCAAGTTGCTTGTCTAAATGCTGTTTTGCGGGTGGCCATGAACCCCTTGGATCATCTCAGTAATGAACAATTCATAGGGAAATATAGGTTGGCCTGGGGTGAAATAATGAGCCTCCTTAGTCTGGGGTAGGATAAACTGAAAGGAGGAACACACCAAAATTTTGCCCTCAGTGCACCATGCAGCTACTGACAGCTCTCTGCTTCTACACCACTGATGGATTCCTGGAGACCTACAGATGCTCATGGCCTCAGCAAAGCTGCAGTGTCCTGCATCTGTGCATGCATTGATCACTTTTCTATTGCACCGTGAGCGCAACTACATGCAATGTCCAGCAGGAGGGGATGCCTTGCATGCCACTAAAATAGGTTTTTATGCCATTGCAGGGATACCTGGCATTGTAGGTACAGTGGATGGAACCCTCAACTCCATTCAGACTCGCAGACCCTTGAATCCCACCTGCATTTGTGTCCTTAAGAGTTCTTGGCATTAGGCCTAAAGGTGATATGCGACCATCAAGGACATATTACAGACATTGTCTCCAAGTGGCCTGGGAGTACACATGATGCTTGTACAGTGGATATAAAAAGTGTACACACCCCTATTAAGATGGCAGGTTTTTATGATGTAAGAAAAGGAGACCATGATAAATAATTTCAAAATTTCCCACCTTTAACGTGACCAATAACCTGTAGAATTCAACCGAAAAACAAACAAATCTGTTAGGGGTAAAATATATAAAATATAAAACATACAATATGCTGGTTGTATAAGTGTGCACACCCTTAAACTAATACTTTGTTAAAGCACTTTTTGGTTTACAGTAAGTACAGCATTCAGTCTCTCTGGGTAGGAGTCTATCAGCTTGTCACAGCTTGACTTGGCACTCTTCCTTGTAAAAGCACTCCAAATCTGTCAGATTGTGAGGGCATCTCCTGTGCACAGCCCTGTTCAGGTCACCCCACAGATTTTCAATTGGATACAACATAATATAGACTTTTCAACTGGATAACAGCTATTAGCCAGCAACACAGATTGGCATTCTCTGGCTAAAAATGCCACAGGAAGTCTGTAGGTGTGGCAGGGCTATGGGTCGGATCTGCAACTACTCGTTCACTCTTGTACACTCTTCTACTCTTCTAGCCAGCAAACTGTGTGAGGGGTACAGCCCTGAGAAATTGTTCAAATTCCACTAGACTGAGTTAAGCTCTGGCAGGTTGGTTGTAATTGAAATGATCCTTGTCAGCACTCACTATAGAAATCCACAGAATTTCAGTTTCATTCAGCACACACACCTCGGAGTGAAAGTTTAATTCATACGCTGGTCATATAATTAATAATACTTTCAGAGAATAACCTACGTGCATAAATACTTTGCAGCAAATCTTCTGGCTGGCTATTAGTTTTGGCTGCATTCCAGCAGACAGCGTTATATTTAATTCGGAGAGAAGGGGAGGAAGTGAGGATGAATCATGCTGTAAAACTGGATAAAACGCCACCACATGCCCCTGTGTGGATGTCCGGGCAGCCCCGCTATGTTTTCAGAAAGCACTGCGGTTGCTGGGTTACCAAGGGTGGAGTTGAGCAGGACAAGACCTTGCGTAAACATCAGCCTGTAACACTAAGTCATCGAGCAGAACTTCCATGTGTTTCTTGTAACTTTTAACTTGCATTGAACATTACATCTGAGAATCTATTTCATACATTTGTAAGCAGTATTATGTTACAATGAATAAAAGCATAGACTTAGGGGTGGGGGGTGGGGGTGCAAATCATGAAGCCAGAATTTCAGTAATGAGCAAACTGAAGAACAGAAAGGAATGTACCAAAGAACATAACTTTTCAAAATGTCATTTGTATTTAACAAAGCTGGGAATAATTGAGGAAGCTTTCTGTGTGCTGTTTGAAAGATGCAGAATAAAGAATATACGGTATGTAAATGGCGGCATACCTGGACATTTTGGGTCCCCTGACACCTTGTCACCTGTTCAATTTTATGTCTACATTTACATATTAATGGGCCCCTGTAAAGGTCTGGGCCCCTTGAATCTGCCAGACTGTCTGTTTGCTAGCCCATATACGTAACAGTAAGGAGTAAGACCAGTGTCCTCTGAACTAGGGGCCAGGCCTGAACATGAAGCTAAAAATTAGGTACGTTAGACAGCTGTGAAAGGGAAGCATGACAGGAACCGCAAAGGCGGGTTAGGAGCCTCTAAGGGTGACCTGGGCACAGTGTTAATTTCGTTGACAAAAATTATGATGCTAATCAGTCAACTATATTTTTAACTGACAACAAATAAGACGATAATAAAATTTAATTTATGATGCAAAAAACAAAACAACAACAAAATGTGTACTTTCGACAGCAAGTAAAAAACAGATCATATCAGGGAGCAACATTCAAAATGGATCCAATCAGAAGTAGTATTTTTGGTTAATGTTGATTGTAGTTGGGCATAATTGAATAATGTTTATCTAATCAGTCCCTAATGTTGATCCAATCAGTCTTCGTAAATTTCTTACATATGTGCTAGGATTGGGTGAATATTATTTTGCAAGAACTACAAAAACTGGCATGCCATTGCTTTTAAAAATACTGTCAAAATACTGTTTACTGCTTGGTGATCTCTGCACAGTATGACAGTATGAAAACTTAACAAGCCTAGTCTGCGCCACAGATGGCTTTATGTAGGGAAAAAAACATAACAGTTAATGCCAAAGAAATTTCACATTTAATGTAAAAGAAAACAAGATGCATGTCGTGTGGCTCGGCAATTAAGGGGAAAGACGCCACATAGCTGAGGTGCAATGAAAGGATCAGAAACAAATAGCTGATGTTTATTGTGTTAAAAATATGTTCCCTGTCATGCACTGAACTGGGTGCAGAAATAAGCACACTCCGGCTGGCATTCGCACATCAGATACTTGTTTATGATTTTGGAAGAGGGCACTTCAGTTTTCTTTATTCAACTTTTATTTACTGGAGTTTTTTCTTATAATATTTTCTTATAATATTAGTTCATATTATTTTAGAATTAGTGCAATGTTTTGAATTACAAAAGTTACAGCAGTTAAATTTGATCGAGGATCAAACATGCAAACCTAATGCCATGCCATAATAACAACTTTACATATGTCTACCTATGGAATCGAGGTAGACCAGTGTGTGTGTGTATGTGTGTGTGTGTTTGTGTCTGTCTGCCGAAAATATTAAGGAAATTTTCCAAAGAAATGTGAAATTGATGTTATAGGCTATGAATGAACCTGTTAGTTTCATTATTTCATTGTACTATGGATTTAGTCGACTAAATCTAAAGAAGATTTTCATCATCTAGTACTAAAGGAGATCAAATGACTAAAATATGACTAAAACGAAATTACATTCTTGTCAAAAAACTATGAGTAAAAAAAAGTCAAAATAAGTTTGGCAACAAAAATAAACAACCTGAGTTCTCCTGGAATATGATGTTACAGTTTTTCTTAGTTGTTTACACACAATTACTTGTACTTGAGATACAATGACTACAACATGTAACTGATGCACCAACCCCCTGAACCAATTCTGCTAAACTACAAGCACAATTCCTGCTTTACACTCAAATTGCAGTTTTAAAACACACTTTTTTCAAAATACTAAACACAATTCTTCGCATTTGACACAATTTTCATGAATAAAATCTCTTGTTTTCACAAGAAACACACTGTCATTCAAAATTGTACAGTCAGTTGCCCTACTTTGCATACTAACTCATCACATGGGTAAACACCTGTTACACATAATTGCAATTTAAAAATCAGAGCTTTATAAAAGGGCAACAGGTGAGCTCTTCAGTTTTGGAGCAATGGATGCCAACGTTGGAAACAGAGGCAGAGCCAGAGGAGTGAGAGTAAGAGGAGGAGGACGGGGAAGACGAGGAAGAGGAAGGCCAAGGAATGTAATCTCTGATGAGATCAAAGCCACTTTGGTCGA
>JAODKM010000235.1:0-14604 GCA_026780845.1 Petrocephalus sullivani
TTTTTGAGGCCCGCCCGTTATACAGGTTGTAGGGGGGTCCTAAGGGGTCTTGAGTTCCTAAGGCCCCCTTTTTCACCCCCCCCCCTCGGGTTGCCACATTTACCAAAGGGGTTACCCCCCCCCCCCCCGGCACCCCTCAAGAAGTCTGCACGTGGCTCTGCAGCCAGTACTCCATTATCATGTCACATGTGAGTGTGTGCGGTGTACTACATTAATATCTTAAGCCCCACCCCCTAATGGGGGCAATTTGCTTTCTGCCTGGGCTGAAAAATGTGGAATTGCACACTGAAATGTAGGCTAGCATTGATTTCATTCTGATTAAATATAAAAGCCCCACTTTCCCTATTTAACCATGAACTTTGAAATACTTTTGCCCTCCCGTGTTGGGGGAGTTAGCCAGATGGAAAGAGGCTAAGAGGAATGTAACAGAGGGACTGCGGGACTGCCGCTGCACCGATTCCTGCGCTGCCTTGTCCGCAGGCTGAACCCAGTGATTTTCACGGTTTTTTTTCTCCAGATAGTGGGTCAGAGAGACAGCGCTGAAGTGGCAGCCGGTGTCTAGTGGTGACAGGCCGTGTCTGGGGGTGGCAGGCCATGTCTGGGGGTGGCAGGCCGGTGTCTGGGGGTGGCAGGCCGGTGTCTGTGGGTGGCAGGCCGGTGTCTGGTGGTGGCAGGCCGGTGTCTGGGGGTGGCCATGTCTTCTTTGTAGTGTATGCCTGCGTTCCTGGGCGCGGTGCTGTGAAGTCCAAAGTAACTTGTGAAGTACCTCAAATTGCCCAAGACCTCTCCACAAGGCCTCTTTCAAGCTGTCCTGTGGTCTGTTCTTCACAAAGAAATTTCACGGCATCTGGGCATTTTAATGTTCCAGTAAAGCCTTTTTTTTCTAAGTGTTCTGCCATTTGAATGCTCCTATAACTCATATAAACTTTTTCTGCCTGACGTCGCATGCATTATTATTTAACTGTAGCCGCATTCTGCTGCTGATTTTCCGTATGAATGGTATGAAGTTATCGATCATCTGCAGGTTTCTCAGTCTGTAACCATCAGTAATAGTCTCACCAGCTCCATGTATTTGGCTTTCCTTGCAATCTCACTCTCTTCCCATGTGTGATAAATATTTGTTCTCATCTGTTCTCTTTGCAATTTGCTATTATCTGTAATAATTTCACTCATACTCCATATTTCTGGATGAACGACACATCCTGGGCGGTGCTGTGGCCCAGCTGTTACCACTGTGACCTAACAGCCCCAGTATCGTGGACTTGATTCCTACCTGTGACTTTGCCCGATGTCATGCGGGATTCTTCTGCTCATTCCAGTTTTCTCCAGCAGGTAAACAGGTGCCTGTAAATGGCCTGTACTGTATGGATGTGTGCCTTGCAGTGGCCTGCCATCCTGTCCCGGGTGTAGCTTTCCTGAGATAAAGTCTTACTGCTACTGTGTACTAGATAAGAGGGGCTATAACATCGTGGGTGCAGCCTTAAATCTGCCACCCTGCAGTTTTGAGAATGACACAAATATTGGTTTTCTCAAAGTTTGTTGCTTCAGTTTTCATGATGCCAATTTGCATATACTCCAGAACGTTATGAAGAGTGATCAGATCAGTTGCAATTAATTGCAAAGTCCCTTGTTCAATTGGGGTTCAATTGTTCAAAAGGTTCAATTACTGTGAAGAAGGCTTCAGGGCGCCCAAGAAAGACCAGCAAGCACCAGGACCGTCTCCTAATGGTGATTCAGCTGCGGGATCTGGGCACCACCAGTGCAGAGCTTGCTCAGTAATGGCAGCAGGCAGGTATGAGTGCATCTGCACGCACAGTGAGGTGAAGACTTCTGAAGGATGGCCTGGTGTCAAGAAGGGCAGCAAAGAATCCACTTCTCTCCAAGAAAAACATCAAGGGCAGACTGATATTCTGCAAAATATCAGATGCCAAAATGCCTTTCCAGCGTGATGGAGCACCCTGCTATATTGCAAAATGATAATTATGTGGCTTGAGGAACAAAACATCAAAATTTTGGGTCCATGGCCCGGAAACTCCCCAGACTTTAATCCCATTGAGGGCCAACATTGCAAATATTGACTCTTTGCATAAACTTGATGTAATTGTCAATAAATGCCTTTGAAAGTGAAGTGCTTGTAATTATACATCAGTACACCACAGAAACATCTGACAAAAGATCTGAAAACACTGGAGCAGCATACTTTGTGAAAACCAATACTTGTGTCATTCTCAAAACTTTTGGCCATGACTGTGCACAGGCCAGCGTGGGGAACTGACTCAGTGATGCACTTTGGCTTTGCCCTTGACAAAAGGTTTACACCTTGCTTTTAGCAAGCAGACCCACTCTTTCTTTCTCAGTAGGGCTAGCATGCCCAGGGGGGTTGGGCAGCCAGGTGACCTTGGATCCTCTGAGGTTTTTTTTCTCCCTACTTGGGAGTTTTTGGTTCCTCTCCTCCGTTGTCAGTTGGTTTTCTTTCTTTCTGTCTTTCATCTCCCTTGTTTTGTGTTATTCTTTCTAAAAGATGCTCTAATGCATCACAACACACGCATGTAAAGCGCATTGGGGAGACTCTGTTTTGAAAGGCGCTGTATACAAATAAATTGAATTGAATTGAATGGGATGGATGATATGTTGTGTATCACAGCTTTAACACTTGTATGTTAGCTGTTAGGTATGTTCAGGCATCATTATCTTCCCTAATGACCTTAGTCAGTGTGTGCAGGAGAAGCTCAGACTTCTTGATGTATCAGGCTTCCGAGTCCCATGGACCTTGACATGCTGAGCTCATGTCTGGTAATGAACGATCTGGGAACCTATGTTTTACCCTGGGCCCAGGTGGTATCTCCACCTCCCAATGGAAGCTTATGAAGGTGTTTATCAAAACATCGTAACCTCAATGAGAAAAATTAGGGGGAATAAGCTACTTGAACAGCAACCGTAAATTCGAAGTACCGTAATGAATTCAACAGACTGCGGTATCGAGCCTAAAAGCCTACAGGGGAAGCAGAGTGCAATCAAACTGTCCAGCCTGATATTCCTCCTGGCAGAGAGGCTAAGCTGCCCCCCCCACTCTCTGTTTCAGTGTACAGTATGGGACTGGGACTCCAACGGGAAGCATGACTTCATCGGGGAGTTCCAGACAACCTTCAAAGAGATGCGGGGAGCCATGGATGGAAAACAGGTCATTTTTAAGTGCTTTGATTACTTTATTATGAGCAATGAAATTTATTCAGGTAACTATCTGAATGAAGGTCTCATTGGGAAAGCTTGTCTGTTTGTACCATAGCTGCTCTCAAAATACACACCAGAAACCCATAGATTGAAACCTTTTTTCAGGTTTGACGCATCAGGACTTAGTAGGTTTAGCTTCGACAGTGGATTTGGATACATGACATATGGCACTCTCTCATGAGATTGGTGCCAGGTAGCAGAAAGGAAGGGAACAGAAGATCCGGAAACAGAATTGAACATGCTAGGATAAAACCAATTACTAAAGGGTGCCATATTAGGGTTAAACCAGCATGTATGTCACTGGAGACTTTTAATACCATGTTATCAGACATTAGTTCCACTGCAAGCCACAGACCTATTCTGTGGATTAGTTCTCTCTTTCCTTTTTGACTTCTTGCCCTGTAACTCTACAAACAGATGAAACCACAGCTGGCCATCTGCCTTCTGCACCTTATGACACTACACAACCCATCGGAGGTGGGGGGGGGGGGCATTGTAAGGAGACAGGCTAGGAGGTCGAGCCTGTACCCTATGAAGATCCATGTGACAGTACATATTTAAGAGAAACAGATTGTGTGGTCAGCGGTACACAGAGGTCAAAGGTTAACACAATCCTGCATAGGGGTGCAGGAATAAGAGCAGCATAAGTTGGTGAGAGGGGACGGTCACTTAAAGGGTCAACATGATACAAGCTCATCACTATGCTGAAGTCCTACTTCAGAGTGCTGCTGTAATGCCGCTGTTTGCTGCTCTGCTTGATTCGCTCGTTATCCTCCCACGGCTGTTCATCAAGGCGAGACAGAGAGGCTCCCGAAACCGTATCTCAGTTCACCAGGCAATGACAGCCGGGTTAGCCTGTCACTGTCAACATCCACAGCAGCAGTGATGATCTTCCATTGTTCTGAGCTACATTGTTTTTTTTTGCCCTGTCTTTGGGGGAATGTCGGGCCTAATTTATCCAAACAGGTGACTGGTAAACCTCTTTCGAAGGGATTTATACAAACCGCAAACATTATGGAAAAAGCTCATCTTCTGCTTTGCTCTTTTTGGGTTAGATGCAGTGGGAATGTATAAACCCCAAGTACAAAATCAAGAAGAAGAACTACAAGAACTCTGGCATTGTCATTCTGAACCAGTGCAAGGTAAGGTGGCTTGGCTTCTTTAACCATCACGCCCCCTGCTGGCCAGTGAGTGAATGCCCATGACAGCTGTCAGGGCGATTGGCATGGATAAGAGCACCACCGTACTTTGAGTCCTGTGGGCTCAGGGTGGAAGGAAACAGAAAAACTTCACTGTAGGATGAGCCCAGCCTCAGGACTGAGCCCTCACCCGAAGAGACCCCCAAAGAGGGGGCTCTGATGACTGACGTTTTCTCACCCAGATCATTAAGATGCACTCCTTCCTGGACTACATCATGGGCGGCTGTCAAATTCAGTTTACAGTGAGTATCTCCTCTGATGTGGGCGGTGGGTAAGTGTTCTCATGCTCAAAAGGCAACGAATGTGACAGTGTGCTTTTAACTTCTGCGTAGGGAAGGATTTCATGTAGTTTACTTAAATAATAGATTTGCAAGCAAATAAATAAGTAAATACATTTGATGACTGGGACAGAATTTTGCTTTAGTATGTATCCATTCTATACTGTAGGTACTGTATAGCCTTTGGTATTACTTGATGTGTTTAACTCAATGATATTAATCATTTATTAATAATTAATTAATATTAAATGTAGACAAGACAGTGCTTTGGAAGTATGTGTGCATTGGTCAAATTCTTATACTTCCCAGAGCCTTTCTTGCAGACCATCTTGCTAGGTACCTTTAAGACCCCAGGCTCAGTCATTACCAGATGGTCTGCTGGCATCATGCAGCTGAAAAAATGACGTGTTTGTCACTGCGAAATGAACAGCTGTGTCAGTCTCCTAGCCGCGCCCGGCACAGGGTTGTGAGATGAAGCCCTTTGCACCGACAGCATGATGGGATGTGTGTGCCGCGTGGTTCTGCCGATTAGAGCCCCGCAGTTTAAATGGACCGTTATCCTAGCAGTACAGGAGCCATCTAGTCTGCTCTAGACATTATGACAAACATTAGAGGTACATTAACAGAATTCATTATCAGCAAATTCGCCAGCCTTCGGGAGGTATTAATACCTCACATAAATCCACAGCTCTTCTATCGCCTTATTCGGGATGTCCATTTTTCTATGGAAGTACCAGCAGACCTCTTAGCACGCTTTGTAAATGGGGGCACGTTTTATTACCATCACAAGTGGTTTGATTAATACCTTCCTGAGCGTGTGAAGCATAAATAGTGACGCCTTCTTTGACCACAGCATGCCGGCTCCGTCTCTGATTGCCACTCGTCCCTCCAGGTAGCGATCGACTTCACAGCTTCCAACGGAGATCCCCGGAATAGCTGCTCCCTGCACTACATCCATCCATACCAGCCCAATGAGTACCTCAAGGCTCTTGTTGCTGTGGGGGAAATTTGCCAGGATTATGACAGGTGAATGTTAGCTAATCGCTCAGCTGCACAGGTGTTCAGTGATAAGAGATTATGCTGTTTGCTGTTTCTATAAGGTCTGTAAGTGGGACAGATCAGCCTGGTGCTATAGCCAGGCTAGATGCCAGCTGTATCTTTAACTAGCTGAGTCATTTCCCTGACCAAAAATTGGCGGGGGGGGACTTCTTTTTTGGGGCATTTGCTAGAGATATTTTAAGACCACCATCAATTGTATTTTTCCCTTGTTGGATTTTTTTTACTTCAAGTCATTTTATACATTTTTCAGTGCTATAATAACAGGCCAGCAGGTGGCATAGTAGTTAAGAAACTCTTATCTGGCTTGTCAAAATAATAAGCCTCAGTTCTGATAATTCTTTCATTCTATGTGATTCTTTCATATCCATCCAGTGACAAAATGTTCCCAGCGTTTGGCTTCGGAGCTCAGATACCACCTGACTTCAAGGTGAATGAATTATCACGCCACGTGACATCGATAACTGTTGCAGAAAATAAGTGCTCGCATGGAAAATTTGTATAGAAACAAGTTGTAACCTGTGTATGAACAAGCAGTTAGCATGAGCTGGAAGCTGGCAAGATGCTGGCTAGGTCATTTTTAGTAAAATAAAAGGAGAATAGATAGAAGGCAAGAGAAAGAGAACTCATCTGGTTTAGTTTGCATCCTGGACTGTTGATATATTTGAGACAGGCATTTTATAGCCTTGTCTGTGTGTGTATCTCTGTATGTTACAGTGATATTCCTTCTCCGTGCGCTTAAGGTCTCCCATGATTTTGCTGTGAACTTCAATGAGGACAACCCAGAATGTGCAGGTAGGTGTTTTACAACTTCTGCCACATCAGCACCTCTTCCTAACTGAGTGAAATCACAACATCCATGCGGCTGTCTCTCCTTGCGTGCACTCTCTGTGATAGTAGGTGTCAGAAACTGAACGGCTCAGCCTTCATGGAGACAAACTGCCATGTCTCAGTAGATGCCTTTTTTTCTGGAAATCTGGCTCATATCCCCCCAAGGTCAAGAGTAGTTTCTTCAGGAGAATGATTCTATCTCACAGTGTACTTTTAAAAAGACATAAATGGGGAGGGTGGATATAATTTGCCAGTGAATTATGGTTGACCACTGCAGAAAAGCTCGTAGATTAACCCTCTGCAGGTTCTTTGCTGCAAACTGGCACTGTGGCACCGTGTGATGTGCAAAAAGAGAGTGGATTGGTGGAGATGTGAACTAGGGGGAGCGTGTATTTCTTAAGCCTGCCATCGTGCATGGCTAAATTTGCATGAAATATGGAGTAACTCCTCTCTAGGTCCCTGTCACTCTAAATAACTACCCTGAGGTTCCTTTTAGCCAAACCAACTTGCATGTTCAACCCATTTATATGTTTGGGTTTATTCTTGGAGTGGTTTAAGTTAAGAGTTAAGGCAACAGAGAGCCTCCTGTGACTTGAGCTGGTAAACTTTAGATATCCCCATGTGCTAAGCGAACAAAATCCGCCTTCCACCCACCTACAAATCCCTTTGACCGTTTCCATTCTTGGCAAACATATACAGAAGGCTCCATGATGTGGCGTGCTTTGTGGTCGCTGCGCTGTGTCTTCCTTGACTCAGTTAATGAGGTCTCCAGTAGGTAAGAGCCACTTGTTAAGGAGGACTAGCAGGTCAGCAGAAGGCTCACGGGCTGGGACTTGTGAGGCTGAAGACCTGCAGCAGTTTATATCGACCTGGACTGATCCATCACGTGACGAATTATGTGAGAGCTTCTGTCGATTGGGAAGCATGTGGAAGTTTGTTTAGTCCAGCATCTCTATATGCGCCCAAATTTCCAGGGTGTTTCAGTGCTACTCCCTCAGGATGTCTTACCTGCTGTCCTCTCAATTCTCTTTAGTTAGCTAACCTAACTGGGAGAATCTTATAAAACAGGTTATTAAAAATGTTAAATCTTTAAAATCCCATTATAGTGTGAAACTGCTTATCTCATAAAGCTTAGCTTTCATCTGGCAGAACCCTCTAATTAAAAGGACTCAGAGTAGTAAATACTGTAAATAATTTAATCAGGCATGTCCTTTTAATCCAGCGTATATCAAAAAGCTATTTGTTAAACCGCTACTACGGGACATGCCATAGAGTGCTGTCAGAGTTCCGCAGAGCAGATGTTTATGTGTCTGTTTTTTTACTACAGTTTCAAACATGGGAAAATTTGAAGAAAATACCCAGTTCGTTACAACTACTATACAGTGCAGCACCTTCCTGTTAGCATGCCCAGGGGGGGGGGGGCAATCAATTGACCTTGGACCCCCAGAGGTTTTTTTTCTCCCTCCTTTTGGTTCCTCTCCTCCATTGTTGTCTGGTTTTCTTTCTTTCATTTCTTTGTCTTTCCCGTTCCCTGTTTTCTATTATTCTCTCTTAATGATGCTGTAATGTATCAGAACACACCCGTGTAAAGTGCCTTGTGGGGACTCTGTTGTGAAAGGCGCTATATAAAAACGAAATTGAATTGAATTCCATAAAGTCGCATCAGTCTGAGTGGGACTTGACCCGTCTTCAGGAGGGACCAGTCACAGCTTAACTTAACGTCATAAGAAGAGGGCCATGAAATGGAAGGGCTCTGGGGGGTGGGGGGGCACTTCAATAACTAAGATTGTAAATATGCACAGTGCCCACTCCAAACTGTACTTTTCCAACAAGTAGAATGTTTAAGACAGTAATAAATTGAGTACTACTTAGTCCAGAACCACAGACAGATCAGCTAAAGACAAGCCAATGTGGTAGACAGTTCTGCACCACTGACAGTCCAGCATCATGGACCAGTCAGCACTCTACTCCATGCTTATGTGTCATTTATTTTCAGATGTCTTGTGTTCGTAAAGTAATAACAGCACATACAGAGTTAAAGGAGTTGAATGTAACTAATTAAAAAGATTACTCATTTGTGGAAGGTAGATAAACATCCTGGACAGCTGAGCAGTCTGAGAGATGTTACACATGTAGGGTTCCTCTGATTGGGTACAGAAACTTGAGGGAAGGTTGGTCTCCGTGCGTGAAGCCTTACAGTGGATGCCAGGCTTACCCATATTAAAATAACAAGATCCGCCTCATGGTGTCAGAGCATCGAATGGGGCACTGTGCCCCCCTCCCCCCCACTATTCACACAACATTTCTTGACTTTTCATGGATTTATACATTTGACATGGAATCATGTTTTCCATCACCTCCTTTCACATTTAGTTGAAAATGTTTAATTAGCCGAACATTAAAAACATTAAATAAGGATTTTGTAAATCTGCACCTGCACCCCCACACCATCCTGCAAATTCGAGAATTACATTCTTGCCCACTTATCTGAAGTTGATTCTCTGCGTCCCAGTTGGATCAAATTCTTGTAGCACTTTCTCGCTGTCAAATTTGATGACACGGTGAATGTTCATCAGAGCAAGGCCAGTGAGTCGGCTGTCTGTGAGACTCACCAAGCCTGCCGCCGCAGATTAATGGGATGACGTAGCAACATTTGGTATTCCGTGGAAAGCAAAAGATCGATCTACCAGCCAAACTTAATAATGAAGTATAAACATGCCACGGACCAGTACTTTCAGACATCTTAAAAGTGGTAAATGAGCTGACGAAATCTCTCGTCATCCACTATGGAAAATGCCTGATCATCCAATGCAATTTTCACCCTTATTTCAGCTGTTGTGTCTCTAGCTCGGGTGCTGCTTGCCTTGAATATTGATTAAGTTTAAAAAAGGGCAGGCAACATCAGTTAATCCATCTTCATAAAGACAATATGTAATGCAAAATTATAATAAAGAGATAAATATGTTGCTCAATAATCATGAGAGAACATTGCTCTTTCTGGACCAAAAAAATGGTGATTCATATCTTACCCAGAATCATGCAGCCCGAACCCTCTTTTTGCATGTCTTATAGACTAGTATGTTTGCACAGAGACATGCGTAGTGTTATTAATAAAATGTACCAGGAGCAGTGGACGAAGTGGGCGTAGTGGATGCATTTAGTCTTGCCATCCCGTGCAGGTATCCAGGGGGTGGTCGAGGCGTACCAGAGCTGCCTTCCCAAGATCCAGCTATATGGCCCTACCAACATTGCCCCCATCATCCAGAAGGTGGCCCGCTCCGCCTCCCAGGAGATGCACACCAAGGAGGCCATGGTGAGAGAGCTGTCCCTCCCCTTGGCTACACTCTCCCTTGTCCATGCTGATCACATTGAACTGTAGTCTGAGACCCAGGGGTGCTGTTCAGTCTGAGCTTTGACTGAACAAGTGTTTGCTGAAGGTGAGTAGAGGAAGTTGCCCTGTGGGGATGGACATGTGGTCACTTCTTTCCTATCATTATTGATGACATTATCTCAGTGGGGCTGACACAATGAAGTTCTGTCTCTGCTTCATTATCACAGTGATGCCTTGGCATGACATGTACTCAGTGCTGCCTAAAGCTAATCTGGAGTGACCAATAAGCACAGATGTCGAGGAATTATGCTGCGTTCCATTTGCCCTTGGAACTCGGATTCCGAGTTGGATTCCGAGTCTCGAAGCCGGAAGTGACGACATGCGCACTGCCTTTTCTCGGAGATCCGAGAAATGTCTCGGAGCAGGCCAGAGTACCCCGAGTTTCGGATTCAAGATGGCTGCTCAGTGATATTTACATTTTTAAGCACTTTAGTGCTGTTTTAGTCAACTTCGTAAGCTGTGTACACCATACAGTGTTATTGTAGTTGATATATGTGGCTATGGTCATGTTATACGTGAAATACCGCATTATGTGTTGATCTACTGGCAATGCTAAAGAATTGTTTGGTCTATGTTGCAAACAAATGACTAGTCGAACCATATACGCACAGGATCTGTGACTCGAGCCGAAAAGTTCTGATAAAAAGTGTAGATGCGTTAGGATAGCCTAGCTTTAATCTTATCCGAGTTCTAGCATATGTTGCAAATGGAACGCATTCGACTCGGTTTTCCCCGAGTTTTTAGCGAATGTGACGTCATTCCGAGTTCCGACCTCCGAGGTAAATGGAACGCACCATTAGCTCATGATAACCTAAATACGGTCCATTATCCATTCAGCTTCTAAGCACTGAGCAGGACTGCCTGGATTCTATCTCTGGTGGCACAGGGCACACAGCAGTAGTACATCTTTGACGAGATGCAGGGCACGCACTCACAAATACTATGGGCAATGTCTTTGGCCTACTAGAGGAATCTACTTGAAAGAATCCTGTGCAAGTGGGTGGAACAGCCTCAGTGGGGTTCAAACCCTCAGTTCCGGTGTCATGATGCAATCAAATCAAATCAAATCAAATCAAATCAAAAAACTATATTTGTCCCCGAGGGGCAATTTGAGGCACGTAGAGCAGTGTTACAATAGTTACAACACTGATCCACTGTGCTGTCCCTATGAAACTACTCACGATTACGAATGAGTGATTATAATTAGAGAATAGAGAATTATATAAATGACAGATACGCAGCATATTATTGTCTTTAAAAATGTTCCAAAAACAGAAGTGGAAGCAATGTTGATGATTCCAAGTGTAAAACATCAGTGTGACACGGGCCCGACTTCACGGGGGGGCCAGGGTGGGCCTGGCCCACCCAATCATAAGGCTGGCCCAACCAGCCTCAATATAATTTTTTAGTTTTTTATATGTAATTGCCCCCCCTTCCCCAAAAGAAATCTTCCTGGCCCACCCTATTAACGGTGCCGGGCCTTGTGTGACATCTGAACTTAGAGAAGGAGTGACAATCCATGTGTGGCTCAAGGAGAATGAAAGGGGACTTCCAGGGAAAGCATACACACAGAAGCACAAACCAAAGGACCGCCAAGGGTCAAAACAGGAGGCAGGGAGGAGAACTCTGCGGAGGCAAGGGCTGGCCTGAACATGAGTAAGGCTTTGGTAACACTATGCCAGACAGAGCAGATACAACAAAGACCAGTTAGCAAACATGGTGTGGGCAGGCAGGGACAGGAATGTGCCACTCAAGAACAGGTCCAGGTTATTGACAATATACCGAATACTAGCAACCACATGCGAAAGGAAACAGGTGAGGGTAATCAGGGTCATTAGGGAAAGGAAACGGGAGACCTCTACTAGCCAAACAGGAAGATGACAGTGTTGACAGAAAGCGATTGTGACACTCAGATTCCCCTAATTTCTGTTACTCGTTCACTCTGTGATGAGAAAGATCTACAGTGACGGGGTGTAGGGTTAGCTGGTAAGAATGAGGGTGGGTTGGGTCCTGCGAGATTACTGTGTTCATGATTTTTCAGTTAATTGTTTCTGTTAATCAGTTGTTTTTCAACTGTTCTGTTAATTATCGAAATTTTGGGGGGTTGGAAGACAATACTAAGGGTATTGTTTAGGAATCAGAGCTTTCATAAATGTATTCATGATTACTTTAAAATAACTATAGGTATTATTCATGCCCTACACAACCAGTGACTGTAAATTCAATTTCCACAGTCAAGATGGTTTCCATATCAATTTTATATCATGTGCATAGTCAGGTGTGGCATTAGGGATTTCTTTGAATGTGATTAGGCTTTTCAGTTGTGTGGGAATGGGAGTGTGTTTGATCGTGATTGGTCTGTTTAGTGGGGGAATGGGGGTTTGTCTGAAGGCAACTGATTGGTTTTAGGTTAATGGTTTGAATGTTGTTGGGAGGCCCAAGAGAGAGAAAGCCAGTGTATCTATTTTAATGCCATCTCCGGAATAACACTGCTAAAGTCCAGTTGACTTCCTGCACATTCCAGGCTTGTTGGCCAGCTGGCAGCCCCTCGTTTACCCTGCTGTCTTTCTCACTGGCCCCTCTCTCCCAATCTTGCTTTCCACGGCTTTCTCCTCCTCCCCTGGCAGCAATACTTCATCTTGCTCATCCTGACTGACGGCGTCATCACCGACATGGCGGACACGCGGGAGGCCATCGTGCATGCCTCCCACCTGCCCATGTCGGTCATCATCGTGGGTGTGGGCAACGCCGACTTCAGCGACATGCAGATGCTGGATGGCGACGATGGCATCCTGCGCTCGCCAAAGGGGGAGCCCGTGCTCAGGGACATCGTGCAGTTCGTGCCCTTCCGCAACTTCAAGCACGTGGGTTCCTCTCCGACACCATGTCTTGGACCTTTCGAGGTCTCCTGTCACCACCCCATTTCCTCACAGAACGAGTCTGGTAATGGACAGGCTGTTTGACCTGTAATTGTGCATGTGAGGCTTCTGACTAATACTTTCTGATACTTTCCAATACTTGGCAGTACTTTCTGGTGCTTTGCCATTATTATGGACTCAGTCAGCATCATGAATTCCTGGGGCAGGATTCTGCTGATGAAAAATGGTCTACAACAGAACGTTGTGTGTTTTCTTTGATGAATTTCTCAGATGCCTAGGAATGCTATGTCTCCCTGGACATGGCCCACTGTCGTATGGTGTCTGTGCTATGTTAAATACAGCCTTTTCCCTTAACTTGAAAGATTCGAATCCGTTTTTGAAACATGATTACGGGAGGGAGCGCAGGATTGGAAATAATGAGGTAGCGTGGATGGAGATGGCACACATAAGACTCATTATTCATTTTTGAAGCACTCTGCATGCACATACACATATACACACACACACAGGGAAGTGCAAGCTCACACTCACACGTACGCAGACACGCAGTCTGACAGCTCAGCGAGCCTTGATGGTCACACTCCAACAATCCCATCCTCCTCTGAGGTTAAAGGTGGTCGGAGGCAAGAGGCAGCCTCATTCAAGTATGTCGACAGACAATTTCAGACATCGCACAAACTAATGCAAGAAGCTATTGTCCTGCTACAGTCGTACTATTGTCTGTTTTCTTTTTTAATTATGAGACCTACTGGTGCATGCCCACCACGTCCTAATTTCTCACCAGTCGAAGAGACAATGATGACTTTCTGAATGGACAGAAGCTGTGTGGGTTTTCAAAAAGCACATTCCCTATAACAATTATCAGAAGAGGGACGTACCCCCCCCACCACCACCTTTCACATGTGCAGTGGACACAGTAGTTTAAATGTTTGGGAAGTGACTGCGCCCCGTTCATTTTCCACATAGATGAAAGGAGACGAGACAAAGTGCTCTGTAGTCACTTTCCTGCATAAAATGCAAAATTTCCGAGGCAGCCTTCCATCCTTCTCCAAATGAGACGAGAGGCTGTATTTCCTTAATGAAAAAAACTCTCACAGGAGAGTCGCGGCTGATTGAATTTGTTGAATATGCGTTTCTCGGATATGAAAATGGAAAAATTGGGGGTGGGAGGTTGGCGGCTTTTAAAAATGACTGCTTAAAAACAGACAGAATGAAAGCAGACTGGCACAGAGAAAGGAACAGATAGACAATTAGCATCCAGGGGGGGCGAAGGCGAGCTGGTAGACACAATGATGGCAGCCTCTGTGTGTCCTGTGACAGTTTGGGGGGATTCTCCAGTCAGGGAGATGTTAAGTGCTAATGAGCTTGCTACACCTTGTCTTTGGAGAGACAGAGAGGGGTGGAAAGAGAGGAGAAGAGATGGAGGAAAGATTATTTCTGTAGAAGGTCCAGTGGAGTAAAATGGAGTGAGACGTCAAGGCGGGCAGTAGGTGGGGACAAGAGGCTACACAGGGAAGGAGGAACGGTAATGAGATTGATGATCACGAGGGGGAGGATGAAATGAGAGAGAGAGGGAGGCTGATGATGACCCCGTGAGACTGGCCCTCTGGGCCTCACGCATACACACTCACACTTACGCATCAGTACTGGACCTGATCTGCATGCAGAGGTGTCAATTTCAGGTCCAGAAAGTAAAAATCCAGACCAGGATTTTGTTTCAACCAATCAGTTGAGCATAA
>JAODKM010000236.1:0-14598 GCA_026780845.1 Petrocephalus sullivani
ATCAGAGGTGTCAATTTCAGGTCCAGAAAGTAAAAATCCAGACCAGGATTTTGTTTCAACTAATCAGTTGAGCATAAAGAGTCACAGTAACAGAGTGCTCAATTAGTTGGTTGAAACAAAATCCTGGTGTGGACTTTTACTTTCTGGACCTGAAATTGACACCTCTGCTTATTATGCGTTATTGGTGCAAACAGAACCACAGAATCACTGTATGACAGCTTATTGAAAAGAACCGCCAAGGTCTGATTGATCTTCCAGGTTAACTGCAGTTAACAGCCTGCAAACACCCCCCTGCCCCCCAAACCACCCAGGGATTTCCAGGGAGTATAGTGTGTATGTACAGTTTTAGTTAGTAGTAATGGTTACCCTTACGTGTGCTTGTTGCTACCAACCATGGCAGCTGTAAGTGTGCAGGCCGAAGGTGGCGTATCTGATGGGGACCAAGTTGGTATGGCAGCTGTGGTGACAGACTGCCCTGGGCCTTGTGCTAAAAAGCACAGGGTCTCCACTGACAAGAAGGTTGCGGAGCACCAGCCCACAACACATGAGCCGCCGCTGTTACAGAATGCGGAGAGCGGTGCGGGCCGTCCAAGCCCTGCCTGAGCAGAAGTGAGGGACTCGGCTGCTAGGTGAGTCCCTGAGCATCCGGAGCTCTGTGTCGCTCGTGGGAGATCGTCTCCTGGCTGGACGGTCCTCAGGCCGCCTCCATGTGGGACGCAAAACAGAAACAGTATGAAGCACAAGAACGGAGATTCGGGGGGGGGATCACGTGACTTCAGCCTGTCACCTATGGGAACGGCCGGACGGAGCCTGTTTCTCACCCCCCCGAGGAGCCATCCCTGATCCCGCCCACATATCACGCTGATGTCACTGCCCTTCGCTCGTATCCAATTTTCCACTGGTATCCGTATATGACAATAGCATATTCTGAAAATGCACAGGGCTACATAATAGAAATATGTTAATGAATGTAAACCCATTAGATGAAAAGGCCCACCACGCAGCACGGATGAGATCCGACTCCATAACTCATTAACAGCCAGTACTGGCGCTGTTAGAGCAGCTAGGGCAAGGGCAGGAGGAGGAGGAGGAGAGAAGCAGAGGTGCCAGGAGTCAGTGGCCAAGACGGAGGGAGCGCATGCAATTATCGCCCGGAGAGCATCTCAAGGAGAACAGCCTGCAAACTCACACCTTTTACACAGAAATCAGTGATGAACATTCATACGCTCCCCAAACATGGATGGTGGAACATTTAATTTATATTTTAATGAACAACATTCCTGTATGTAACAACTAAAGGTAATATGTTTTAAAAAATATGTATATAAAATACATATTTTTTAAAACATGTATTTTATATACATACGCATTGCATGTGGGGCGGCATGGTGGTGCAGTGGTTGGCACTGTTGCCACACATTTCTATGGCCAGGGTTCGAGTCTCTGCCCATGTCATTGTGGGGTTTCCTCCCACAGTCCAAAAACATACTGAGGCTAATTGGCGTCCCCCCCCCCCCATTCTGGGTTGTTCCCTGCCTTGTGCACATAGGCTCCAGACCCCCCCACAACTCGGAAGGATAAGTGGTTTCAGAAAATGGATGGATGGATGTATTTTGATACATATATACACATTTAGATCCATTTACATATATGTTGCTCAAACTGGGCAATTAATAGTCTGGCCAGAAGATTTATACTAAATATGAATATTTATGACGTCTACTCCAGTGGGTGCAAATACCCACAGGGAATGGGAAGTCAAAAGGGAATATTTTAAAATAAATTATTATAGAAATAAGACAGATGTTCAGTAAACATTCACACAGTAAAGACCCACAAATATACTGTAGGTACCTGCTCTATATTCTAGCCGGGAACAACCTTACGCTGGTGTGCGCACGCAAACACACACACACACACACTTGAGATCAATAACTTTGTACAGACCACGTTTTCATTCCTATGGCCATAAATCCCAACTGTGGCAGCGTAACCCCTACCCAGCCCTAACTTTAACCGTAAGTAACCAAACAAAATGCAAGACTTCTGAGTTTGTTGAATTTTTAGTTTTTTGACTGCAGTCACATATTTTTTATAAAATTAAGTTGAACTGGACAGAAAGTCAAAATACCAGGTTTTATCACGTTGTGGGGGCATTTGATTCCCACAATGTAATTTTTACATGCCCACACCCGTACCCATGTACAGATACACACCTACACATGCAGACAGGCAGGCGGGCGGGCGGACGGATGGACAGAGATACACACCCACACCGTAAGCATATAAATCCAGCCAGAAAGCATAGCTGGCATACTTAAGTCAGATGTTTTGAAACTTAAAAACTGAAATAATTTTATTTGTATTATTACAGAAAATATAGAGCATAAGTCTAATGTAACAGCCAGAATTGCACGAATCATTGGTGAAATAACACTGCCCATTTGGGATTCTCTGAAGAAGTGAACATTAAGCGGGAATAAGAAATATCACAATTACACTCCCATACAGCTTCATATACAAAAGTGGTTATAAATACATGAGACCTAGAAAAATACACTTAGCCTAAGAAATAGACTCTCTCCATATATATATGAACAGTTTGACAGAGACACAGGTCACACTGCTGCGTAGCACCAGGCTCAACTGGCCAGATCTTTCATTGGCGTGACAGTCTCCAAGGCCAAATACAATGGATATAGGCAGCGCGACAGCAAGTTTTACAGGAGGACAGAAAAGCATTTTTATCTTCAAATATGTACACCCTCACACAGAAAATAATAATTAAAAAACAACATTAAATAAGAAGCTGGTAAGAGCAGTTACTGTCCTACTGTTAGAAGTGTTGACTTACTTGCATCTGAATGTCTGCCTGCTTCTCTATCCGGCCCCCCTACACAAGAAGAACGCAGTGACTGCACCGTCGCTACCAAGAAACTGATTAATCCCTGAGCTACAGCCTTGGGCCTCCTCTCTCCGGAGAATGCCGCATCCAGCCTTCTCACGGCAGCCAAACTGACATGTAATTACGCTATAACGACGCGGTAAGCAACTTGTGTGTGAGAACAATAATGGACAGGGAACCAAGAGCCAACAACTGAAGGTCGAGGAAGCTTTCGGTTGGCACAGTTTGACATAATTCACAGGTCACGTGACTGCTCAGTAGGTATTGGACACTGCCTTATGAATTTATGGCTCTACGGGTCACTATACGTAAAGTGTTAGCATTGCTGCTGTTTTTGCTGGTTCTGATGGTCTGCTCATATTGGCAGGTCATTCCATACTGAGACTGCATTGCAAAAAAGCAATTTATGTGTAAACAGATGCCCAGAGGGGTCTACAGACAGGTGAGGGACCTCACAGGGGGAAACTCTCTCAGCGGCACTCAGATAACCGCTGTAGCATCGCTACAAATTCCGGAAGTGGCACCCAAACACACCAATTACTGTGATTTATTCCTGTAATTATCGTGATATTGAAAGAGCAGGGAAGAGATATGTCCCGCCTTATTACAGGCTCATTTGTAAACGCAGATGACAGCACCAGCTGATAACGTCTATTGCTTTGTGTTTTCTTGTTATTGTTGCTACGAATATGTTTCCACTTTGAATTCCTAAGAAACTCTGCACAGTGTTCGTCACAGTGCAATGACAGGCAGTCAGTCTATCCAGTCCACGATGGTTCCACGTTAAACTGTCCCCATCTTCTGTCTGAGCCATGCTCACCGCTTATCCTCGAGCATCATCAGATCTCCCTGTTACCGGAGGTCCGGTCTGCCCCGATTTCCTAAGTGGCACGCACCACGCGGTGCCCGCTCTCGGACCACTCCTACACACCGGCAGAGGACTGACTGGCACAGGAGGAGAAGCTGTCATAGAGCGAGTCGCTCAGCGAGCCCGTGTTGTCCCCGTCAGGCTTGTCGGAGTGGCTGTCCATCCTGCCGGGCCTGGGTCTGTCTCCCCCGGCGTCGTTTCCATGCTCTCTGTGCCGGAACGGCCTGCCGCTGCTGTTCCTCTCGCCGAGGGACTCCAAGCGGGCAGCCATGACGCCAGATCCCGGCTCCTCACACGCCACCCCACTCGGCCGGCCCGTCCTCTGGATGGGAAGGAGCACAGAGTACCGTGGAACTCAGACCACGTTCTAACCGTTCTTCAACTCAACCCAATTGGGCTTTATTGTCAGAACATTCATATACAGGTTATATAAGTGCCACAAGAGACCGTTCCCTCAGGTCCACAGCCGAACTTCTGTATGCCTGACAACAAACCTTCATGTGAAAATGAGTTCAAAGAAGTGCAATTATTATTCAAATGTCATTCTCCATAGTTTGATAATATTTTTGTCATGTTTGCAGCTCGGTATTCCCCCCAAGGGGACTCAAAGAAGACTGGTGCATGTGACCATGTTGACATCACATTTGAAAAGATAAACAGGATGAGCTAATTAGATGTAGGCAACTGCTGTTATTCAACTACAACATCAAGCAATTTACCACATGCTCTAATCACTCAGCCTTAATTAAAGAGAATTACTAACAATAAAAAAGACTGGAAAATAGTAAATCTGTGGACAATAAGATGACGGGAATTTCCAGTACTAATAGCTGGTCTTTTTCTGTCGACAGTTATGAGTGAGAGTGGCCAACAACAAATCTGTTTCCATCTTACATCTCAAGCACCATTTCATTCCCCTTCGCCTGCAGGCTCTCCAAAACTTCTCCTAGGGGTCGGTTTCTTGCTGTTTTTTGAGGGCTCTGACCTATAGATGTGCCGAAGGAGGGATCACTCACGAAACAGCCCACTGGCAGACTCCCCCGGCCGGTTCGTGGAAGCAGTGTAACCTCAGCAAGCACGCTGCACACGCGGGGGTGAAGGAAGCCGAGGTGAGATAAGTCTTTATAGCGCCTGGTCAGTCGTCTTAAGAAATACAGAGTAGAAAAACAGTGAAAAGCTGGTGACCCCTGTGAACGGTGACGCACATGGAACAGCGAACCATCTCATCAGGCGACGCCAAATTGTCCTCAATTATCCTCTGGGCTCGGAACACCAGGCTGCGTGGCGGTAGCCACATGGATCCCAATATGCTGGCTCTAGTTAAGTACTGGGTCTACTGCATGACTTTCACAAGTCACTGCCATCGTTAGAAAACAATTAATCTCCTATAATCAGGCTTGGAACGGGCCTAAGTACCCTGGTATCAGCTGCTTAGAATGGCCATTGCAATCCAGAACTCTGGGCCCCCGGGCGGGGGGCAGCCCAGAGCAGATTATATCTCAGTGTATGCCACTGATGAGCCATGACATTGAGGAAGAGAAGACCTGGGTATGACTGAGCGTCTCTGCTGGGGCTTGGTGAGATGACCAACACCACTGCTGATTATTATTGTTTTCAATCCTGATGAGTCTCTGACCCCCTCTAGTGCCGTTATTTTCGTACATTGTAACTAGCCGAGTGTCAATCTCGCTCCCAGTATCAATGTCCTTTCAAATGCAGGAAAATGACACAATGGTATGAGAGTTCATAGCTCAAAACCCCTAGAATGATTGCTATTCAAAGAGAAATCACATCTTCGGGATTCCACACTGTCTTTTTTTTAACCATGGCTAATTTGCCAAGTTAGAAGACCAAGACCGAGCTGAAACCCGATTCTGTCATCGTTGAAACTCCCTAATGGTTCAGTTCAGAACACAGTAAAGAGGACAGGCTTTCTGCTCTGCAGTCCTTTCTTCACGAGGACACATTCCCTTTAAGGGGGCTGCTGTGTGTGTGAATGTCCAAACACGAGGGGGGGGGTTAATCCACGTTCATCAAGACGGTGCTTTGGAAGGAACCGACTGGAGCCCCAAAGCCATAGACAGGCCTGCTGCCAGCAATCTCTATTATAGATCAAAAAGGGGGGTTAGTGGGCACGTCTGATGATGGATTCTGGGGGACAGCTCGGGTTGTGCGACTGATGGGAGCCACCAAAGCTTTGGAGGAGCGTTTGTGAGATGTTATTAAGAGGGTAGTCGTATGTCCCAGTCCGCCTTGCAGGACGAGATTTTGGGGGCTTGGCGCTTGTTATGGATGAAAGCTCACATGATAGTTTTTCTGTAGCCCCTCGAAATGTTAGGCTCGATTTGAGCACCGAATCCTGGAAAGTGAGCTACTGAATATACCAGTACAATGGTTGGTTTTCGTCATATTCACCGAAACATTTTCCATAGTAACAAAACTTCAGAATATTTTTGTTCAGGCTTGTAATTAATTGCCATGGTTCAGGAGTCTGTGTGCCTAACCATAACCCTAACCCTAACCCTAACCACCCTCTTCGTGTCCCGGGCCAGGATACCCCGTCAGGATGGAGAGCATGGGAAATGTGTCAGTGAGGATGTGGAGGGCTTAGGCAGCTGGGTGCTGCATCAGCATCTGCCGCTACCTGACAGCGGACCGAGAGATCAGCCTCCAGCACATAAATAAGTCCCGCAGCAGGACCCCGACAGGAGGCCCGTGGGCACGAGTTCTGGAGGCTGGCTAACGTGCACGGCTTGGAGGGGGGGGGGTGTCAAACAGACGCTGTTTGACTGAATGAGCAAGAATATGGGAATAGTGACAACAAAAAATTACTTTAATATATATACGGAATTAGGAGCATTCATTTAAATGGGGTGTTTGTATTTCGTAGCCTCAAGATAATTGCAAGCATTGCTTATAGTCTAAGATACAGTCATTCGTCTTGTTTGTGGAGCTCGCACACAGGCACCATTAGAGAGGGTCAGAGCGGCGTCCCTCGCTTGTTGTGGCACAGTCTGCCGGTCAGCAGAGGAGGAAGAAACAGCAGAGAGCAGTAATAACTGACAGAGCACCAGCTCATACTAAACTTTAGGACTCTGGCTCTCAGTGGCTGTAAAATCCTCCCTCTCTAACCCACCAGGAAAGGTGACTCTCCATCAGGCGTGCTTCCGGCTGAAAGCTGGCTGGTCGGGTCTCTGTGTGCCCAGGACGGCTGCGGCCCTGAGGCCCTGTGGGGAGTCTAATCAGGAGGCAGGCGCCGGTCCCCTCATTACCGAGCCTGCAGCACCGCTTTGCACCCCACGCTGTCCACGGCTCGGTCCTGCACATTAAGGTGGATGCACAGGCTGCACCTCGCCGCCCGCCGCCCATGGCACAATTACCCCGCGTCCGACAGGCTCAGCGAGGACCTGGAAATGACTAAAGCTGTAGTCAAAGCGAACCTTTGATCCACAGCCTGTAAGGACTCTCACTGCTCTCAGGCCTTAATGTTGTCCAACGGTCAAAAATGGCGAATCCTTCGTCCTACGCCGTACTGCCGCTTGTTCGGCTTTTGGTTTGCTCTGGGCAGAACGCTCTTACTGCAGTGTGCTGGGTGAAGTGAAGCTGGCACGACGCCATGTTACGGTGCCCAAACTTTGCCTGTTGTTCAGAAAACTTAACTACTAGTAGGCAAATCCCCACACACATAAAAGGGCAATCTGATCGAATGCAATTAGAATGCTCTCCAACAGAAACTGCTTGGAGAACAATGCAAGCTGTGCTCAGAAAAAAAGGAAATATTTGGCAATCACAACAAGTTTCTCTTTATTGTGGCCTGAAATACACAGCGAAAACACACAGAGCTGCCAAGAAAACCAGTCTGAACTGTTTTCCTCGGGCTTTGGCCCACCTCGAGGCCCCAGACAGCTCTGGTATACCCCAGTGTAGATAGTTCCTGGGGTTCTACTGAAGAGATATGACATCACTCTTCAATGTCTTTAAGAATGTCTTAAAGTGTCTCTCTGGGTTGAGAACTGGGGACAGGAACAGCCAAGGCATGGATTTTATACTGTTTTCACACTACTAGTGAGTAGCCCACGAATGCCAACAAGATAAGAAATGTGGTCACTCAGAACTGTTTTGTATTTTGATATTTAACTTTCCCTCTGGGGGTTGAGTGGACAAAGCATTCTGGGAAAATGCTACCCACTCCATCCAGCGCCGTGAGCACCCATCACAAACACTCCAGTCTGTAGGATCCGCCGGTGATTGTCATACATGCACTCTTTCGATAAAAGATGACTCATGCGACCTTTTTCCCCCCTCAACGCTCTGAGAATTGCTACCCGCTTTGTACCACTTGACTCACAAAAGTGCATTTTTGGGTCATTTAGTATCCGGGGTATATCATCTCCCTATGTCAGGCTCCCAATGGACAGACCCAGTTCAGAGATGCTGGCTTGTTATTCCTTGTATCTTGAATTGTCACACAGAAAATGTCTTCCACAGCTGACCTATGCCAATGACGTCCACTCCTCAGACTTCTGTTCCAACATCACCTTCACCAACTGCTCCATGGAACACAGCCACAAATTTAACAGATTCAATCAATAACCACCCTTCCCAGCCTGAGCCAGCCCTGAACTGCTTCTCAAAGTACTCTCACAACCACGCAAGACAAGAACTGGGCAATTTCTATGCCTCAGCCTAAACAGAAAAAGCACCTAGGTGGAAACACCTGCTTTCAATTTACTTCAATTTACTTTTCATCAACTGTGTTTCTTTTCTATTCCTAGTTATTCAAGTGTGATCAGAGGAAAAGCCAGCTATTACGCAGCATGGGTGTGCATTTATTGTGTACATGGTGCCAACCTTTACTTTAGCAGGTATATCGGCATACTGTAGGTACACAGGGAGACCTTATCCTTTGACATAAAGGAAGCCTGCTCTGTGTGTTACCTTGGTTGAATGGTGAAATGCTGGTGATACACATCTTATAAAGACAAACACGTGCTAGTGACCTGCGGGCAATGAAGACACATAACCTTATGGTGCCTGTAAAGTGTCGCCCACTGACTGGCATCGCTAATTAACCAGTCAGTGCCCTCCTAGCAATACCTTCTGCAGGTTTACTTGACACCTGTCAAGCTAATGCGCTCAATGCCTTAGAAGGCCTAACCCCTGACTTGTAGTTAGTAATGCTAACAACGATTTCTACTGTCGAAAGTCTTGTCACTAATCATGGGCGGGGGGGGGGTGGTCTGTCATGTGCCTTGTTTCTGCCTCTGCAGCTCGAAGAAAGGGGGGGTGTAAGAGAAAATCTATTATAATTCCAGCCCCAGTAAAGGTCAACCGATGCATTCAGAATTTGGGTCTAAGAGCTGCAGGAATTCTTATCACTGGACTGTCACCCTCCCTTGGAGATTTAAGTGCTCCAACTTAAGTGCTCCGACCGACCAACATTTTCTCCAATGAATGGGCTTCGTTTATTTTTTAGGATCATGTTACTTAGACCTGCTGAAGCAAACATTGTCAGTCCCCCCAAATCAGCCTGAAAATTCTCCTGTCCAGGACCAGCCCTCCCTAAAGACAACTGCCTAAGGCGCCATTCCATTGGGGGTGCAAAAAAACTACACTAGTTTTAAAATTTCACTTCTTTTCTTGTGAAACAGACGTGAGCAAGCTAGTTAGCAGCCAGATACCCTGCGCTACTGAAATGATTTTAATATAAATGAATTGATAAAATTTGTTTTAGCTTTGGGGGGTGGTGAGGCTCAGTAGAATCTTGCCTAGTGAGCCAGCACACCCTGGGCTTGCCCGGCTTGTGTCCCAAGACGGCTGTAGACTTTCTCAGATAAGTTAAACCGTGCTACACTTCAACATTTAGACAACTTTCTCTCGCTGCCTGAACAATCGGTGCGTATGAACAAATGTGATTGTGTTAGTGCCATCACCTTTTAATTAACAAAATTACAGGCCATCACATCAAACTCATCACATGGGTGAATCAGTTATTTCCATTCTTTTTTCACTGGGCCAAATTTTTGCGGGTTTTGTGTCTTTAAGGGGAAATTTAGCAAAGAAACAACGTTTATGTTGCTGATCATTAGACAAAGTGAGACACCGAAACTTCATTTTATGGAGAGAGAATTAGTCAGACACACACAGCCATTTATCAGCTGTCTATACAGTGTAGCTATTATAAATCTCCAGCTGGTTGGGAGCTACTCACTGTCTCCTGTTTAGCTGTGCTTGGGTGTAGGCAAAGAGCTAGCCATGTGTGTAGGTGCGGGGTGTGGGTTAGGTGTGCCTAAGCACCTGCCCCTTTTTAGCCAGACTATTTAACGTGCCTCCCTTTAAAGGTACTGAGCGCCCCTTTAATGTATGTGTCAAAGGCTCTGAGCAGCACTCTCTGCACGGTCCAGCACGGCATGTTCCACTGTGAGCGAGGTCATGCTAATACTGTGGTGATGCACCGCTCTACTGGGGCTGCTCGTGTTTACTCTGGGCAAAATGCATTTCTGCCTTTTATCGCAATTAAATTAAGAGCATGGGGAAGGATAATAAGACCTATAAGATGTTGACGTTCACAGTGAAATGCACCCCTTTGCCTCTCAGAAATCACTGAAGTACAGCTGGAAAGGTCAGTTTTCTCCTTATTTATAATGATGTGTTCTCCTTCTATCAGTGTTATCATTGTTTTATTTTATTTCTTACTAAATTTCTCATTGGAGTATTAAGGAAAGTCTGGAACCCCACTGATGGCTCGGCTGAATGGAGGAGTGCAGAAGGAGACGGCAGTAGGAGAGATGCCACGGTGCTCTTCAGCCTTATCCTGCAGCATAGCGAAGTACTGCAGCTCGCAGATGAAGAGAAACCCCCTGTGCACGTCTCTGAGCCACCAGGGGGCTTAAAAGGCAGCTCAGCGGGAGGGTGGACGGACAACAGAGCCCAGAAAAAGGGTGCCGAACAGAGCTCAGAGAAAAGGTGCAGAACAGAGCCCAGAGAAATGGTGTAGAACAGGGCCCAGAGAAAGGGTGTAGAACAGAGTTCAGAGAAAGGGTGCGGAACAGAGCCCAGAGAAAGGGTGCAGAACAGGGCCCAGAGAAAGGGTGCGGAACAGAGCCCAGAGAAAGGGTGCGGAACAGAGCTCACAGAAAGGGTGCGGAACAGGGCCCAGAGAAAGGGTGTAGAACAGAGCTCAGAGAAAGGGTACAGAACAGAGCTCAGAGAAAGGGTGCAGAACAGAGCTCAGAGAAAAGGTGCAGAACAGAGCCCAGAGAAAGGGTGTAGAACAGAGCCCAGCGAAAGGGTGCGGAACGGAGCCCAGAGAAAGGGTGCAGAACAGGGCCCAGAGGAAGGGTGCGGAACAGAGCCCAAAGAAAGGGTGCGGAACAGAGCTCAGAGAAAGGGTGCGGAACAGAGCCCAGAGAAAGGGTGTAGAACAGAGCTCAGAGAAAGGGTGCAGAACAGAGCTCAGAGAAAGGGTGCAGAACAGAGCCCAGAGAAAGGGTGCAGAACAGAGCCCAGAGAAAGGGTGCGGAACAGAGCTCAGAGAAAGCGTGCAGAACAGAGCCCAGAGAAAGGGTGTGGAACAGAGCACAGAGAAAGGGTGCAGAACAGAGCCCAGAGAAAGGGTGCAGAACAGAGCCCAGAGAAAGGGTGCAGAACAGAGGTCAGAGAAAGGGTGCAGAACAGGGCCCACACTGAAGTATATGGATGTAGGGAAGTACACAATGCACCACTCCACTACTTGCCTTCCTGAGACAGGCTCCTGGTATATAATTAAACGTATGATTATCTGCTAAATTGCAACCTTTTAAATGCACTCAACGTAATTTTAGCTAAAACCTACAAAATAACAGTGAGGTACTGCAGGGTATTGCAGGTTAACACTGGAGGGACACATCATTTGCTGCACTTTCATTTTTTTTCAGGAATGAACGAGCTGCAGGGCCGAAGAAAGCAGTTACTCAGAAGGCCTAGGGCCACGAAAGCTTCTGCGCTTGGAGAACTTCCCGTGAGAGCCATAGGCAGGGACACCGGCACTTACAGTGGAGCAGTCACCGCCGTCCGTCTCTGATCTGGCGTCTTTGCGCAGGAAGCCGCACGGAGAGACCCCAGCGCGCTCGCCGTCACCGTAGTGGACGAGCAGCTCCTGACGGTAGTAGTCCATGATGGACCAGTGAACAGCCGCCTTCTCTGTGGTTCTCACTTCCTGGTCCCTGTCGGCTGTGGAGAGTGACGCGCATCGGTGTGTCTCATTTTATGGCCAGGCGGCGAGAGCCAGCGACAGATTGCTGGGCTTTTGTGCCACCCCCCCCATACGCACTGCCGTTAGCGGTACCCATACGCACTGCCGTTAGCGATACCCATACACACTTTCGCTGAGAGAAGGGGCTGCTGCCTCCACACAGCCAATCACATTCCAGTGTAATTTATCATCATCTAACAGGCGATCATGAGAGAACAGGAACGTTCTGATAATAATAACAACATGCCGCCGGATAATTAAAGGCAGCCAAGCCTTCCTGTGGGGTGGGGGGGTCCACTGGAGAATCAGAGACTCCCTTGATACCCTTGATACAGGAAGCATTCAGCACACACGCCTGGGAGTCCGGAGGCTGAAGAAGGCCCATTTACCTGGTACTGAGCGAACTAACAAAGGCTGAAAATGGAGGGAGACAGACGAGGCGAACCGACCTTGCGTGCAGTTCTTGCTTTTACTGTGCGAAAGGCCGCGCCTCAAGTCCACGCCGGCCTCGGGGTCGAACTCGTCCTCAGGGTCGAACTCGTCCTCGGGCTCACTGCTACTGGTGCCGGAATAGAGGCAGACACGCAGCGCCTTGTCCTGGGGAAGCAGGCAGGGCCACGGGTTAGCGCCACGCACACAAGGAAGGCTCCTCGCTCGCCGACGACGGGACCACCTTCACCCGAGGATGCGTGTCAGGCAAACGCGGGCCCGCGGCTGCCTGTCCGACGGCAGCAAGATGTACGATCCCCTGTCAGCGCGACGCGCTCCTCGGTATGGCTCTGCTCCGATAAGACCAACGCAATCTCGCCATTATCTAAATAATATTCAGAGGGAACCGAAAGTATTTTAAGGCCATCCATTTCAATGAGTAATCCACCGAATAAACAAGGCAGGAAAAAAAATGTCCCTCCTTATAGTTGCCATGTTTCCATTTTCTTCACAAATTCCACTTAGCAGATATTCATCTGGATAGAGCGTGGTGAAGTACAGCCTTCCCCCCCCCAGCTAATAAATACCCATCACTGCCACGGGGAAAACAATGCCAACCAATGCTTATACCAAACTTATTATTTGTGCATTAGTGAGCATTTCATTGTCTGCGCAGATTGTGCATGTTGTGAAAGCACTACTAATTGAATAGAGTGGATTTTATGCAAGTCTGAATAGAATTGCTATATGCAGAATAGATAGCTGCCTAGGTGACTTGAGTTGTGTAGGAAGTGAATTGATCAGTTTTCTGGGGGGGGGGGCTCCCAAGCAAAGCCCTGGCTAGGGGTAGGGGGGGCTCTCTCTGCCTAGGGCCCCTGAAAAGGTACACTATATAGACAAAAGTACTGGGCACACCACTCAGCCACTGAAGTCAGGTGTTTCAGTCAGACCCATTACCACAGGTGTATAAAACCAAGCACCCAGCCATGCAATAAGGTTTGCGGACATTTGTGAAAGAATGGGTCATTCTGACGAGCTCAGTGAACTCAAGCGTGGTACGGCAGTGCTGGGGGCAAGCGGTCCTTACAGTGGAGACGTTGTGGTCCAGCCTGGTGCCCCTCGCGTCGGTGGACTTGCTACGGTCTTCCGCACTGGGGTTATACACGGCCTGGCTCAGCCGCTTAGGATGCACAGCGCCTGGGTACATCACAGTCACGCCAAAACGAAATGACACTGCTGGTTGGGCGCTCATTACAGGACAGATAAACATCAGTATATGAACAAATAAATGTGCTGCTTCTGCCTGAGCTCACAGAGAGACCTCTGAAATACTGCTCCCTGAGAAACCTCAGTCGGAGGCTGTTAATTAATGATCATTTACTGCTACTGATATGTCTTTCTAACTAACCCGATTTAAAGAAAAACTGACGCAAAAAAATTGTTTTAATCTCTAAAACAATAACTAGTTTGTTGTCCTTTACTTTGCCTCACACTCCTGTTTTCCTGTGTATCACCCGGTGACAGCCATTGTCTGTTATACTCGGATACATTTCGTAGAGAAATCTGTGGTGAGGTCGGAGAATGGCTCTCAAGCGTGAAATTCATCGTAATCCGGCGATGCTTCGCCTCTATGTGTGATGCTCAGATCTAGGTTTGTGATTAGAGAATTAACAGAGGTCTTGCTCCTGAAAATCCCTTTGTCGAGCTGTAATGACTCCATTATGAGTCCTTCATCAAGTCAACTCTCAGATCTCTGCCTTTAATTGCAGTGAGGAGAGGAAGAGCCCCTTAACACTCTCTCCGTTTTATGCCCCACATTATATGTTTTGTGTCTGTGTGAAAAACATTATACGTTTATCTAAAGCAGGGGTCTTAAACCCCTGTCCTGGAGGGCCGGAGCACTGCACATTTTTGGGTTTACCCTCATTTAACACACCTAATTCAACTCGCTGTGCTAATTACCACACAGCACTTGAGCGCAATCATTTGTGATAGAACAGGGAAAGAATTAAGCTACACAGGACTCTGGCCCTCCAGGACTAGAGTTTGAGACCCCTGATCTAAATGATCAAACCCCTTCATTTTTTTTTTTTATCACCTCCTCTTTCCCGTTGTAACTCCGTTTTTCTCTGTTCTTCTTAAATCCCCCGTCTTCCCGACCTG
>JAODKM010000237.1:1272-14590 GCA_026780845.1 Petrocephalus sullivani
TGGAATTTTTCCAGAAAATGCACCATTTCTCCCAGAAAATTGTTGCAATTACAAATGTTTTGGTATACATGCTTATTTCCTCCATGTGCATTTGAACAACACAAAAAAGCTAAGAAAATCATGTCACACAGAACTCCTAAAATGGGCCGGACAAAATTATTGGCACCTTTTGTGGGTAATTGTGAGTAAATCGTTTTATTTCAAGCATATGATGTTCGTTTAAACTCACCTGTGGCAAGAAACAGGTGCTGGCAATATAGCGATCACACCTGAAGCCAATTAAAATGGAGAAAGGTTAACTCATCCTTTCTGTCGTGTGTCTCTGTGTGCCGCAGAGGCCTACAAAGAAAAGTACACAGTACCTGCCGTCAAACATGGGGGAGGTTCATAGATGTTTTGCTGCCTCTGGCACTGGGTGCCTTGACTGTGTGCAGGGCATCATGAAATCTGAAGACTACCAAAAGATCTTGGGGCGCAATGTAGGGCCCAGTGTCAGAAAGCAGGGTCTGCGTCAGAGTTCCAGCAGGACAATGACCCCAGACATACCTTCAACTTCAATGCACACTGCACTTTGCACAACTATCAGCTCATGCGTCACCACTTGCCACTTTTTTTTGTATATGTTGGATTTTGTTAATTTCATTGTTATTGTCTTGCACTCTATATTTATATTTATCTTATCTGCACTTTTTTAAACTCTTTCTCTTTTGCACAGTCAAAACGCTGGCGAGTTCTGAAGTGGCCAACAGTTTTTAGCTGTATCTAGATGGCTGGGTAGATGTTCTTTAAATGACTTGACTTTAAATGAGTGTTTTTGAAGTATCAAAGCAATTCTGGAGAGCCTGCTAGCAATTTTTAGTCCTAGGACCGTTTACCGAAAGGTTATGATTAAGGTATGGTAATGTTCAAAGTGTCTAGTTTTTCTGATGTTAATAATGATAATGATAGAATAATGATAACACTTAAAGCAGTCCTTATACTGGATCATGCATGCCTTCATAATACATTATAAAGTATTATGTAGCATCCTTGATTATTATACAGGACATTATAATGCGGTATGAGGGTATTTATAGTGCATTATATATGAGACCTTCACACAGCATTTACAATGCATGAGAAATATGGTTATAATGTGTTATGCCTTTCTATAAATAATTGTAGCCATGTTTACATGTGTTACAATGAATTATAAGAACAGTTATTAGGCTTTATGAATATAGGCTTCATAGAAAGTGTTACCCGGATGATGACATGAATAAAGGTCATGGTACAGCAGCAGGTAATAGCTGCTTTGCACCTGTACGGTCATGGGTTCAAGGCTGGGTGGTGCATTTGCAGTATACAAATATTACACTTCTATAAAATAAGAGATGCATTATAATACAGTATTTCTCAACATTAAATATATTAAAGCGATGTTCAGGTAATAATGTTGTTCTGCTAATATGGACAGTACCCTTGATAAATGTGGAAATTTCCCTGACAACTTTGAAAAGACCTTTAAATATCATTAGCTAAAGTTCTGGGAATGCTCCCTGTTAGCTGGGAATATACCCATTTATTCACTCAAATCTGTGACTTGTGCTCCCATGATTAAAAGCCGTTTTGCTTGTGTTTGTTGTATTTAGGCAGAGAGAGTGATTCTCTGATGCAAAGCTGTCTCACCTGTGATTGGGCAATATGCAAACGAGGTGGCCAGTGGCCTGTGATTATTATTCTCATTAAGAGGCTGTGCTCAGGCCACTGCCGGCTTTGGTAACATTGCCAGACTGGCAACTTCAGAGCTCTGCTTACACATTTGCAAAGGGGGGACGGGGGGGGGGGCATATGTAAATCAGTTGTTTTTCCCCACATGCAAACTGTCCAGCTAATGCCTGGGGAGTTTGATAGTAAATGTAAACAGGATAGTTGGGCAGAAATATGGGGAGGGGGCACTGGTCTGCACAGGACACTTCTACAGGGATCCAAGCGGGCTCCAGGTTAGACACGTCTGCCAGGTTCTGCTCATATGACCATCTGAAAGTTCTGGAAAAGTTCTTATTAAGCAGAGGAATAAGTATGCAGGAGTGTAATAGGTTCCTGTGCTGCCAGAATCTGCGGTGGGTCATACAGCTGGCATTTTCTCCCCCGGTGGTTTGACCCCATCGGGCTGTACAGCGGAGGCTTCCTGTGATGACTAAATACAGTTTATGGGCGTTATAAAGGCCTGGCACCCTCCCACTGGATGACTTGAACTTTCTGTGCCTTGATAGAAGAGCAGGGTCATTGTAGGACAGTGATAAAGGCATTTGCATTGTAGCTGACAGGCTCGCTCCCTTGCAAGTGGCAGGGGGACTTAACCACCTGGATGTTGTTTTTTATTTTATTTTCCTCAGATTAGCAGTGCAAAACACTGTGGATCTGTGCCATGGCATACTGTGTCATTCAGCCTTTGCCAACCAATCAGCCGTTTTCACTTTCAAGAAGGTGGCAGCGATTGGTTCGGTCACTGCATCTATTTGGATGGGTCTGGAATGCTGGGGGATGGTGTTTTCCATGCCAGGGGTGCCGATTGGGGCTGACCAGTCTCTGCCATGATTGGTGCACCTTGTTTGTGCCCACCGGGGGTGTCAGCGGCATGCGGACCTTTAGCTGGCAGGCGATGGTGAATCCCCCTTTATGTAATGCCACCTCTGTGCGTTTCTGCCTGGTCTGTGATTTACCCTAATAACTGTGGGATTTTGGACATCAGTGGCAGTTGATTAATTACCTCAGTTTGCCCAGCAATTTGAAATTCCTGCCAACTGGGTGGCATTTTTGGAGAGACTGTCCATTATTTGATTATTTGGTCGTCAGTAAGAAAGACCCCGGTAAGAGAGTGAGGGGATCAGACAGACAGGGCAGTGGGGACTGCTGTTTCCGGTGGGGTGTTAATGGTATCATGCACATGTATTTTGCTTAGTATAAAGTGTTGCCAGGTATAGGGTGTAGTCATTATTGAAATGTTTTGAACATTTTGTTCAAGTGATTAACTAGGGCTCATTAGTTATCATGTAAATTATTATATAATGTTTATTTATTATTATTTATGTCTTAATCATTCCCCTCAGAAATAACGATGGACATGCAGAACATTTTTTGCTCATGACGTTCGGTGATGTGTATGCTGCGTGCCGTTAGACCGTCAACAGGATCTGGCTGTGTAGGGTGCTGGCACCGTCCTTTCCGGGTTGGGGGGGGGGTCCCTGCAATGTCTACTAAGGCCCAACACCAGCCCGCACCACTGAACACCTGCCTGAACACACATGGCGCAGTCAGTCAGCTCTGTGTTCCTAAATGGGGCCTTTCAGATGGTTTGGGAACCTATTCCCACAGTGTGGAGTATAAACAGCCAATGTTTTCTGGAGTTTCCGGTCACCGTTGTGTGAAAATGTTTGTGTGGATGGTTCACAGCCAGCATATGAGGTTTGTCACCCTGTTCCGACGACCTTGCCAACAGGCTGAGGCTTTTATTTGGTGGGGGGGTGGATGTTTTCAGTGGAAGTCAACACCAGGAAGAATCAGGATTGTAAACTGCTGAGTCTGTCCGACCATTTATATGGGTATGGTTAATTACTGCTGAAGGATGGTGCTCTTTACACTTACGTGATAAGACTGCAGCATATCGTGACATGTTATGACATTCTTTGTATGGATTTCCCATAAATTCTTATCACTGCGAAGTTTATCAACATGACCCCTTGCCTTGCATTGGGCAGCGAGCATCATTGGTGGAAGGCGACTGAGGATGAACACGAGTTCATCTAATCAAAGAGCAGCAGATGGAATAGGGCCTGACTGAGAAGGTAACAAAAAGTCTCAAGTGGGACACTCATGGGAGTTGTAGTGAGGGGGAAAGTGGGGCTGACTTACCAGGGCCCCAAATGGGGGGAGGGCCCTTGAGAAGTCTGGAATTTTATTTTTCTTTCAGTATCACTATCATAAATAAAGGTCATAATGAATGTTGCTAACTAATGTAAATTGAATATTTTGGTTCAATAAATCAGTTGAGGGAAGGATTGAATTCTGTATCATACATATATAGTGTTTGAGGACAGGTCACGCCTCACCCCTTTCAAAAACACGAAATGATTTAGTCTGCCGGGCTTTTTAACTAGACGCATTTTAGTTCGCTTTCCGATCCTTCCAGCGTTGCCAACTTAGTGACTTTGTCGCTAGATGTAGCGACTTTTCAGACCCCTTTAGCGATTTTTTTTCCCAGAAAGCGCCTAGCAACAAATCTAGTGACATTTTTGACAACCCTTAGCTACTTTCTGTACAACGTTGTTGTCAGTATGTGCGCCCGGTGTTCTGGCGAGTTGTGCTGCCCGCTGGAAATATGCTACCGTAGTCATGTCTATCGATCAGCGCTACCGTATGGAACAAAATTACCGTAAGGCTGTGCTCAGTGTCGCTGACCGGCTTTGATAGGGAGCGTACGTGATTCGTCAGAACACCGGCCCCGCCTCTCCGAGGGAGCGATCCCTGGGGTAGTCCGGCTGCTGAGCTGATTATTCTGTCAGACGTGTGCGATACTACTAAATTTGGTATCGATCCTATACCAAGTAAATACAGGGCCAATATCACCAATACCGATACCGACACTGATAATTTTTACTTGCAGAAGCAGCTTATGTACTATGTAGGGGACAGCAATGCATTATCAATATGTTAAATCTGAATTCATTTTCATAACCACCAAATGATTTTGTGATTTCTGCACGTTTATTAATAATAATAATAATAATAATGGCAACAATAATAATAATAATAATTGATACTCCTTTTAATTAGTTCATTGTGTGCCTGTTAAAACTCAGGACAGATTTTTTTAGCAAAGTTTTTAGTCAAATGAGAAATGCTTTTATTATTGTGATGAACAATTTACAAACGTGAAATATGCATAAATTATTAGAGAACAAATGTTTTTAAACTTAAATTGCTCTTTTCAAGTTACTCCTTTCTTATTAACAATTAGAAAAATGATTTCTCCCTTTGGGTACGCATATCTGTTTTTATAAACAAAGTTCTCACAGTTATTTGTGAAAATTAAAGTAAATAAAGTGCAAATAACTAAACAAAACCACAAACTACTCTTGGCTCCAATTCTCAGCCTTTGGCTCCTCGTTTTCTCTGCCATGTTGCCGCGCGACTCTCACTCAGCCAGTCTGCTCGCGCTCAGGCCGCTGAGTCACGTGACACTACGACAACACACCACAGCAGAGCGAGGGGGAGCAGGAGCAAAGTGTTTGTTTGCACAGATGTCTACTCTTGGGAGTGTAGAGGAGAGAAACTGGAATTAAAGTATCGATCCCATCACACTAGTATCGATCCAATATCAATAGTATTTATAGCAACCACAACCAGCTCTATCGATATTTGGATTTATCCGCCCACCCCTAGTGCCTGCAGTCAAATCGACTGACTAATCAGAAACCTTTCTACCCATTTATTCCTATTCATTTATTAATAACATATCCTATGCCTTTGCTACACCAGCCAAGCTTTGTTCTTTTGCAAATGCACATTTGTTTTCTGGAAAATATGCACATAGTTTAAAAGGTAACTGCATCTTTAAATGGTACTGTGCGTATATCAATAGCCTGTGATTTTTCCAGTACAGTGGTAAATAATATAAATGAACAGAAACAGAATATATAATAATAAATGAAATACTTTGAGCTGCGTTAAATAAAGTAGCGTATATGAGTATTAGGTACACATTAGGTGAAAAGCGAACACAATGTGGTGGCACTTGACCAAACGGGGACGTGATGACGCCATCGAAATGTAAATTAGCGCGTGACGTCACCTAGAGTTTAGCCAGAGGTGACAATTTCAGATCCAGAAAGTAAAAATCCAGACCAGGATTTTGTTTCAACCAATCAGTTGGGCATAAAGAGTCACAGTCACAGAGGGCTCAGCTAGTTGGTTGAAACAAAATCCTGGTCTGGATTTATACTTTCTGGACCTGAACTTGACACCTCTGAGTTTAGCGACATCTTGTAGCAAATAGTTGGCAACACTGCTTCCTAATGCTGGAGCGCGCATTGTAGCCTTGCAGTTGAAAATGTCTTTATCCAAGAAAGCGATATCAGGCTGTTAGAAAAGAAAACAAAGGCGAGAACGAGAGAAAGTGCAAAATGAGGGAAAGCAACTACTGGCAAACTTCTTTCCCAAGAAAGGTGAGCACAAATGTGAAAAAAGAGCCTACATGGAATGACATCCCGTGGTTATAAACCGCTTGAATACCACCGCGATTGTCAGTGCTAAAAACCGCACGACAATTGAAAGAACGTCTAATATGCTTTCAAGTGATGCCTTAGTTACATCTGTAATCTGAGACAAGGTGAACTTATATTTTAAAATGAAAGCAAACCATTTAGCTATTTAGATTGTAATGTGTTTAGCAACACTAAAATCATGTTTTGTGTTACTGTGTGTTTGGCTATAATTTTGTCAGGATAATCCATAAGGCCAATAAAATGTTTTTATGATGCAAATAGTTATATTTGAGGAAAATTTATACAGAAATTGAGGAAAATTTACACAGAATATTTAAATAATATTACACAGTATATTTAAATATATTGCTTATGCTATATCATGTCTATTACATTTGAATTGCCTGCTAATATCTATCGTATGCTTCATGCTTGTAGAGGGGTCTGTTCAGGTGTCTAACTAGCTCTTAAGGAAACCATTTTCTTGTATCTTAATCATTCTGCAAATAAAATATGAGTTAAGTCAAGTCTTGTTTCATTATAATTTATAATGCCATAAAGAAATTGGTTAATGTATGGTTAGTGGACTAAAATTGTATTTCAAAGCTTTGTTGTAGCCTAGCCTTGATTAATGGGCTACTTTCAGCATTATTAACTGCTATACACTGTGACTACACGGGGGGCCCATGGATACTGCTTGTGTATAGGGCCCATAATTCTGTGCTACGCCCCTGGGGACACTAAATGGTGGATATTTACTGGAAACCCATGTGTCTCATAATAGTCCCTCACTAGATAGCAACCTCAATACTGCGACACATGAAATTTTACTAAGCTTGTTAAGAGAGATTATCCATTAGTTGGAAGACAATATGTGACAGTGTTGTCTTCAAGAAGGCAGATGTATTGGTTATAGTGTGTGTTTCTGCAGGATTTGGTGAGTAGGGCCTAAAGGATGAAGCATTTGCCCAGAGTTTCAACATCAGACTGTCACAATAGATAGCTGTAGATGAAACTTGTTATTTCTGACAATGTTTAATGGATTGAAATATGAAAATAATATAAAACTGGGTTCTGGAGAATGATCTGGTAATTAGTAATCCATATACACATCTCCAAAGCGGGTAATATCTCATATTCCCCACAAATCTGAATTATCATGTCTGCTTCAAATAATGCTGATAATAGCTTGTCAAAGTGGCTCATCCAAAATGTGGGCCTTAAGGTGGCGCAGGCCTTGAAATGGAGCAGGCCTTAAGGTGGAGCAGGCCTTAAAATGGAGCAGGCCTTAAGGTGGAGCGGTAGAGGTACAGCTGTGTTGTGCAGGGGAGTGGTGTGGCACTGGGCTCTGGGCCACTGCCTACCCTGTTCAGAAACAAAAGCCGCCTTGTGACAGCCTGCTTTACACTGCCTGCCCTCCTGGCTGGTTTGAGACCAGCTGTGCTATGTCCCTGGCTTGTTTGGGTGTGACTGCTCAGTCGCTCTGTATCTGCGAACACTTGAGGATAATGGGAGTTTGTGTCATGTTAACCAGCTCCCTCAGGAATGTGCTCTGAAGGCACCCCACTTCTCGTGGTCAGATAGCCGTTTCCCCGTGTGTCTGTCCATGCATCTGTAGCAGGGCCCAGCAGAGGCACGAATTATGCGGGAGCGTAATTGGAGTGCTTAGGAGCAAGCCAAACTGTTTCGGAATTGAGCTTAGAGTTTACACCAGGAACACAATCCTGGACTGATTTCTCTCCACATTCTGGGAAGCTGTTTTCCTGGAGTTCTTCCGCGATACTCAGAGGTATTAGGATTTCCTTCCCCTGGAATTCCCTATTATTAACCCTGGAGTTTGTTGGAGTACGTTTGGAACCCCTTCTTGTCTATTAACAGCAACACAACAGGCAGTGACATGTCCTGCACGGCAAATTTCCCATGAGATTATGGGAATACCACCTATACATGGCAGTAAATATCACGTCAACATTGTCATGCCTGTTTGTTTACAGGTAGCTAGAGTCAGCAGCGGGCCATGCTGCTGTTAATCCCATCGCTTGCCTCCTAATGGGAAGGCTTTCTGTCGCATGTGTGGCTGCTGGTCTGCCTGTGGGGGTCCTGCTCGCCTGTACCTGCTCTCACCTCTCTCAGAATCCTGATTCCCCCCACCCCAACCCCCCTCTAACATCTCATGCTGCCCTCCATTTACCTCGGAGGTCGGAAGTTGGAGCTGGGAATGATGTCACACCCGAAATTACCACATTCCAGTAAAGCAAGTAACCCAGATACAGAAATGACATGCTCATTCTGTGAACGCCCCCCCCATATCATTTGTTTCGGAAATGTGTTTATGTTAAAAGGTTTTGGTTTGATCTTCGTCATTTTGTTAAAGAAAGAATTGAGCTGAACTTTACATTGTGTTTTGAAAATGTCTTGTTTTTTTTTTTTTATTCTAATAGTGATTTTCTTTTCGTTCAGAACTTACTTATAATTTATGGAAAATTCTTCATTCATAAGTGTAAATTTACGGACAAAAAACTCTTTTTAATTTTTTCTTGGCAGATTTCAAATGTAATCTTAGAACTATTGCTGGTTCCACTAACCAAAAGGCTATAAAAACAATATGCATCCTGAATCAGACTGGACTTTTTGATTAACTCTATTTAGTATTTATTTATTATTTTTATTATTGTTATAGTTATATAAAATTCCCATATTTTATTTTTTCCATCTGCCTAATAGATATTTATCTCTTTTAGCTACATTTGTTCTTATCTAGCTTTATTATGTAATATATATGCATATGCTGCCCCTGGCTTAGTTTGTAAATGTCTTCTTGTGCTGTAATTTAAAGCTTCAATAAAAAATGCAAGTTGGAAAGTCAATTAGCGATGCCTCGCACTACAGTACCTTAAATCTGACAGGTTATCCAGCTAAGTGAGAGATCCCAATATCACACAGTATTTTGCACATAAAACAGCCTGGCAACATGTCCACAGGTAGTGGTTGGACAGCATGGTGTGTACGACCGATTTAATGAGCCACAAAAGACGCGGCACTAATAGTAGTATGAAACCACAAGCTCTGTTGATAAAGGGCGCAGCCATCTTGAATTCTGAAGTCGGGGTTTGTGTCGATTCCTCCGAGTTCACAAGTTGTAATTTCGACTTCGGGGGGCATTCCAGTTGCAACTTCTGGCCGGGAACTCGGCGAGTCACGAGTACAAATGGAGCATCAGAGCTTCAAGTCAATGAGACTCACATAAACACTTGCACTTTGACTGGGAGGGCTTGGAATTTGAAGTTGGGTGGACCTCTGACAGGCTTTTTCCGTTTCCATATCCCAGGAAACAGGCACATCCTACTATTTTTGAAAAGCTACTGGTCCCGAATGCTTCACAAATGCCTAAGTGTGATAACAAGGAGGTTGGTAAAAGTGTAACCTGCTGACTGCTAACCTGTAAACCACCACACTGCAGCATAAATATCCTTACTCTCAGATACAGTGTTGCTGTTCTTTTGGGGGGGGGGAAGCCTTTAAAGAAGGCGCTTTGTAGCTGAGCTGGTATGCAGAATGTGTAATCTACTGCCACAGGAAGTAGGAGGAAGTAGGATGGCAGGGGGGTGTGATTCTAGGCTCATACTGTGTGAGGGTGGGGTGTCAGCATGGGGCGGTGTCCTCAAGGTGGGGTTAGGGTGGGAAATCCCCCTGTCTGCCCTCTCTGTCTATTTTGAGACATTCTCCTGACAACAGATCTTCCATGGATCCATAGACAGCTACAAACCCTCCCCAAAAAAGCGCTGTCCCCGCTCACGCTCATTTTTAGCCTCTGTATTTTTTTTATTCGGTATAATCCTCTTGCTTCAGTGACCTGGAGGCTTCGTCCTGCAGCCACCAGCTTTACAAATTCCGCCTTTCTTTAAGTGCCGCGATTGGCTGTGAAGCATGCTGCTTAATTGCCGCACAGGGAATCGCCCTCTGCCTGAGACTGCGGCCGCATTTCAGGATGGCACCTGCGCAGGAGGGAGCAGCCTGTCCTAATCTGTCTCTCCCTTTCCACAGAAGACCACGGCCACAGCCTGAACTCTGCCTCTCCCACCCAGTCGTCCATGGTGTCCAAGGTAAGACCCCCATCCCTTGTTCCTTGACCCCACCCGTCATGGATGGCAGAAAGGGCACTCAGGTAGCGCCTTAGCCTCTGCTTAACACTTCATCCTGTAATATTTGTTGCTGTGGTCTGAGTTTGCAGAGCGCTGCAGGACCAGCAATCCCCCAAGTTTCTATCTCTGAAGTGCTTAGATTGCTATTGGAGGCTTTGTGTGCGTGTGTGTTCGTGCTTGTGTTTTTGTAATTATTACCTTGTGGAGACCAGATTTCCCCATACTGTGATAAAATCCTGTAACTTTTTACCTCTGTGGGGACTTTTTTCAGGTCCCCATAAGGATTACCTCAATTTTATAAAAACCTGTGAACGCAATCAAAAAACTAAAAATGCAAAAAGTCTTGTACTTTATATGGTTACTTATAGTTAAGGTTAGGACTGGGTAGGGGTTTATGGTTGTCATTGTTGGGATCAGGCTTATGCCCATAGGAACGAATGGAGAGTCTCCATAAAGAAATGAATACGCGGAGTGTGTGTGGGTGGGTGTGTGAGAGTGTTGTGGTGCTCCTCAGCAGTCACAGTCCTTCAGTCTTTATGATTCTGGTTCCCTCACCGCCGGTGGCTGTTTGTTTTTGTGCCGCGCTGTCCTTTCAGTTATGGAAATAGACTTCTGACACATTTTAGGCACGTGGTTTTTTCCCCCTGTCCCATTCTTTTTCCATCCCTCTTGGGTCTCGCCATACAAGTCCAGACAGAGCGTGTCTCACTAATGTCTCCCTTCCGGAACACTTTAAACACCATGCTTACAACGTGTGAAAACTGGGGGGCACTCACAGAATCTCTCCCATGTTTCGGGACAGCAAGAACGACATTAAACGATATGGTCCGTTCATGACATATGAGTGCCATTTCTCCCGCTCGTCTGAGCGTATGTGAGCACATGTCGGCTGTGAGTCAGAGCATTGCGAAACCTTCACTACCAGCTCACCCGTACCCTCCCTTATCTGCCATCTCTATGACCAATAATAGCGTAATCGCCCCCTAGTCAGAACTTTTGTGCTTTGGCTTCCAAAGAAACAAAGTTCCCCATCACAGAATGGGGAGGCGTGACCCTGTGAGGCTGAGGGTGACTGTCTGTATCCCAAGCAGGACATGCTAGTGTAGGCTGCTACAGCCTGTGGGCATTTGCTAATATTTCATACTGTCACATGGTGCTTATCTGGGAGTGTGTGTCTGTGCAATTTGTCCTGGTGAAGCAGTTTAATGATCTTCTTTTTTAGTTTAATGTATATATCTGTGGGTGAATGAAAGAATGAATGTTACATTTATTTAGTGCTTTTCAAGACACCCAAGGTGCTTTACAGAACCAGCCAGCTTTACTTCCACCACCACCACTGAGGACCTGTGGCTGGGTTTTTCCGTGTCCATATCCCGGGAAACAGCCACTTCCTGTTGCTTTTGAAAAGCTACTGGTCCCGAATGCCTAACTGTGATAACAAGGAGGTCGGTAAAAGTGTAACCTGCTGACCGCTAACCTGTAAACCACCACACTGCAGCATAAATATCCTTACTCTCAGATACAGCCCGTATTGCTGGTTTTGGGGGGAGCCTTTAAAGATGGCGCTTTGTAGCTGAGCTCGTATGCAGGATGTGTAATCTGCATTCTGCGTGTTTCAGTGATTTTGTCCTGGTCAAGCAGTTCTTTTTCAGTTGTGCATATTCAATGTATTCAATGTATATATCTGTCAATGAGTGAATGTTTCATTTATTTAGTGCTTTTTAAGACACCCAAGGTGCTTTACAGAACCAGCTAGCTTTACTTCCACCCCAACCACTGTGTAGCCCCCACCTGGACGATGCGACGGCAGCCATTCTGTGCCAGTACACTCACCACACAGGAGCTATGGTGGTGATGGGGCAGGAGAGAATTCACTGATTAGATATAGGGGATGATTAGGAGGCCAGATTTCACAGGGTCACTGTGGGCAATTTTTTGATAGTGAAGTATAGATTCATTAAATAAAATCAATCGGCTTAATTATAATCCTTACTGGATCATGTATTCTTCTTAAATACTGTTTTGTATCATTTTGGAATAAAAGACACAAATCAAACAATCCAAGACGGATATAATTAATTATACCAGGTTCTTTAAAGAAAAAGGACCTTAGTGCTGTTTTCGGTTTGGTTCCGTGACCAAAATAAAACCCCAGCGTTCCCATGCCTTCTCCTCGTCATTATTGTATGTTAATTAGAACTCAGGACTGTTTCTCTAAAGCTCTCTGATGGTGCCTTGGGTAACACACATTTGTCTCCACGATGCTAATTGTCTTTAGCCTTCTTCAGGGACTCATTCTTCCAGGTGGTCAAACAAACACCATGATGTAGTTAAGGTAAGGAGTGACCAATGAGGTTTGGGGGCGGGGCTCTGCCGGCCCAGTGAGGGAACGTGCATCGCTGAGGCGCCATGCTGTCTGGTGCTCGCTCAGTCCATTAAAATATCCGGGACTCACTTGACGCACGTTTCTCGTTCCCTTCCCTCCGCTGTGGTGTCGGTTTAACTCCTGCACACTGACATTGTTGCCGTTGCCTGGGGGTCCTGTTCCAGAAACTTCTCTGGGCAGTGAATTTGAACAGCAGTGTATGGGATGAGCCTCTGTTCCCCTTGGGGTGGGGTGTGGGTGGCAGAGGGTCAGGCTGTGGAATGTTCCCCTCGAGACTCTGGGGTGGTCAGTCCTGGTCAGTAACTGGTCACTCGTCTGGGGTTTAATTTAGATTGTTCTGGTTCTTGGATGTCACCAGCGTGTTCCATGTTCTTGTTTGGCTTGTTTGGCCCTACGGCTGGGGTTATGACCAATTATAATTTTTTTTTATAAATATTTTATTGAGGTTCTGAAAATTTGCATTGTCCTCCCCAGTCATTATTTAGCTGGACCATTTCTTTGTCAAACGGGTGTGGAATACGTCATCAAATAGTGCAACAACAAAA
>JAODKM010000238.1:0-14575 GCA_026780845.1 Petrocephalus sullivani
GTCGCCTCTCGCTGCGGCATCTGCTGCGCCGCCCGCCCGCTCCAGCGGAGGAAGAATGGCGACGGCAGCTTCAGCCATTCAGATCGCGGGCCGCTGCCTCAGCCAATTAGATCGCGGTCCGCTGCTTTAGCAAATTAGATCGCGGTCCGCTGCTAGAGTATAAAGGAGGGTGGATGTTGCATAAGTGTGTTAAGGAATTACAGGCAGGATCAGCTAGTACGTCTTGATACGCACAACAAACAGCCAGAGTGAGAGCCAGAACTGTAGCCTACGATCAGCATTGGTGACAGAAATGGTAAGCTGGACTGAACTTATTTTCTTAAAGTGTGCATCCTACCCTGAGTAGCCATAAGAGAACCAGGCATTGAGTATAATACATTTCTGTCTTAACTTGTCAATTGTACGTTTTCTGCTTTCATGAGTCCAACGGGCGTAGAGCTAAAGATTGTATGTTTTTCTGTAGCCGCTTTGCTACTGGCTAAAATCCCGAAGTCAGTGAATATTATAGTCATATTCGGGCTCCCTTGATGTACATAACAAAGGAGTGACGGGCGAGGTTCCTAAAGACCCAATGTAATCTTCCAGACTGCAGAAGTATTTTCACTTAGGAACCATGTTGTTGATAGATATGTATCTTAAGATGAAAAGAGTGATTTTCAAAGACGTTTCCGATGTCGGTATCAACGACACGCGGCACTTTGCAGTGTATCTGTCATTAAAAAGGCAGGAGCCCCCGCGCAGCACAGCCCGCTGTCTTTGCCCCGTTTTCCTGCCCTCTTTTCTGCCTTGGCGTCCTATTAATGTTCTCACCGTGGGTCTCCCAGTAGGCACAGTAGTAATCGCCGCTGTCTGCCTCCGTCGCCTTTGAGACAGTCAGTGTACATTTGTTGCCTCTCTTAAATGCCGTGAAGCCATAGTCGCTTTCTATTTTGCCCGACCCAGCTGGTATGTAAGACACACGGTGCAGAGCCCCTCCTTGTACCCGTCGGTACCAGTGCAGGGGGTTATCGTTCAAGGAGATCGACACTTCACAGTCAACCCTCGCTGCAGTGTTTTTTCTAACCTTTACCACCGGTTTCTGTATGATTTGGGACGACGCAAACCCTGCAATGGAATGATAATATCCTGTTAGCTTGAGACCAAGTGTTGCACTTACTTACTCATGTGGAAATGGATAGGTATAGCATCGGCAGTCTCGCGGGTAGAAAGAAACCAGCCGAAAACCTCACCGAATACGAAAGACCAGCATGCGACCATAAGCATAGGACACATGCTGGCTGCAGTCCCTCGGCCCCCAGTAACTGCTCCCTCCTTCTCTCTGGTTGTTCAGCTCTCTTGTTCCTCTGGCTCTCGACTGAGAGATCTGACAGGAACCCAGCGTCATGCTGGGTTGGGCCCAAGCCGTCGGCTTCCTTCCCTTTCTCTCACATCTGTTTCCGCCGTACAATTATCAGTGTCATTAAACAACCTGCCGCAGATTAGAACAGCCAGCTGTAATCGCGCCTAATAGTTATAGACGCCGAAAGCTTTACCGCATATTGTAAGTAAATCTTGTCTCCGTGTCATCGGTCGTGATACTTACGTGGATCTTTATAAAGCAGGCTCTCTCTGTATGTATCACTAGTAAGGAGATTAACAGCTTCTCTTAACACACCGCTGTAGGCTACAGCGCACTATACGGATGAAGCTGGCTGAATCCCGTAGATCTGCATGTGGAATATTAGATTAAAATTCCCTATTTTGCTGTATGTAACGTGTAGACCGATGCACCTGGCGATTTACACGCAGACCACGTCTATACTTTGGATGTGCAAACGTCTATACTTTGGTAATAATGATGTGCAAACGGGCCACAGTATAGTTAATATGATATAGCTAAAACGCAGAAGTGTAATAACAGTGTGCAACTGAATGCATGCAGTGGGCAGACAGATGCAGGTCACTGGTTATTCAGCTGAGCTTCCTAATATGAGGTCGTGCACCAGACCTGTACTTTGTTCGGCAAGTGAATGGGTTCGAAAATATATTACATCTAGACAGTACTACTCTGCAATGATCCTGGGTCGCAGGTATGAAATTTGTTATACGCATCCTTACGTGTTTAAAATTTATTCCACCTGAAGGTGTCGCTAAAATACACTCCTGACGCTGGAGTTTGTTTTTCCCGGCTTTAGCCAAGCGGGGGCCTGCGTTTTACTTTAACCAAGTAAACCCTTTTATTGTATGAAATTCATTTTTTTTCTCAAATCAGGACAAGGTTTGTTTATTTATATGAAATGGTTTGCTGCATCTATTGTATTCATCCACGTCAGTTAGCTTTTTTGTGTTAAGCTAGAGGCTGGGCTTGAACCAGCGCTCTTCCGATTATTGGCACAGAGCTTAACTTACTGAGCCACACTCTACCCTCATTCTGCCATATTCTGACACTGCATGGAAAACATTTTGAGGGAGTCCTGCAGCTTTACACGACACCCCTCCCTTTCTCCGGCCTCCTGACACATAGACACATACAATCATCTGAAGAGCAAAGATAATTTTCTTATGTTATCCAGTATCTGTCATGTATATGTGTTTGCCTTTTATTTAGCATCAGTATTTGGATATGTTTGTCCTGTATCTGTCTTTAGACTGTAGTATTGTTTTATGTATTACTCTTATAAATGTGCCTCACCTATTATTGCCCATTCTGTCTTCCTCACTTGGACAATTATGTATATGCATATAGAGTATAAGTATCCATGTATAGGTACCCATCCACATTCTCATGTCTCGCTCAGAGAAACTGGGAAACTTAAAATAAGGTAACTAAGTATTTTAGAGTCTCTTATATGTTAAAATAGTTATTCAATTTGTGCAACTAGATCAGCCATTGGTCCCTTTTTCTCAATCTTTGTCCTCTACTTTCATATTGAAGGAATGAAGCAATATATGTTAAACTTGGGTATCAAATCACTGTAATAAGCAAAGTTTACCACAAATTGTAATTTACCAATGTTTAATTAATACTGTTATTATAATGGAGTAATAACAACTGTCAAACCAACCCACAATTGAGATGTGCAGTATAAATTGGAATATAACTTCAATAAAATATACCTAAAAGTGTCAATGTTTTGTAATATGCAACATAACCATGCATTATATACATTGATGGGAGTAATCAGTGTGAACAGTGTAAATTCAAGTATGAATTAATTAATATAGATTGTATGACGTTTGAACCCAGATTGTTGTCCTGTTTGGTATCAAACTGACCGGAAAGTTCTTCTGAATGTGAATTTGATAATGCACTGTCACACGATTGGAGGTATTTAAAGTTAAATTTGTTAAATTGAAGGCAACTCTAAAGTTGGTTTATGGCATGTCATAAATCATGGGGCCACTAACACAGCCCCTGTGGCCAGTCTCTTAAGATAAAAAGCAACACCAACTTGGAGACAGTAAGCCAATGGAAGCTATGGGGGAAGCTACAGAGGAAACGTGCGAAGCCTGCCGCATAGAAGAGACCTCTAATACTAACAGCCGTGCCACCTGAAAGCTTCACATTAAGATGAAAGCTGGGGTTCCACACAGAACTAATCACTCCTCCAGGGTCATCGATTCCGCCTATCATCACCTTGCAACCAGCTACCAAAGGCTCCCTCACCTCTGCAACCACGTGAACACACTTTCATGCATTTACCAATTTAGCCAGTTCTTATTAATCTGTTTTGCAGTTTTTCTTTGCAGAATAGTATTTCCCTTTAAGGATACATATTTAAATCTGATCACTGCTTTTTAGTTTCCATCTTTTTTTGTACGGTTTTTTGTTTTATGTGTAATGTTTGTCCTGTATGAGTTGTAGTATTAGGAATAAACGCATGCTTTTTCACCTTTTAAATCTGTCCCATTGAGTGCTCGTAGTAGCTCACTTCATCGGTGCGAAACTGCTACTAAGCTTTTTAAGTCCCAGGCTCGTCCTGAAGTATCGTGAGACTCTTTCCAGCCAAGAGCAGATTTTCGCTTCAGGGTTTCTACATTACCCGGTGAAGCTGTTCATTGGAAGAACATTCTAACCCAGGTTAACTAGCGATACTATAATAAGTGAATTCCATTCATATTCTGGAGTTAAATAATACAGTAACTGACTAATTAGGACTTCTATAATAGACTTTGATAGAGAAATAACTACTTGAGCAAAATATTTGATTGAATGAATAAATTATTTGTTCATTAATTAGTAATTAATTTTCTCTGCTGATATTTATTATCTGAGCTGATTTTTCCTACTGTGTACTGCATCATCATATAAAAAAAGGTCTAATGATGTTGAAGCCCTATATGTTTGCACACGTGAGCAAGTATTACCCTGCTTAGATATTAAAATTAGCCTCAGCCTATGACTCATTAAAAGACCTGCCATACTTTTTTTTTATAAAAAAGCCCCACAGTTAAGGGATCCTGCCTTGCACCCATAGCTTCCAGGATAAGCTCCAGACCCCCGTGACCCTGCATAGGACAAGTGGGTACAAAAAACGGTGGATGGATGTATGGATAACGTACAAATTTTCTAACATAACAGGCAAGGTAAGTTTAATTATATAGCACAATTCAAACATGGCAATTCAAATGCTTTACAAAGACAAGAATACATTCAAATAAAAGTATTAAAATCACATTTAAAGATGAGGGGAAAAGAAATAAAAATAAACAACTAATAAAAAGCCAAAACAATCAAATAAATAGTTAACTGAAAAGATACAATGTAATGACAGAGCGCGAGTAAACCGATTTAATTTATTGAAAACCTGCAGCAAACATAAATGTTCTAAGCCCTGACTTAAATAAGATGGTAGTTGCAGCAGACCTACTCTGAGTTTCAGGATATGTAGTTCAACAAGACGGGAGAGTTAATGTTTTGAATACTTTTGAAGGCACTGCATTTAGTCTGATGCTATGTTAGAAACCTCATGAGAGAAGTTGAGGTTTTTCTCAGATGCGTGTTGAGTTTTCGTCACTGTGGTAAACCCAGCAGGCACAGAAGTATGTGGCAGAATCGCTGACCTTCACCGATCGTATGTGCAGCCTGAATGAGCCACCATCTGGATAAGCTGTAAATGTCTCAAATCCAGGTTCAGCTGTTGGAGTGCCGGTAGAAATAGCTATAGTCAGGATCCTCTTGAACGTTTCTCCATCTTTCTTCTGGTACCAGTGGAGGTAGGTATCACATGTATGGGTGTTACTGCATTCAATAGGTACTGCTTTCCCCAAGTCTTTAGTCAGTGTTATTTTACTCTGGATCAGATTGGCTGTACATACCGAAACTGAAATTAAAAGAACGGAGAAAGAGATGAAAATCAGTCCTGCATGTTAAGGGAACCGCTCAGAAACGCACGTTGTAGCGAGAAACACTCACCGAAACAGAAGATGAGCGCAGTGAGCGGCGCAGAGATGAAGACGCGTCCAAGAGCCATTTCATTGCGTCACCTCTCGCTGCGGCATCTGCTGCGCCGCCCGCAGCTCCAGCAGAGGAAGAAAGCGGTTGCTTCAGCCAATCAGATCGCTGTCCGCTGCATCAGCCAATCAGATCGCGGTCCGCTGCTTCACACGAAATGTGTCAAAAAAAAGTGTCCTCTGTATTTAACCCAGCGGTGTCAATTTCAGGATTCAGAAAGTAAAAATCCAGACCAGGATTTTGCTTCAACCAATCAGTTGAGCATAAAGAGTCACAGTCACAGAGTGCTCAACTATAGAGCTGACCGAGAGGACCCGACGGGTTTGATCTCAACTTCTATCATTTTACACGGGCTCGGGCTTGCGTAAATGAGCGCTAGGGCTGAGCGATTTATCGATTTCACATTATGTGTAATACAGAACGTCTGACCCAGGGTTTAAAACTGCCGTAAGAATAGTTTCACACATTCATTCCATCCTCCTTGCGTAACAGTCAGTCTCACCAGTCAGAAATGCCGTGCTCCTCGCGTGGCAGTCATGCTCACCAATCAGAGGTGGTCCAAAGTGACTGTGTATACGCCCACAAACATAGACACGTGAAACCCGTGGAAAATATCACATTTGCAGTGCGGAGAAATATCGGTTCCGCTGCTGAGCCGTAAGTGAATTACATATCTATGTAATGGTCAGAGATTGTCCACAGAAAGGTCCTATTATTAGGCGCAAGACTCCTAAAGTTTTTATTTTGGGGATTGTTTTACTTTCATTACTTTATTTAAAGCGATTAAGCGCTGTTTGCAAACGCGGCACTTAAAATGTGCATATAAAAATACAATCACTTTGCCATGTTCGGGTTGCTAGAGAATTCTTCTATGTTTTATTAGCTGTATGTTATATATCTTTTTTGTTAGAATAAATACATTTTGGATTCAGTTCATACATTTCCAGTATTATCTATGGATTAATGTATAGCGCAGTCCAGATTTCAGTGTACGGTTTTGTTCAATTAGTTTTTATACACATATAGTGAATACTGAACTGAGTTTTTAAAAAAATCGCTAATGTAATTGCAATGGCGGGTTCGGTCGGGTTCGGGCTTAATTTCTACCATTTTACTCGGGCCGAATTCTGTCGGGCTCGGGCCTAACTTTTAAGGCCCGATTACAGCTCTGCTCAACTAGTTGGTTGAAATTGAATGTGGACCGGAAAATCCGAATAAGGAGCCAACTTCAGCCACGTCAGAACACTAGCTTAGGATAGCGTTGGTGACAGAAATAGTAAGATGGACTTAATTGTCTTAAATTTGTGCATCGTTCATCCTTGCCCGAGTAACCATAAGAAAACTAGGCATTGAGTATAATACATTTCTGTTTTAACTTGTCAATTGTGCGTTTTCTGCGTTCATGAGTCCAACGGGCGTAGAGCTAAAGATTGTATGTTTTTCTGTAGCTGCTTTGCTACTGGCTAAAATCCCGAAGTCAGTGAATATTACAGTCATATTCGGGCTCCCTTGATGTACATAACAAAGGAGTGACGGGTGAGGTTCCTAAAGACCCAATGTAATCTTCCAGACTGCAGAAGTATTTTCACTTAGGAATTATGTTATTGATAGATTTGTATATTAAGATGAAAAGGGTGGTTTTCAAAGACGTTTCCAATGTCGGTATTAACGACACGCGGCACTTTACGGTGTATCTGCCATTAAAAAGGCAGGAGCCCCCGCGCAGCACAGCCCGCTGTCTTTGCCCCGTTTTCCTGCCCTCTTTTCTGCCTTGGCGTCCTATTAATGTTCTCACCGTGGGTCTCCCAGTAGGCACAGTAGTAATCGCCGTTGTCTGCCTCCGTCGGCTTTAATACAGTCAGTATAGTTTTTTTGCCTGTTTTAGACGCTGTGAAGCCACGATCGTTCTGTGGGGTGCCCGACCCAGCTGGTAGGTAAGCCACACGGTGCAGAGCCCCTCCTTGTACCCGTCGGTACCAGTGCAGGGGGTTAGAGTCCAAGGAGATCGGCACTTCACACTCAACCCTCGCTGCTCTATTTTTTCTACCCAGAACCACTGGTTTCTGAATGATTTGGGACGACGCAAACCCTGCAATGGAATAATAATATCCTGTTAGCTTGAGACCAAGTGTTGCACTTACTTACTCATGTGGAAATGGATAGGTATAGCATCGGCAGTCTCGCGGGTAGAAAGAAACCAGCCGAAAACCTCACCGAATACGAAAGACCAGCATGCGACCATAAGCATAGGACACATGCTGGCTGCAGTCCCTCGGCCCCCAGTAACTGCTCCCTCCCTCTCTCTGGTTGTTCAGCTCTCTTATTCCTCTGGCTCTCGACTGAGGGCTCTGACAGGAACCCAGCGTCATGCTGGGTTGGGCCCAAGCCGTCGGCTTCCTTCCCTTTCTCTCACATCTGTCTCCGCCGTACAATTATCAGTGTCACTAAACAACCGGCCGCAGATTAGAACAGCCAGCTGTAATCGCGCCCAATAGTTATAGACGCCGAAAGCTTTACCGCATATTGTAAGTAAATCTTGTCTCCGTGTCATCGATCGTGATACTTATATGTATCATTTTATGCAGGCTCTCTCTGTATGTATAATTAGTAAGGAGATTAACAGCTTCTCTCATCACTCACCGCTGTAGGCTACATCGCACTATACGGATGGGGCTGGCTGAATCCTGCAGAGCTGCATCTGGAATATTAGATTAAAATTCCCGATTTTGCTGCATGTGACGTGTAGACCGATGCACCTGGCGATTTACACACACACCATGTGTATACACTGATTTGAAATAATGATAACACTAAGGATGTGGGCTCACCTGGCTCCCCAATGTTGGTACACTATCCGCAAAGTTAAGATCTTTAGAATTGTGAAACTGGGCTGAACAGAAAAGATCAATTTTTATTGTCTCGTATTCCGAGAAACAGTGAAATTCCTATGCCACAGTTGCAGGATATGGCATTGGGGCATAGGACAAACGGTAGTGCAATACAAGACAAGAGTGCAATATGACAATATGAGAATTAGCAAGTATGCAGCAATAAAAGCCCTATGTGCAGTGGGGAAAAGGATGTGCGAACAGGCCACATTATAATAAATTAAATATTGATAAAGCGCGTGTGATAATAACAACAATGCACAGTGGAATACAGTGGGCGGATAGATGCAGGTCACTGGTTATTCAGCGACCTGGCGGCTTGAGGAAAGAAACGGATCCCCCCTGCATCTGAGCTGAGCTTCCTACATACACATCCAAACACATTCATTCCACCACGAGGTTTCGCTAAAATGCACTAATCCAGACGCTGGAGTTTGATTGTTTGTATTTCCTAATTTAGCCTGGGTCAGCAAAGGAGGAGCTTGCGTTTTCCTTTAACCAATCAGTCTTCATTGTATGATATCACCGCATTGGTCCATTTTTTCTTGTTTTCAAAGTAAAGGCTTCCACCCATTGATTGGGTGGCGGTGTATGGCTGATTAGAAGGTCACCGATTCGTGTCATTATTATTATTATTATTATTATGGGTCCAAAGCATGAAGTGCATTGGACAGCTGTTGTTTTTGTTAGGATTATTCTTCTTCTTATTATTACTATTATTATTCTTCCCTAAAACTGAATGTGCCGCCTAAACTGTATGAGCTACAGTAGTTATTATTATTATTATGAAACAAAGATGCACCCTTACATCGCTCTATACGGCCGTTGCAGGTCAGCCCTGTTCCTACATTTTGTATTTCTGACATGTCCTTAAACAAAAGGCTTACACAAAACAACAACTTCAGAAATCGGTGTGCTTTGCTGCCTAACAGAAATCACTGATTTTAAGTAACCTGGTGGTGTCATACAATGAACACTGTGAAAATTAAGGAAGTGCAACTCAAGCCCCCCTCTTCATGACCCAGGGGATGCGATGAACTCAATTGTAATGCATTCATTTGTGTTATTTGTTGGTGTTAAACACTTTCGGACTTTTATTTAGTGATATATAATGACAGTCTGTTTTGTGTGTGGTTTCCCAGTGATGGAAGGAGCTGTCCAAATATCTCCCTGATATTTGGTCATCAGAGCCCTTGTCAACCTTCAAAACACCTCAAGCCTGTTCTGGGAATCCCTCAAGCAGCTCTCCATCCACTGACCAGCTCTCTCCATCTGCTCTTCCTAAGTTATGGTCGCATGTCTATGCCGAAAGCTCTTGTTATTGCACTTATTTCACACAGACTTGATCCCCATGGTGTCTTTGATCTGAATAGCCTTTCTGTTCTTGCAGTGTATTTTATATCTGAATGTGCATTCCTTAATGATATTGAAATAAAAATCAACTGAAACATGCTATTTGCCTAAGTGTTCAGTTCCCATGGTGTTGAAGCCCTAAATTTGCACATGTGAGGGGATTGCCCTGCTGCAATATTAAAATTGACTTCAGCCTGTGACTCATTAAAAGACCTGCCATATTTTTTTGGATTAAAAACCCCACTGTTAAGAGATCATTATTTAGGTTGTGTATACAAAACTGAAGATCATTCCAAAAAATCAGAAATTAATTAAATTATGAATTTGTGAATGGTGTGAGTACCCTGTGATGGGTTGGTGCCCCATTTTGGGTTAGTCCCTGCCTTGCATCCATAGCTCCTGGGATAGGCTCTGGACCCCTGTGACCCTGCATAGGACAAGGTACAAAGAAGCTGGTTGGATGGATGTACGGACAGAGAACAAACTAGGGCAGGAAACTTTTCTAACAAAAAATACTCTCTCTAGTTTCACTGTTTAGAAGTAAAATATCACTGAGAACTGTCAGTGTAGGATATGTAGTTCAGCAAGATGAGAGAGTAAATAGTCTGAATACTTTTGAAGGCACTGCATTTAGTCTAATGCTATGTTAGAAATCTGCATGAGTGAAGTTGAGGTTTTTCTGAGGTGCGTGTTGAGTTTGCGTCACTGTGGTAAACCCAGCAGGCACAGAAGTATGTGGCAGAATCGCTGGCCTTCACCGATCGCATAAGCAGCCTGAATAAGCCACCATCACCTCCATAAGCTGTAAATGCCTCAAATCCAGGTTCAGCTGTTGCAGTGCCAGTAGAAATAGCTATATTCAGGATCCTCTTGAATGTTTCTCCATCTTTCTTCTGGTACCAGTGGAGGTAGGTATTACATGCACGGGTGTTACTGCAATCAATAGTTACTGATTTCCCCAAGTCTTTAGTCAGTGTTATTTTATTCTGGATCAGATTGGCTGTACTTACTGAAACTGAAATGAAAAGAACCGACAAAGAGATGAAAATCAGTCCCATTAAGGGAACCGCTCAGAAAAGCACGTTGTAGCGAGAAACACTCACCGAAACAGAAGATGAGCGCAGTGAGCAGCGCAGAGACGGAGACGCGTCCGAGAGCCATCTGAGCGCGTCACCTCTTGCTGCAGCATCTGCTGCGCCCTCCGCTCGCTCCAGCGAAGGAAGAAACGCGGCGGCTGCTTCAGCCAATCAGATCACAGTCCGTTGCTTTCGCGACATATTTATTTTAAGGAAAATATATATTTTTATTTAGGATAAAAGCATGGTTTTTGGGGCTCTATGTGAATTGACTCAGACTATATCAAGTTTACTTTACCCGCTCCTCTGAGAAAATACTTATGTAATTACTCCAGTAAAAATTTGTTCTTTTATAAATGTACATTATCTCTGAATAGCAAATTTTACAGTGGATAACCACATCTGGTATTTAACAAGAACTTAGTAAAGACAAATATTAGGCCTACTTCTTTCATAATGAAACAATACAGATGCCAGCTACGTACCAGCTGTGCTTCAGTGAGATTTCCCAAATCTTACTCAGTCTAATCTGCTTCTTTCCTGTTTGCTAACATTTGAATGAATGAATATCCATCCATCCATCCATCTTCTACCACTTGTCACAAGGGCAGCAGCCTAAGCAGGGAAACCCATACTTCCCTCTCCCCGGCCATTTCGTCCAGCTCTTCTGGGGGAATTCCGAGGTGTTCCCAGACATAGTCTCTCCAGCATGTCCTGGGTCTTCCCCAGAGCCTCTTCCCAGTGGGACATGCCCGGAACACTTCACCAGGGAGGCGTCCAAGAGGCATCCTGAGCAGATGCCTGAGCCACCTCATCTGGCGCCTCTCGATGTGGAGGAGCAGCGGCCCTACCCTGAGTCCCCCCCGAATGACTGAGCTTCTCACCCTATCTCTAAGGGAGAGCCCAGCCACCCTGCGGAGGAAACTCATTTCAGCTGCTTGTATTCGTGATCTTGTACTTGCGGTCAATACCCACAGCTCATGACCATAGGTGAGGGTAGGAACGTAGATTGACAGGTAAATCGAGAGCTTTGCCTTTTGACTCAGCTCCTTCTTCATCATGACAGACCGATGCAGCGCTTGCATCTCTGCTGACACCGCACCGATCCGCCTGTTGATCTCCTGCTCCGTCCTTCCCTCACCCATGAACAAGACCCTGAGATGGAAGACGTGTCGGTGGGATAGAGGAGGTCTTCAAAGTATTCCTCCCACTGACCCAGAACGTCCCTAGTTGAGGTCAGCAGCGCCCAATCCCCACCATAAACAGTGTTGATGCTGCACCACTTTCCCACCCTGAGCCACCGGATGGTGGACCAAAACCTCCTCAAAGCCATCTGGAAGTCGTTTTCCATGACCTTACCAAACTCCTCCCACACCCGAGTTTTTGCTTCAGTGACCACCGAAGCCGCGTTCCGCTTGGCAGTTGCCTCTGGAGTCCCACAAGCCAAAAGGATCTGATAGGACTCCTTCTTAAGCCTGACAGCATCCCTCACCGCCGGTGTCCACCAGCGGGTTCGAGGGTTACAGCCATGACAGGCACCAACCACCTTACGGCCACAGCTCCGGTCAGCCACCTCCACAATGGAGGTGCGGAACATGGTCCATTCGTACTCAATGCCCCCCGCCTCCCCCGGAACATGACTGAAGTTCTGCCGGAGGTAGGAGTTAAAGCCCCTTCTGACAGGGGATTCCGCCAGACGTTCCCAGCAGACCCTCATGATATGCTTGGGCCTGCCAGGCCTGACCGGCTTTCTCCCCCACCAGCGGAGCCAACCCACCACCAGGTGGTGATCAGTTGACAGCTCCGCCCCTCTCTTCACCCGAGTGTCCAATACATGCAGCCACAAGTCCGATGATATGACCACAAAGTCGATCATCGAACTGCGACTTTGGGTGTCCTGGTGCCAAGTGCACATATGGACAAGCTTATGTTTGAACATGGTGTTCATTATGGACAATCCGTTACAGAAGTCCAATAACAAAACACAGCTTGGGTTCAAATCGAGGGGCTGTTCCTCCCAATCACACCACTACAGGTCTCACTGTCATTGCCCATGTGAGCACTGAAATCCCCCAGTTGAACAAAAGAGTCCCCAGGAGGAGTATGAATGAATGTCCTTTGCATAAAAAGCAGGACAGGAAAACGACTGATGCTTTTGACTGCTCTTATGAATGCTATATACGCACGGAAAGCAAGCAAGTGAATTCCTGAGCACATCACACCTGAACTTTCCCTTGAAACAGAAATGACCGAATTTATACTACATAATAAAAATACGCATTAATGCTCGAAGTAAAAGAAAAATAGCAAAAAGATAGCTGGACTCTGTCGTCAAAACAATGAATACAAAATATTTTACATGCAGTTAGGGCTGCAATGATTCATCGAGTAACTTGAATAACTCGATTACAAAAATCCTCGATGCAAATTCTTTGCTTTGATGCTTCGTTTAATCCACACGAGTAGGTACTGCTCAGTGATCACCGTGTGTCGCACGGAGGATTATTACTTTTGCACAGTGTGCTAACACTGCATTACGTGTAGCAGAGTGGCAAGGCTGTACAGATCGGGTAGCGACAAGGCTGTACAGATCGAGTAGCGACACTCCCATGGGGACCCATTAAAAAAAAATGGCAGACATTTTTGGCAGACTTCTGAATCACGGAGACGGTGAATAGTTCCAAACAATTGACATCACGGTCATTTTCATTGCTATTAATATACTAAATATTATATATTTTTATGTGCTCAGCATTGGCTGTTAATGGCTATAATAATTAAAAGTTATGACCGAAGGTAGCTTAGCAGCTATTGAGGCTAACGCCCCAATTCACTAGGCATGTAACGATGCATCGCGAAACGGTTAAAAATTAATAATGAATGACGATTCAAATCGGCTGATGTGGAAAATGAATCGCTACTTTTTATGAGAACAAGTACTTAACAGAAACAACGGTATAACATTACATTTGATTTCACGACGTCAGTTCCACGTACGTCAGTCGTCACTCAGTAATCTCATATGAAAACGGCGAGGAAAATTACAGACAAGACAAAAACGACGTGCAAACATTGTAAAAGACTGATAACCTAGAAACGTCTGTATGACCAGTTAACGCATGTCATCCCAGACGCTTTGAGCTACTTCAGGTGTTACAAACTACTTGAAACTAATTTTCCTTAAACAACATGTAAATTCGAAGCTGCACATGCAAGCATTAGTTTATTTATTTAAAGATTGGTGTGGGATTTGTTTTAAAAAATAATATATTATTTAATTTCAGTTGCACCTTTAAGATGTTTTGACCAGTTTGAAGAGATAAGGAATATTTTTGAGTCAAAATGTGAGAAAATTGTAGGGTGAACTCAGAATCATTAATCACCTCGAATCGTGAGTTAAGTGTATCCCTACATTTCACTGATAATTTTGTCTACTGACTACTAGAGATGGGAGGATCGATCCAAATATCGATAGTATCGATACCAACGTTGGTATTGGTATCGGATCGATACCAGCGTGATGATACCAATTTCTCTCCTCTACACTCCCAAAAGTAGAAATCTGTGCGAACAAACACTGCTCCGTCTGCATCGTGCAGCTCACTTTGCTCCTCCTTCTCCCCCGCGCGCTGCTGTGGTTTGTTGTCATGTCACGTGGCTCAGCGGCATGAGTGCGAGCAGACAGTGGCTGTTTTCTGCTTTTCTTTAGTTATCTGCACTTTATTTACTTTAATTTTCACAAATAACGGTGTGCACTTTGTTTATAAAAGCAGATGAGTGTAATCAAGGGGAGATCTATTTCTTATTGTTTCTAAATAAGTAAC
>JAODKM010000239.1:0-14549 GCA_026780845.1 Petrocephalus sullivani
CCCATCCTGCTCTATGGGGAGTGTTGAGCGGTGTGGGTGCAAATTTGCCCCCCTTGGTTCTCCTAGGGTTATGGCCGACTCAGACCTTCATTGGCCATAAAACTAGGAAGTCCCCCCCCCCCCCCCAGCAACTGCAGTGGCCTCCAGGTGTGACTGAGTCACCAACAAACAGCCTATTTTCTCAATAAAAAGAAAATGTCCTCTTGCAACTTGTTTTTCCTTATTGTAATGTACCATATACTTATAGTATATAGTAATCTAAGTACTGAACCCCTATATCAGACAAAATCATTGTATCATATGTATCATTGCATTGAGCAAAATCATTCAAAGAAATACTATGAAAAATGTATTCATGAAAATTTGTAACTATTTTGATTAATACATTTTCTCTGTCATCTTCATTACATTTCCTCAGGACCTCTGACGAGGCAAAAGGGACTTGTCATGGCATAACTGGCATAAAGAAAGAGTGCAGATACCATAGCATCAGCTTACAGCCAGCATCTAAAATGGGAAACTCAAAATCAGTGGAAGAAAAAAATGAAGTAGTTGCCATAGCTATTGACCTCTATTCAAACATGAAGACCGATTATCATGATATACTACCTGATGTGGGTATTGATAAAAGCCTTCTGATGTATTCTGCTGTGGATTCTACAGAAGAGCTAAAAAAACATCTTTCAGAGGTATTAAAGAAGGATCCTTCCAAGGCCAAAGAAATGTCTAAGATGACAAAAATAGTGTTGAGCAAAATTCCAAATGTAGTGAAAGACCTGGGAAATGGGCTGAAATCATTGACACCCTTTCCTGCAGCCGTCGGTCTTGGAGCCTTAATCATTTCAGTGGTCCTAGAGGTGGCTATAGAGGTGCAAAATGATGAAGAAAACAGCAGTGGGTTACTTCAACGGATATTTGCAGAGGAGAAAGAAAATGAGGTCCGGGACCTCATGGATGAGTACCTGAACCGCCATAGGATGTTCCTATTTGACGAGACAAAGTTGCAGGAGGAATTACGGGTCATGGAGCGCCAACTAAGCCTTCAGCTTACGCGACTGAAGAATTCCATGACAGAGAATCACATGAGGTCCCACACTCTGAAGTTCTGGGCTAATGGGGCTGCCTTCCATGTGCAAATGCTCATCCACTTGGTGCGACTCGAGAAGGGCGACAACGAACCTGTTAGACGTGCCATCAGTGCTTACCAGAAGGACCTACGGTTGCTGCTGGAAAAGTACAAAGAATATAAATTTACCACCATTAGTATTAGTTGGAGAGGAGTAAAAATTATTTTCATTCAACAATTTGGTTTCTCAAAATATAGAATTAAAGACAGAGAAACTGGTAAACAAGCCGTTATAAGAACGAAAAAGCCACGTCCATGGAAAGTAAGCATGTCTGATGTAACTAAAGCTTATACAGATCACATGGTATATAACCAGATCAAAGGTATTAGGACTTACTTTTCTGATACAGATGAAAAGCTGGACCTTCTCACTGCTGATTGCTCAACCTTTGATGTTACTTCCTTATGTCACATGTCTATTGAAGAGCAGAGCACAAAGGAAGAGCAGTTAAATATCCAGGAAAGGGATGAAAATGCAAAGGAACAAAAGCCTAGCACTGAGGAAGATCAGCTATTTACATCAAAAGAGGAGCCAAATATCCAGAAAAAGGAGCTGAGTGTTAGAGAAGAGGATGAAAATGAGAAGGAAGAAAAGCCTAGCACAGGGGAAGAGAAAATGAGCACAGAGCTACGTTCCAAGAAGACAAGCACCAAAGAAGAACAGACAAGCCCAGAGAAGGAGCATATAACCTTAGGAAAAAAGAAGCCAAGCACTGAGGAAGAGGATCTAAGTAGTAAGGAAAATGACTTGAAGTACAATAAAGAGGAGCCAACCCTCACCTTATGTTCACATTTTTGCTACATTTGTGCTGTTGCAAGTCTGGTGGACCTAGATCTCATTTGGCAATAACTGTCATTTCTATTATGAAGTTCAGAGCGATGCAAATAAATAATGATGATAAATTTTAATACTGAGTCAAAGGTGATTCCCCCTTCTCCCCGTAACTTGGACTTCCAGTGCGGTGACTTGAGGTTGGCCTGGCCCCGCCCCGCTCCCCTCCACCTACCTCGTAGCCTGCCTCGGTCACAAACTGGAATCAGGGCGCCAACTCCAACAAGGTTAACTGACCTGCCATGCCAATGAGCAATAAAAACCGATTGTGCAAATGTCACATCCAAATTATTTTTTTGTGTAGGCACCCCTTACTGTTTTGGGCGGAATGGTAAACAGTGGTGTGAAGTGCATTGCCAGAACAGTTCCTATCAGGCTTGTAGAAGCAGGACTGAAGTCCCATAAAGCATGGCAGAAACTCTTCATCAATGTTGGACTCACTCTACACTTCAGACTGTGTGGCCACGCATGACTCCAACACCATCGTTAAGTTTGCTTACAACACGATGGTGCTGGGCTTAATTTCTAACAATGAAGAGTCGGCCTACATAAATGAAGTGGAGAACTTGGCAGGAATGGTGTCAGGAAAACTGCCTGCAGCTGAACATCAGCAAGACTAAAGAGCTAGTGGTGGACAGAAAGAGAACATGACCACAGACCCCTCACAATCAATGGAGCTCCAGTGGAGAGGGTGAGCAGCTTTAAATACCTGGGCATCCACATCTCGGAGAACCTGTCATGGACTGAGCATATCTGTGCTCAGAAAAAAAGGGCGAAGCAGCGTCTGTATCACCTGAGGCACCTGAGGAAGTTTGGAGTTTCTCCGGCTGTCCTTAAGGCTTTCTACACAGGCGCTGTTGCATCCTGACACAGAACATCTCATCCTGGTTTGGGAATAGCTGTGTACAGGACCGGAAGGCCCTCCATAGAGTGATCCGGGCAGCAGAACGCTGCTGCAGGTCAGCTCTCCCCTCCAAGCGATGTAAGACCAGGGCAGCTAGGATTATTAAGGACTTGTCTCACCCCAGTAACAGACTGTTTAAACTTCTACATTCAGGCCGAAGGTTCCGAGTCACTATGGCAAAGACGGAGAGACTCAGGAGGAGTTTCTATCCACAGGACATACGACTCCTCAACCAGGATATGCCACTCTCCCGGTCATAGGACTATCGGTCATCAGTTCACCCTGCACTTTAAACAGACTTAAGCATTTTTTGCACAGCATTTCATCCTGTAAATTGTAAGTATACTCCTGCAAATTCATAGTTTTTTTATCATTATTATTGTTATTATTATTATTGTTGCTGTTTTTCTGTTTACATTTTCTACAACTGTGCATATTTAAACTTTTGCTTCTGTCTTTATATTTTGCACATTAAAAAAAAATTGTTCTGTCTTTAATTTAGAGACTTGTTATTTGCACAAAGCACAAGCGGTACAGGAGTCATTTCACTGCATGTTGTACCTGTATAACGACGTATGTGACAAATAAAGAATGTTGAATCTTGAAAACCAGGGAGGAGTCAGGCTGGAGTTTGCAAAAAATTTTACACAGATGCATACCTATAAACTGAGAAATGAGTGAAACTGAAAATTTTGCTGAGGTCTCTTAATTTTTTTCCAGAGCTGTATGTGTCATGCTCAGCCCCGCACTGCATGTCTTTTCCCCTGTGCTTCCCTCAGGCGTGGCTTAATTGCCCACTCCTGCGTCTTGTTTAGCTTTTAGCTTTACCTTGTGTTTCAATCCCATTGTTAACCCAGCACACCTGCCTTACGTTTACTCCTTGATGTCCTGCCCTATTTAACCAGTCTGCGTCCTGTTCCTCTTGTCGGTAATTGTCAATGTTGCCTGTGGCTTGCGGTCCCAGTTTTCCCTTGTGTCAAGAATATACACCCCTTCGAGGGGTTTTATACCCGCAGCTTGCAATATGGGTTGTTCATCCTGCCGCCGCCACAACAGTATGTATATACTGCTTTTAATAATCTATAAAAATAATATATTTTTTTTGTGACGGGTTGACGACCCATCCTGGGTTGTTCCCTGCCTTTTGCCCGTAGCCACCAGGATAGGCTCCAGACCCCCCTTGACCTTGTATAGGACATGCAGGTACAGAAGATGGATTGTTGGATGGATGGATGGATGGATAAAATATTTTTAAGCACCTTTAATAAATTTTCTTTGATGTTTTATTACAATTTTATTTAACATAGGGGGTGCCCTTCAATGGAAGATGAACATGTAAGATGAAATGTTACAATTCAACGACCAATTCGACACGCACCTTTTAACTTAAGGAATTCAAAAGGATCAGTCCGCTGAAATGCTCCATTACTGGGGTGGCATGGTGGTGCAGTATGCCCTGCAATGGGCTGGTTCCCCAGTCCTGGGATAAACTCCTCATAACCCTGAATAGGACATGCGGTTTCAAAAAATGGTAGAGCTGGGCGATTCATGACTCACCCGGGTGAATAACCTGGATCCGTTAAATATCGGTGAGGTGGGGGACGCTGCTGAGTGTTTATTTAGTAGTAGACAGAGTGGAAGTAGCCTGTCGCTCACTGACGTGGTGGGGCATCCATTTGCGGCAGGATGGAGAGAGCAAAGAAGTTATCAGGTGCTCAAGGCAGAAAGAGGAAAAAAAGGAGAAGGTGTGCGAGGGGATGCGCCAAAAAATGTTGATGTGGGTGAAAGACAGCAAAAGGTATGAACTATGATGGAAACATAGCAAGCTTGTGCCCAGCATCAGGGATTAGGCTATGAACTTCACAGAAACCTAGTCTGGGTAGTGCTGCAGCTGGCTAGCTTACTTGGGTTAGGCAAGCTGAAACTGCATCGCGATTTCTTGCTGATGCACACAGGCTATAGGCAAGGATTTAGAAGCAGTTTGTCAAATTGATTGAAATGTGGTGTGTGCATCGTGAATGAAGCGCATTGCTGAGTTTTTGTCACAGAGACGTTTTAAAAACACCCCCAGAAATCTTGAACCTCTACTTTTCAAATATTTTTAGGAAGAAAATATAGGTTTAGAGATTTGCAAGGAGAATAAAAAGTAGAAGAGTGACTGAGACTCGAATCTGCCCTGATCGCCACCCCTTTGCAAATCGTGCTATTCACATGATAACAATGCTTACTCTTTACCGGATAAAGAAATGCGTGAAACCGCCCAGTGTAACTCCTATAAACAAGAGCTGCTTGTCCTGCTTGTGTTTACACTGACTGACTACAAACACGGAACATAATCGTGATGAGAAATTTAGTTTTGCTTTTATTATTGTTTTACTTCCGTCATCTCCGCACAGGCAGCGTATTTATCCCCTTCTATAGCGAAACCGTCTGTTCATTGTATTAGGCTCATGCAGTGTAAAACTTCTCTCATAAAGTGACTTGCCTGAAAGTAAAAACTGCTGTAAAACAGTCGTAAAGCTGCATAATATCACGTGACAGGCAAAATAAGACTGCAATGATCATTAGGCAAGACTCTTGGACATTATTTTAGTAATTATTCTCATTATTGTAGGATATTTTGTAACATTCTATATACTTTCTTTACTTTCTTTACTTATCTTTGTATTGAAACTTTGTTGATTTTTTTACATCATTTTGTAGCGTTCCATTTACTTTATCCTTTGCATGTAAAACACTGTAAAAATGTCATGCCCTGCCCATCTGATCCTCCTGTGTGCCACGCCCCCTCGTTACCCTCGTGTGAATCCTAGTGTTTTACCGGCTGTTGCTTGTTTTGTAGTAGTGCTTTGGTGTATTTAGTCGGTCTGTGTCCTGTTCCCCTTGTCGGTTGTTGTCGATGCCTTTCGTGCTTGATGTCGCTCTTGCTCCTGTGTTTCCCCCTATCCTAGTGAGTAAACGCCCCTTGGAGGGGTTCAAACCCAGCAGCCAGCAATATGGGTCGTTCATCCCGCCGCAAGCGTGACAGAACATCCGACCGAAACAATCGACCCAGCGGCTGTAATCCGGCACCACTCGCGTCAATGTACCCGGAAGAAGCGGACGGTCAGGATGAAGCAGAAGGCTTCTTCCTATGGTGGGGGGATCAGTTCTTGACAGAGGAGGAATGGCTGTTGCAGCAAACAGTGGAGGAGGCAGAGGAAGAAGCCTACTACCCGTTCGGCACCTTACCTCTCCGCAGATACTGCCACCGACCCGTGCACCCTCGGAGATCTTCGTGGGTTCCGCCTCACTTTCAGCGGGCAGCACCACTCCGTGCCTGAAGGACTCTCTCCCAAGCCAGAGCCGGGAAACCTTGGCGACGGAATACTGCACCCTGCAGGGGCTGTGGTGGAGGCTCCCGTTCCCATTCAGGCGCCTCCAGTTCCTGTGCCGCCTGCTCCCATTCCCACGCCTCCTGTTCCTGTGTTACCTGCTCTTGCTCCACCTGATCCTGCTCCAGATCCCAAAGTTTATTTAGTAATATCGAATCTCACAGGATTCCCCTTACAATATAGATGTGTATATTATATGTCACCTATCGGATCTCAATGGATCCCTCCTACATACTATGTAAGACCTAGGATACTACATCCCTCTCTGGGAGGATCTAAAATATAAAATATAGGATATAATGTCCCTCTTTTGAGGCGTTAAGATATATATGCTATGCTATTGGATCTCAATGGATCCCACTAAGCTAAAATAAAAGACTGTCAAGATCTTTCGCAAAGCGCGAGCAAGTCAGCGAGCAAGCGAGCGAGAGCAAAAGCCACAGGCCACCTAGAGTGGAGACCTTTATACTCTCTCTCGGTTTCTAGAAAGCTCGAGCTGCTCCTGCTTACCCCCCTTTTTCCGGGGGCTGAGGTTACACACCCTTCTTCTTAGAAGTTTGCAAACGTTGCTCAAATTAATTATAGCTGGTTTCATAACCACTGTCAAAGGCTAAAAAGTTATTGGTATACATTTAACATTTTAAAATACAGCATATCAGCAACAAGCATATTTCATTAAGTTAATCATTTCTTGGTTAATTTAACATTATTATTGCCATCCAGCCTAGGAAGGAGGGCAAAAACCCTAAGCATTAGGGAAATTCCTCTCCCAACCCACCATCAGGTGCGGCCCACCTTCGGGGCCCATGGCTGGCATGGCTCACAACCTTACTGCGCATAGCAGTCACAGGCACACTTAAACAACTTAAAGACAAATAAACAATATCTTAAGATAAAAACTAAAGATAATATAAAAATGAATACAACATAAAATTCAGAAATCAAATAAATAAAATTCAGAAATCAAAGAAAGAATAAAAATAAAAATAAAATAAAACTACTGCATAAGCATTTTTGATTCATCACACAAGAATAACTCTCATGGGCTCATAACTTGCTAATATGCAAATACTACTATATGAAAACAGCATATATCGTAGGTACATTCAGTCAAAATTAAACAACCTTCAACACCCTCCTTTACATTTTGACTGGCTCCATTTTTGTAATTTCTATTGCCAGTCAGGCTGAGTGGCGTTGTACCCCAAATGGCATTTAAACAGTTCAGTTTGTACCACTAAGAGGATCTGGATTATCCTCAACAGTTCATTGAATAACACAGTCCATTTCACCATCTTTATCGACCGATGCTTCCAGGGTGGTGATGGTCAGTCCTTGCAATTTCCGGATCATCGAATGGGGTCCCAGGACAGAGCGAGCAGCTCTCCTCCTTCCTCTTCCTGTCCGGTTGCTTGGGGCTGGTCTCTCTTGCCATTATCTCGCAGTTTTCCACCACTAGTCTCCTTATTTGCATTATTCTACAATAATGACAGTCATTCCCTCCTTCGAAATTACAATGCCAACAATACAATATCATTCCCCGAGAATCACACATAATTTGGTCCGTCTGGTCCATAGGTAGCCATCTTTTTCCTGTGAAATTAACTTCAACCTGGTGTCAGTGTCAATTTTGCCAATTTTTGGTCCCCTATCTCTACTTTTCCTGCTTTAGGACGCCGCTAATCAGCGGCCTTGGGGTCTGTGTTCGGCTAGGAATCATTTCGGGATTTAGTTGGTGAAGGCCACTATCTTACCATGGGCTCATCTCAAAAACCCATTACTCTTCCGGTAATTTATTAGGCAGGAACCGCTTTCTTATCTTTTATGGTGACTTGGCTTACATGTACAACTTTACCATCTGTCAAAGTTACCATGTTTCCTTCAACTCTGGCTATTTCACAACTTCCTTTTAAGTTGTGTTTCACTGACTTACCTTCATCTTTCGGGCCTCTTTTCAGCCAGACCATGTCACCTTCCTTGAGTATGCTGGTCTCGGCCTGCCCTTCCTTTTTCTTATCTTCAGGGCCTCTATCCAGCCAGACCATGTCACCTTCCTTGAGTATGCTGGTCTCGGCCTGCCCTTCCTGTTCTCCATATATGGGGTTCCTGTCTAGACAGACCTCGTCACCTTCCTCGAGAATGCAGGTCTCGCCTAGCCCCTTCTGCTTTCCTGTCCTTCGCAGCTTCTCCTGCGTTAGGTCAGCATTCAGTTTCACAAGTCCTCCTACGGTATCCAAGTCAGGACCTAAATTAGTCAGGATTGCCTCTCTCTGATACACCATTCGTACTTGACTTATATGGGATTTACCACACTGGTCACACTCCCACATCCTCTAAGAACTTAATCACTGTTTGACATTTAAAGTGTGACCCGTTATCCATCCTTAAAGTTTCTACCTTCCTAGTGCTTATAACTAGCGCTAGAGCGGCAGTCATTGCTCTTCCTGTCAGCTTCTTTAACAGGACCACTTACCCATCTGACCCTCCATTGTTTTTTACTACAAGGAAATCAAGGGATCAAGGGATCCCTCTCTTTCCACCTTTCTGAGCACATTGCTCACAATGCTCTTTCATATATTTAAACTTTTCCCTTACATCTCTCATGGTGATGGTATTCTCCGGTAAAATGCCTTGTATTCGCTTTTCCCCACAATGTCCCATATTTACATGCACATTTCTAAGCCACTCAATCTCTATCTCGTTCGGTATCTTATAGTCCCCATTTGGCTTTAGCCAGTCATTTAATAGGAACCACTCCTGTCTCATCATTCGCATCTATGCGAGCTCATCTGCCTCACGATTTCCTGCAAAGTCCAGTCCCTCACAATCAGTGTGAGCCGGGACATGCTCCACTTTGACTTGCTTCCCTTTAAGCAAAGTCCTTACTACCCTCCATATGGCCTCATGTTCTAACTTCATTCCTCGCCAATTTTCAAAGTCTTTGACTTCCCATATGGGTAAATCCTCATTTACTCCTTGTACCACATACCAGGAGTCAGTCACTAGTCTAATCCGTTTCAGTTTCTGTTTGTCTGCATCTGCTAGCGCTTGTACTGTTGCTGTCAGCTCAGCGGCTTGTGCACTTTCGACCACAGTTCCTGTCTTACTGCTGCGCTTTCCACTCTGGTCCTTAACAAAGGCCCATTGCGCCTCTATTCCATCCTTGTTAGTTTTAGACCCATCAGTATAGTACACAACCTCTGCAGTCCACTCTGGGTCCTCTCTCCAATTCTCCAGACACTTCTCGTCTTTTGGCGCTTAACCCTGTAGTCGTACTCTGGGATCCTGCAACATCAGTTTCCATTTTGCATACCGGGAGCTTAGCGCTTGTCCTGTCACTTTGGTCCCTTTCGCTATTTCCTTAATCACTTTATTTGGCGTTTCTATCCACAATGTTTCTGACGTTAAGGTTGGGGCAACTAGCATATAGCCTTTATACAGCAAAGCCAACTCTCTCTCAGTATCAGTAAATTTCAGCTTGGTTTTGCAGTAGGTAGCTGCCTTCAGTAAAAAGGGATGTTTTTGGCCCTTATTATGTAACCATACTGTATATTCCCTCCCTTCGAGCTAGTCTCTTCTACCTTCATTACAACATCCTGTTGTGCTTGCTTCGGAATGAGCTCTATGTTATAAACTAGACCCCAGTCTCGCAGATGCTGGAAGAGCTGGGTCTCTTCCTGTGTTAATTTCCTGTTATTCACACTTACTTGCCAACCACGACTTGTGCGTAACCTGCGTTTGAGCTTATGCAGGGGCTTGGCCCTCTCACCGTAACCTGGCACATGTCCAGCTACGTACTGCAATTTGCCTAAGGTCCCTTCTAGCTCTAAGAGGTCATTTGGCGTCTCAATTTTCTCAACATACCCTGTTCCTATTCTCACCGTCTCACCAACTTCAAAGCCTAGGTATTTAACGGTTTCCTTACCAATTTGGCTCTTTTTTATATTTATTAGGAGGCCTGCTTCTGTTAATTTTTTCAGAATCCTCCCAATTGCCTCTATATGCTCGTCCGGGTCATTGTGGCAAAAAAATACATCATCAATATATATATTTACATCCTCTCCTTCTAAGATTTTCTCCATCACTTCTTGAAATGCATTTGGGGGATTCACAAAACCTTGCGGCAGCCTGCACTGTCACGCTGGCGGTGGGATTTACGACCCATGGATGCAGCTGTGGGGGTTGAAGCCCTTCCAAAGGGCGTTTATTGCACAAAACAGGGCGGATACAGGGTACAGGCAGGTACGAGCGTCAGCAGACATCTACAAAAACTGACAGGGGAGTCAGTACTAGGGTGGACTAAATACACTGAAACACGGACTGCAGACACGAAACAGCTGAGGACGGGAGGATTCTCACGAGGGAAACAAGGGGGCGTGGCACACAGGAGGAGAAGTCGGGCAGGGCATGACATGCACCACCTATAAGCCTGATTTTTGTACGTAAAGCATGTTTTATCTTTGCTCTCCTCTGCTATGGGAATAGACCAAAATCCATTAGGTGCATCTAAACACATTTTATACCGGCCAACAGATAAATCCTTCAGAGTTGCTTCAGGGTTTATCATTTGGCGCATATCATCTTGAGTGACTCGATTTAGTTCTTTTAAGTTATGAACTAGCTGATAAGTCCCGTCTGGTTTAGGCACTGTCTGAATAGGTGTTAGGCAGGGGGGCTCTGTTATTCGCTCTGTTATGTCCCGTATTTCTAATTCTGCAATTGTTTTCTCAATTTCCTTAGTCCCCAATCCTAACGGGTACTGCTTTTCTTTTCCAGGCATCGCCCCTTTAATTACATATTGATAATTCGTGATTAAACCGCAGTCATTTTTACTTCTCCCGTATCTGCTCATTGTTTCCTTCTCTGTTTCCCCTTCTAAGGCTTCTCTCAATGCCTCCTTATCGGGCAAATCACTCTCCTCAATTCTAAGCTTTAATTCGGTCAAGACATCTACTGGTCCCAATATTTCCACATAATCATACACAGAATTTAAGTCAGGTATTTCCTCTGCATGTATTAAATCTTTTGGTGCCAACAGGCGCCTAGTCCCTCTTACCATAACTATCCCATCTTTCCCCATTATTGTCCCTACCAACCTTGTTGATCCATCTGCTAATCTTACTCTAATTCTCCCTACAGGTACATCTCCTTCTCTTACTTCTCACATAGAAATTTGTGCCCCAGTGTCTAACTGGAATTTAAGAATTTTTAAAGTAGCAAAAAGTTAATAATCATCTTCAGTAGTTCGCTCCTGGATCAACTGTTTTACGGTAGGCGAATACATTTTGATTTCCATGTTCTGTTCCATTCCTATCTCAGCCTTATTATCTCGGCCCGTTGTTCTTTCGAAGCTTTGGCCCAATCGTCCATGCTCATATATGGGCGTGGTGGCGGGGGTCCCCATCGGGGTCTGACTCGTTGGCCGTTCCCTTGGTCCCCTGACATTGGGCCCTGCGGCGGTCGGTAATAGTCCCTCGTCTGCGGTGCCTCCTGTCGGGGCCCCTGACTTTGGCAGGAGTCGGCCGCGGTCCTCCTGCTGTTGGCTTCCCCCGACCCATTTCTATCCTGCCTGTTCCTGTCCTGCTTCTGCTCTGGCTTCTTTCCTTGCCTTTTTATTGCTTTACTCTGTGCCATATATATGCGCACTTCAGAGGCCTTTTGGATCTCTGTCCATTCTCTCCAACCTGCAGCTAGGCGAGTTCCACCTGGAATTGCCATAAGCAACTGCTCCTGATGTAACAGGCTGCACACAGCTGCTGCAAAGCAACATCCACTTCAATTGTACCAGAGCGCACTCTCTCAATTAGCTTTTGATTTACTTCCTCTATTTCACTCTGTCCAGGGAGATGCACCCCTTCTGCTATATCTGCTGCTGTTCTCCCTTCGGGGATTGTCACTCCGTGACTTAGTCGCAGAATAGCTGTGACTCCAGGGTCTCCAAAGTCAGCCTCAGTGAGCCCTGACTGCTTTGACCGCTTAAGGTATGTCCTGTCTGATTCACCATCATTTCACCCTAGTATTAGTTTATAAGCTATCCCTGTTTGGCCATGTGCCCCCCTTTTGCCATTCGCAGAACACTCTGCGGGGCCTGTTCCCTCCGTTCAACCGAGCGGTCCCTCCTTGCCACAGAATCCTTATAGTATTGGTAGCCCTGCAGACATGCCTTGTGTCCTTTTGACCTGGGCTGCTGTAGGACCTTCTGATGCAGCATACATTTCAAAGGTGTCAGCAGCATACCATTCAGGGGCCTGATACTTTTGCTCTCCCTTAGGGTCATATGCCGAACCTACTCCTAAGTGGAATGGGTAGAACATAATTTCTCCCATTTTCAAAGCTTCCCCTACTGGGACTGCTTTCCTCTTGGGCCTCCCATTTTGGGGTGGCCCCTTTTTTATCCTTTCCTCAACTTTCTTTAGCTGGGCTAGTGTTGCAGTAGCATCACTCACCAGTAAAGTAACATCCTGATTTTGTAAAATTATTGCTTCCTCGTGCAGCTTTCCTACTAATTTTGCAGGGGTCTTTGGACCAACCCGTCCAGTTGCCCTACATTTAAACCACAAAGGAGCTGTGGCATACTCCTTTTTCTGAAAGTGATGAACTGTCAGGAGTCCCTCTCAATTGCGCTACCTATTCTTGTGAATATGCATCATCCTCTATAAGGATGAACACTTTTGCCTCTGTTACATCTGCTAAGGCCCCTGTAGGGACCACACAATGAGCCCTCTCTGGCCCTGGAGTAATGCCTCGCATCCTCTCAACGAATGCATTTCCTCCTAGTTGTCTTAACTCAGCAAGCCAAGGAAGATCTGCTCTCCATTCACTTCTAAAAATTACATCTACTACAATTCCAGAATCATCACCTGGAACGTCCTCAATTTTAACACTAGTAATTTGCTACTGCCTTGTCCCAATGGGATGAGTTAGTGTGGTGTCTAAAACATCAAAGTCCTCATCCTCCTCGAAACTATCATTCTCCTCATCCACTTCTGGCGCTGCCCGTCCCTTCACAGGGGTCACATCTGGTGCAGGGCCAACGGGTGGCTCCTCATTCTCACACCAGAAATAGGCCCAAATTTAGCTGTTAAGTCTGTGAGGAGGGCCAACATTTCTGCCAACGGCGGTGGGGCGTTATTCTCAGCCCTCAACCGACGATAAAGTTCTCGATCCTGTACACAGACTATAAAAGTCTTATTTGGGAATTGAGCAGCTACCACCTGTATAGCTGTCATGAAAGGCTCATGCCCGTAATCATACACTCCAGCACCAAATACTGGCAATCTAATTAACGGGCCAGCCACCTGTGCAGCTTTCCGTAACATACGGTACAACTGCTCCATCCTGTCTCTTCTTTCATCTGCCACAGGATCATAGCAACAATGTATGTTTGCTGCAGTGCCTCTTTCATTTAGGGTTTGTTTATATACCTGCTCTGGTTTAACCATTGACCTGAGTATCTCACTGAACTGGTCAATTAGTCTAGGCAATCTATTCCCTATAGCCACGGCTACACCAGTCCCATGCTACATCCTAGTATTGGCTGGATTAAACAATGTCTAGCCTGTCCCTCGTACGTAAATTATAATTTAATTTATAAAAATGAATACAACATAAAGTTCAGAAATCAAAGAAATAAAATTCAGAAATCAAAGAAAGAATAAAAATAAAACAAAATAAAACTACTGCATAAGCATTTTTGATTCATCACACAAGAATAACTTTCATGGGCTCATAACATGCTAATATGCAAATACTACTATATGAAAACAGCATATATCATAGGTACTTAAGCATTGAAATTCAGTCAAAATTTAACAACCTTCAATACCCCACCTCGCCCTCGGTTGCCCTGTCTGGGGCTCATGGGGTGTCTGCAGTCCCTCTGGCTCCTGCTCGGCGGTCGCCTGTGGATCCCCCCCTCCGACCTCCTCGGTCTGCCACGCCTTCGCCGGCTGGTGCTGCGCCGTCGCCTGGGGCGGCTGTGCCCCACTCCTCGCCTTCCGGGGTGCCCCCTTCGACTCCCTCCTCAGCCCCTTCGCCCGTCCCTCCGTCTCCCTCCTCGGGTCCCCTCCTGCTCCTGCCTCCTGGCCTCCTGCTGTCCCTGCGGCTGCTGCCCCTCGCCGGGGGGGGGCTCCCTCGGGCTCCCCGTTTTCCTCCGGCTCCTGGTTTTGTGCTCCCTGTGTCCGCTTTTTGTCCGCCTGTTTCTCCCCTGTTCCCTCCTTGTCCGTTTGTGCCTCCTGTGTCCCCTGTTCTGCTGCCCCTGTGTTTGTTTGCCCTGCCTGTCGTGTGTCAGTTTCTGTCCTGGGGGGTATTCCA
>JAODKM010000240.1:0-14535 GCA_026780845.1 Petrocephalus sullivani
AGCGCCAAATGCAGTGGATTTTTTTTCCCGTGCAAGAAGGTGTGTTAATTGGGTGACATACATGTGAGGATGGTGGCAACAAAAAGAGAAGCTGCCCCTGCATCCCTCCTACTCAACCTTTGTAGAGTATGTGGAGTCAGGGATAATTTTTTTTCCTTTCTCTGCCATGTTATGTAGCACATGTTATCTATAACAATTAAACCGTTGTTTGTTTTCCATTAACAGAATAATGGGGTTCCTGTGCAGTATGGAAAACTTAATTAATACTTCGACTTTTATTTTTGTCATTTCCAGGTCTGGATAAGTACGGAAAAAGTATTTGTATTTTCAGAACTCTTGCCCCATTCTGTTTTCTAGAATATAAAATCAGTCATTTCTCCTGACCTGGAGTGCATTTCCCAAATGTGTTGTCAAGCAATTACTGTACCATTGCTAAATTATAGCGTGGTTATCATTTGGAATATAATTTCCTCTTACCACAGTGGATACTCAACACTTTCAAGGAATGCAGTCCTGTATATAGATGAATTTATACATCACACTGTTGGTACATGATTAATCATTAGGGACATTATGTGAATGTGCAAGTGTACAAGTATTCAGAAGGTACAAGGTCCAAAGGGATGGACAGTGACGAAAAAAAGTAAGAATAAGTTTTAGCATTACATCACAAAGCAATTAAAATAACTGATCTTTCAAGCCAAAAAGTGTGGGCCTTAATCCAGTTTAATTGGGACTTTAATGCAGATGTACATGGGATCAATTACCTACCTTGGTATAACCAGACCCAAATTCACTTCCAGCAATAAGATGGAAGCAATTGGCAGGTTGAGCCAGGCTATTAACTACACAAAACTGTTAGGCTGTGTGCACACAAAAGCTAGTATGCATTGCAGCACAATTGGTCCGCAGTCACAATGAGGCATCCTAAATACATATGAATGAATTCTCAGTGCTTGAGGGTGAATATCCTAAATTGATCAGAACCTTGATACTTTGTGCTTTGTCAAAGTTTATTTGTATAGCACGTTTTCATATACAAAGTAATTAAAACATGCTGCACATTCATAGTCATGCTGCAAATATAGAAGACACCTGCAACTTCTGAAACATAAATACCAGAAAAACAGAGCCAGTAGCAAACAGCAATGCTATGTTCTATAACTTAGAACTAGCAAACCTACTAGCGCCATTCCAGTTAATTTCAACAGGCATGCTCAGGCAGTGGCATCTTGTGGTTTGCCATATATGGAAGACATCATTAGCAATGAATCAGCCGAGCTACTTTTGTTACTAATGACAAAATTATTTTCTATCTGCTAAATGTAGGCATGTTTATAGTCTACATTAATATATTAATAAATAAATATAGGAGAACCTATCGTTGAACATTATATTCATGGTTCTGCATCAACCTAGAGTGCAGAACATAGAGTGCAGACTGCAATATCCCAGGTGCAGGTGCAGCCTGTTGAGTTCTCATTACTAATGTTACAGAAGTCATTTTTCATTTCACAATGAACAGTACAACACAAGTAAATCGAATTACTTGTATTTTTATTGAATACATTTTCTCACACCAGTATTTTAAATTTTGTGACAGTCTGGGATTTTTGAGTCAGCCAGTTTTACCACTTGCTTTTACATATGCAGGATTTATATTTGGAAGAGGGAACAACAGTGTTTGAGATTCACAGTATGTCCTATGTACCAAAATTTCAATTCAGTTATGCTGAGGTAAAGTCAGATGTTTATTCTCAAGGATTCAAGGATTCAAGGAAGGTTTATTGTCATTCGCATCACATTTGCATGAGGTGGAACAGAATTATGTACACACGGTCCCAGTTAACCCAATAAAACAATACACAATACAATACTACAATAATAAAACATAAACAATAAAATAATTATAATTATAGCAGCAATGAAGGCTTCTATGGCAAGTTTAACACCATCCAGTTTATCCAACTGGGGAACAAGCACAGGACAATGCAGCTTGATACCCTCACAGTATCCTGGATCACGGACTACCTAAGTTACAGATGAACTTTGTTTCGATGGTGGTGGTGAGTAACAGTGGTGCACCTCAGGTAATCGTACTGTTCCCCATCCTGTTTGCCCTCCACATGTCAGACTGCTAACACAACACCAGATCTTGCCATCTACAGAAGTTGTTTGACAACTACTCCATTGTAGTTTACATCAGCAAGAGATGAGTCTGGGTACAGAGAATTAGTAGAAGACTTCGTTGAGCAGTGCGTGTAGATCAACCTGCAGCAAGACAAAGGATCTGGTGGTGGACTTCCAGCATAACAAGGAGACCCTGAGACTAGTCACAATTTGGGGAGTGCTAACAAATGCCTCAGCAAACTCAGCAGGAAGGCCAGCTCCATTACAGGAGTGGAAGCAGTAGTGGAGAAGAAAAGGTAAGTAAAACTGGACAATATTATGAACAATTCTGTCAATTTGCCTCAGGGGACACTATCCTAGAGCACATTTAGCCACCGGCTCATTTGACCACGGATTGCAAAAAAACACTACAGGGGATCATTCCTGTCTGCTGCCAAGAGACACCACAAAGTCTCCTCCTGACATGCTACTCTCCATCCACAGCCATAACAAATCAGTAAGCATCCTGTCTTATCATACAATACATTACAATACAAACCAGTGCTTTCTGTCCTAAATGTACTTGTACGCAAATATTATTCTTATCTTTAAATATTTATTTTTAGTAATATATTTGGTTTTTCAGAATATTTCATTTGTGTACCATGTACTTTTTTAATGTTTACTTGCACTATGTGTACTTTCTTCATGCCTTGTCTGTTTGGTCTTTACTGCTGTATGCACCAGTATTTCCCCCTCAGTTCAATAAAGTTAAAATTCATCTTTTCAGGAGGGGGTGGCAGCATATTGAGTATTGCAGTGATACCTTGATCATTGCCTCCTGTATCTGGATTGTTAAATATTTGCCCAGCCCTCTTGCCTGGCTGCCAACTGAGTTACAAACATGTAGGTAGCATGTAGACTGAAAGACTGAAAGAGATGGGAGAGGCCCTGCTGTTTTTTTTTTAGTTGTGCTATGTTTCTGCTAGGCTGCTAAATGAAGTCTTTATAGTATAAACACTACATGTTTGAGTATTTTTAAGAAAGTTTGCTATAATTACAAAAAAGTTGCTAGGTATTTTGCAGTGGTGTGGAAAACACTCCTCAATTGTATAACATTGTAAAGGTATTTTAACAAAATTAGCTTCTATTATTATTACTTCCAGCTGGTATGAGATGAGTATGTTTTCTAATTTCTCTAAGGTTGACATGAGAATGAGGAAGATAGACATAAGGAAGATAGAGTAGGCAATGATACGTGAGATACGTTAAGAAACTTAACAAAAACAATATTTAAAGGAACATACAGACATAACATATCTAGGTGTTTGTACTGATAAATGATAAGACACAACAGGAAAATCTTTCTCTCTTTGAGGTTCTGTGTGTGAGGAAGGTGTGGGGTGCATGTTGGATTCCTAAAACACCAGCACTCTTTGTTTCACTCTCTTATCAGTACTCTTATAAAAACCTTTAGGTTTGAGGTACCAGCTTGCACTGGCTGGTACCTTAAGGTTTCCAACTTTCAGAGCCATAAAACTGAATGCTGGCCTTCCCTTTTACCTTGCTAGTGGGATCACCTTGAGTGTGTGTGTGTGTGATCCTACAACGCTTAGCTATGTTGTATGTGCAATCCTGAGGTGTTTCTAGCCGTTGTGTTATTACCCTACCGTGTGTGAGCCTTTCCATTTATTGTGTGACCTCCCCACATTCCCCTGTCATGTATGTCTCAGTCCTGTTGTTGTTTATGTGCGGTCCTTTTTAGGGCTGTTAATAGAAGATGAACTTGGTGTTTAACCATCTTGCCTGGTTTCGTCACCGCCGTTGCAATGCCTGGGTCTGCTTGGCGCCACAGTGCTATATCTGGCCAGCTGGGCACAGTGGTTAAAAAACTAATAGTTACTAATCGTAACTATTCGAAATAGATATAAGGCTCTTGACCGGATGGGCAAGGCAGGCTGCTTTAACACGTCCTACTTCAGTAAAATGTCCATGTGGGGAAATGGAATGATAAGCTATGTAAAACTTTCTCACGTTAAGCTGCCAAAACAAAAAAAAAATGCAAAACAGCTAAAAAAAAAGAAAAAAAGAATGTAGAGCAGAGAGGGAGAAGTGAGCCATGTGTAGCTGAACTTATCAGGTATGTTCCACCAGCAACCCCCAGGCTATAAAGCATCTGGCACGAATGTGAGAAATGGCATCTGCTCCATCTAATTCCATTTTACACAAAAGGCTGTTTTAACAGGAGCACCAGGCGCAGTCTGCCATTGCTCTGAGGATGAACAAAGGAAAACAGTGTCTCTGGTTTGAACATTCCTGGCTGGCTGTGTAATTATGATTTAGAGGTTTTAAACTGGAGACGTGCTTTGAATTCTTAATTTAAGAAAAACAGCATGAAACGTGTATCAAAATCACATCAAAAATACATACAAAAAATATAGAAATCCAGCATACTTTTCTTTCAGAATAAAACTTCTTTCTATAAGTGCCTGTCAAGAAATCATTTACAAACGCTTAAGTTACATTAAGAGCAGCTGTTTCACATTTCTGCAGTGCTGGTAAAAGGACATAAAGGGCAGCCACTCCACAGTCTTGACCTACGCACAGCATCCTCACTGAAGCTGCAGTCCAACTGCTTTGCCTGCTGATAACACATTTTGCAGCTACTTGAGAGAGTAGCACAAACTTAATTAAGTCATGACTGAACCCCCCCCCCCGAAGCCAAATAAACAACTGAATGCAGAAACTTGTAGCTCCCAAATGGGACAGGAACCTGCAGGCTACTGGTTTAATATGATTCTTCATTGGCTCATTAACAGTGCTTAATCAATAACTCTATACACATATATTAGTATTCATAGTATAATTAATTAATTATGTCGACATATTGAAATGTTTATGATCTGCAGCCAGGAGGGATGCCCGGTGACGAGGGTCTCTCGGTAGTGGAGCCAGGCGACGTGGTGGGCCCCGGAGAGGAGCCAGGCGACGTGGACCCAAGTAAAGAGGAGAACCTGAGGGAGGAGCCGGGCGACCTCTCTGGGAGCACACGGGGCGCGGCGCCGCCCTCACCTGGACCGGAGGGGAGAGTGGCAGCGTCCACGCCTGGACAGGTCTGGAGTAGTGTTGTCACGGTACCAAAATTTCAGTATTCGGTACCAATACCAGTGAAAATTCTCAGTTCTCGGTACCAGTTTCGGTACCAAAGCAACACACAAAAACATGAATTGAACAACAAGTTATTTTTTTTAATAACAAACAATAATTAAACAAACATGACTGAATAACACACTCTTCTTATTTATAAACTTAAACATTTGTATGAATTAAACAAAATATGCCATGACTGAACAATACTTTAATACCATATTTCATAACCTAGAACTGCTTTTCTGATGGACCGATTTTAAAGATACAAACATTAACCATACATTTGTTCTCTAACACACATATTTTGGCTACACAGGTCATTTAAAAGCCTCTGGTGTGTAAAAATAGTCCGCTATTATGTCCTGTTTTAAATGCTATAGGAACATTAAATAGTTAATAAAGAAACGTTATTCTGATACTCGCATTATCATTAGCCGTGCTTATGCTAACGATTAACTAAGCAAATGGAAATGTTTATTTCAATCCGACATTCAAATTAATATAGGGTATATTTTTTATAACAAATCTCTAAATATAAAATATTTGGGGAACACGCTGGGTGCGGACGGGACGGCGGGGAGCGCACTGGGTGCAGACGGGACGGCGGGGAGTCCACTGGGTGCAGACGGGACGGCGGGGAGTCCACTGGGTGCAGACGGGACGGCGGGGAGTCCACTGGGTGCAGACGACGTCTCTGGGAGCACAGCTTCAGGGAGTGCACCGGGCGCGTCGGGCGGGGCCTCTGGGGGAGCGCTGGGCACGGCGGGGGAGGATGGACAGGGCAGGCAGTAAGGCGAGCAACGTCTCGATGTTCATGGGGAGCTGGTTGTGCAGTGAGGGGCGGAGGGGCGGAGCTGGGAAGACGGGCTCGTCGTCCTCTTCGCCTGTACTGACAATATCTGACAGGGGTGACTGGACTTTGACTGACTAATAAAGGGTAGAACATCAAGGACTGAACACGAGGCAGGTGTGCTGGGCTAACAAGGGGATTGGAACATAAGGCAAAGCTCAACAAGGATCAGGTGAGGCTAATTAAGCCCCGCCTGAGGGAAACACAGGGAAAACAGACACGCAGCGCAGGGCATCACAACACTTTTTTCCATCCGGATATGCACTCATTTTTCACAGAAATCTTGTCTTGATGATAGGTGAGTTGCACCACTCCATAAAGTCTTCTTCAGTACATCTCAAAGACTTTCAATGGGGTTATGGTCAAGACTCCCTGGTCGCCAATTCACATGTGAAAATGACTGCTCCTGCTCCCTGAACCATTCTTTGACTATTCGAGCCTGATGAATCTTGGCATTCTCATCCTGTACTATGCCTGTACCTTTAGGAAAGAAATAAACCAAAGGCTATCCCCAAATTATAGGATTTGGATCTCCTCAAGTCTACATGAGACACAATCACAGGTATGCTTTCTTCTTTTCTTCCATCCATCCATCCATCCATCCATATTGGCATGCCCTGTACTCTTGCCACTGTGGAGCTTCCTCTGCTATCTTGACACCTTCTCAGCAGACATTGGCCTCCCAATTGAAGGGGAGGTGCTGGTGGCCTCAGACATCTCATGGGGGCTGGAGAGATGAGATGAGGATGGATGAGAACATGGACACGGGTGAGGAGGGGAGAAGCAGTATGATATGTGTCTGCAGAGAGCTAAATGTAAGGGGGTGAGAGTTTAACAAAAAACTAAACTTGAGAACTCCTGTAACGGGCAGCCACTTGGGGCAGTGCCTGAAGCACCATAGCCTCTTCTGATTAGCACCAAGAGATTCCATTATTTACACAGATGTTGTTGTGCTCTGTAGTACTGCTGGCTAACTTCAGTATATGGAAGAAAAGCATTTAATGGACTCAGACACTGGTGTAAAAGAACAAAAGCCAGTCTGATCCAGATATGCCAATTATAACTTTCTGCTATACTGACATCCTCTGGTCTTTCTGCTGAGATTTAGCAGGATACACCAGGTTGGCATCAATGGCCTAATCCAACTTTGGTATGGGAATCCAGGCAGAGGCAAGCTGGCAAAATTGTCGGAAAAGAATTCTGGTATGCTGTTGCTAATTAGAAAACAACAGCTGAGCAGGCTGTCCCCTTCAGGGTAAGTCTGCTCAGCCCATCCTCACACTTGGAAACACAATCAATGTGGGGACTGTATATAAAAGCATTTGTGTGAATGAAAGCTGCTTTATTTTACAATGTAAACATAAATAAATGTGAATCTGGACTGACTGGTACAGAAAAGATGGTATGCATATTAGAGAAAAATAGCAATGGTACTATCATCCCAAAAAAAAAATAGAAACTAACGCAGAAATAATGCGGCTGCAAAATTATTCTCCGAGATAAAATGGATCGAGGCAATTTCTGGGGCACATCTCCACTGCCAGTGGAGTCCACTGGTGGTGTGCTTTACACCACTGCATCCGATACTTTGCATTGCACTTGGTGATGTAAGGTTTGGATGTAGCTGCTTAGCCATGGAAACCCATTCCATGAAGCTCTCTATGCACTGTCCTCGAGCTAATGTGAAGGCCACACATTTGGAGGTCTGTAGCTATTGACTCTGCAGAAAGTTGGCGACTTCTGCGCACTGTGCACAGTGCACCTCAGCATGCACTGTCCCTGCTCTGTGACTTTATGTGGCCTACCACTTCGTGGCTGAGTTGCTGTTGTTCCCAATTGCTTCCACTTTGTTATAATACTACTAACAGTTGACCGTGGCAATAAAGTGTATATTAAAAGTAAAGAATAAACTGTATAATTAAAAAATCATTCTAGTTCATTATAAGAATTACAGCGGAAACCGCTTATAGTGATGATTGTCTGGGTGAAATTGATTGCTATTAGCAGATAACCATTAAAGCAGTTTTTTTCCGTAATCTTTATGTCTCAGGCAGATTACCATCTAATTGACATTTGTATATTTATTACATGAATATAACATAATAAAACTGATAGCGTCACTATTTACTTAATTTTACTGACTTTTTAAAAATACAGAACAGGTGTTCAAAACGTTTTAAAAATTACAGTAATGTACAACTTAAATGACTGAACTGTATATGATTCAAATACGCTATAATACAGTCCAGTACTGTACATAAAATATAGCTTATTGTAGTTTCATTACTTTTTCTCATTGGCTTGTTTTTGACAGTTTATCATAAGGTTTGATGAGTCTATATTTGTCACTGAAAGAAAATTACCTTCTTTTTACCATCATGTTTTTTTGTGCACGCAGCACAAGCCTCGGGTAGCTAGCCAGAAACAGATGCATTACACAAGGCAAAGTAGGGCTATCAAAGTAAAGGAAATGTCATGGCCTAGACAGAACCAGAGATGGGAGGTGAGATTTAGGGCAACAAAAACAGGGCTTTTATTATACTCGGGGGCGCAGACTTGTGTTACACTTTGCGTTAGATTGTCAAAATAGAGCCCAATGTCTCAAAATGTGTCTGTGCTGCTCTGCCACTGCAAAATGACAAATATTGTGTTTTTCAAGGCAAATACTCTTCGACAGTGGGGTTTAAGTCTGTCTGGTATGCGTTTTGAAGTTCACATGAAAGCAGCATCTCACCCCTAGCTGTGGGCTCCATACCTGGCCTCGTGGCCTGACTTTGAGAAGAGTGAGAAGCTTTAGAAGCAGCTTGGCACTGCAGCTCCCCTCAAGCTAAGGGGGGAATGAAAAACTGGCATATTAAACCTTTCATTTCAACTATCCTCAGGACATCTCTTGAAAATAATTGCAGCCGCTTGAATCTGCTGCTGTTCCTGCCCTGTCAGTAACACGGTACTTGATAAATAACAGGTGGGGGTATATGATGCTTTTGACGAAAGCCTCTACAAATGGAATAACATTACAGCTCACATTCAACACAGATGGCATCGTCCCATCAAATGAATGTTTTTCTAAAGTCAATTTTGAAGTGTGCCAAGCAATTTTAAAAGCACCAGAATCACATTAAAAATGGCAGTTTGAAGCCAGATAGGCATGTTTAGAACAATATTGGATGTTCTTACCAACCTGGAGTCTGCAATCTAGTGCCAGTTGTTGCTGGGATCAAAATGCAACTTGCACTGCAAAGCAGGCAATACCAGATTCAGATTCAGAATATTGATCCCTGAGGAAATTATTTGGATACAGTTGCTCCCGGACAGTAAGTGAAAATAGATCAAGGGTTTCCAACACAGCACAGAGATCTGCCCATAGTGGCATGTGTACAGCATAAGCTGTGCTGTAAATGATATATAATCCTCTTTGGGTTTCGCTGACTCCTTTTACAATGCTTCATATTTTAGTATCTTAGACTGCTACCATCAGCAGCCAGTGGACGAAATAAGAGAAATACCAAATGGAAAGAGACTATTATTTTGAAGGAATATCAAAATTTCAAATGTGTGTAAGGGGTCAACCAGTCAGTATTTTGATATGGGAGTTCTCAAAAAAAATGAAGCAATTAAAGTGCAGAAAAGGCCAAATGGCCAATGAGTCTCTGAAATAGAGAATAGAATATGCACAAATGAATAAAACGTAAGCAAACATGTTAGGGGGGTGGCCATGTGGACAGATATTTGAATGAGAAGCTATTTAGATCCATAGACAGACAGACAGATAGACTGACTCTGATTGATAGATTGACTGACTCACTCACTCACTGATTCACTCCTGGTTTCCCGGTTGTACTTTGAAGCTGAGGAGCTCCCTTCTGGCAGCTTCAGAGGAAGGTCTGTACTGAGTACATGTACCGAGTAGAGTCAGCTTCAGAGGTACACTATATGGACAAAAATATTGGGGCACCTGGCCATTACACCTACAGGAACCTTTATTCATATCCCATTCTAAATCTATAATAATTATATTGGTATGCTGAAGCATTGAGAGTTCCCTTCACTGTAACTAAGGGGCCAAGCACAGCCCTTGAAAAACAACCCCATACCATAATCCCCCCTCCATCAAACTTTGTTCGTACAATGCAGTCAGGCAGGAAACTTTAATAATATAAAAATTATTATCATTACTACTACTACTACTACTACTACTACTACTACTAATAATAATAGATAGTAACTAAAGATCTGAAGGTCAGGACAGCTATAATAAAATTATCAAATCACTCAGGGTAGTTGCTAAAGGTTTGAAGCAGTGTGGCCTCATACCTCCATATTTGGGGGGTCAAGTTCAGCCCCCCACTATGTGTTTGGAGCTTGTATGTTCTTGGCATGCTGTGTGAGCTTCTTCTGGGTGTTACAGTTTCCACATGTACTTCAAAAACATATAGTTAGGTGAATTGGTTTCTCTAAATTGCCCATAGTGTGCAAGTGTGTGTATGGAGGAGAGGGTGTGTCTGTCCATTCTGCCCATTCTTCATGTTCTGTGCTTCCAGGGATGGGTTACAGGGTTACCATGTACTGGATGGATAGATAACATACAACTTCTTTATTGCCCTCCTTAAAAATGTGGTTTATGTGCATATCATATTGTGCATTGTTCTGTTTTCTTCAACAGATCACAAAGGATATTTTCCATTTTTTCTTCAGTTTCATGTTCTTCTTTTTTTATATCAGATCTAACAGAACTGCTCATTCAGACCCCAGTATTGTAGGTCAAATCGCAACAGCTATGTTCCCTGGAGTTCTCTGTAATGCATGCTGCCTAGAGTAGACTCTACTGTGTTAATATGAAAGTGTTAATATACCACTGAAACAAAAAAAAGAAACACTGTTCATGTTCAAAAGGTCATTTATAAACATTTAACACATCACTGAAGCACACAGATGATCATATATATATATTCATGCAGCGGAAACATGTTCTGTGGAGCGACGAATCACGCTTCTCTGACAGGCAGTCTTATGGATGAGTCTGGGTTTGGGGGATGCCAGGAAAACATTACCTGCCTGAATGCATTATGGCGACTGTATAGATTGGCGGAGAATGGATAATGGTATAGGGCCGTGTTTCAGTGGGATTGCAGGCCTGCACATCCAACATCAATACTTGACCTCACAAATTCTCTTCTAGATGAATGCACAAAAATTGCCAGCATCTCTCGTTAAATATTTTTGTAACATGACCACTGATGAACTGATGTAAATGGCAAGAGCTGGTGTTGTACTACAAATCCGATGTGCAGAGGGTAAATAGGAAGGGGGACAGGATGGTTCCCTGAGGGGCCCCAGTCTAGTTCACCAGCACAAAGTCAAATCAAATCAAATAAAAAAACTTTATTTGTTCCCGGGGGGCAATTTGAGTCTCAGGGGTTCACAACTGCCACCAGTTAGTCAGGTAGTCAATGATCCAGGACACTACAGCTCTGAAAATAATGAAACTATTCTATATATTAAAAAAACTCTGCATTTTAAAATCCTGGTTTAATCATAGTTCTGCTGGCAGAAGGCTACACTGAGTGGCAGGTTTCTTCCAGGTTCAACATTTCTAAGACAGCAGTAGCCTACACAAGAATAATGTGAAGCAGGACACACTGGGAATTACCATAAACCAGCCAGGTAATGGGCGGAAGTGATTTTCTAATGCCAGAGATGACCAACTTATCCAGCAGTGTCTCACGAATCGGAGGATGACATGACCTTCATAAGGAATGGGAAACATTAAGTGGTGTGAAGTGTACTGCTTGGATAGTTAGTATCAGGCTCCTAGAAGGCTGCAGTTTGCAAAAAAGTGCATAACCAGACACAAACACACATACACAGATGCATAACCATAAATTGAGAAAGGGGTGAAACAAAAAATTGTGCTGTGGTCTCATAATTTTTTCCAGAGCTGTGTGTGTGTGTGTGTGTATGTATATATATATATATATATATATATAATACAGAGTAAGTTAATTAGAGCATGATCGCGGTTTGATCACACTTCCTGGGACTCTAGATCCCTTGAGCTGTAGTTGATTATCTCTGTAACTGAATGAGTAGAGCATTGCACAAACAAAACAAAGATCATGGGTCTGAAACCCAGGGAGTGCAGACACAAATTATAACCCTTTCCTCTTCTGTAAGTTGCTTTGGGTCGAACTGTTGCGTCAATAGAATATGCAATGCTAACTAGGCAATAAAATGAGTAGTTATTGAAAACTGATAAAAGCGATGTAGGTAAAATAAAGGGATTTTTCATTGGTTTTTCTTCTTTCTTTCCCACATAATCACACAAATTACGGCCCAGAGAATGGATTAAAAACAATAGTCCTGCAACATTCAACATAGTGGGTGCAGCCATCAATCTGCCACCGTAAAAAGGCCGGCATGTAGAATTGATTCATTGATGGACTTCAACCACAAATCTCACTTTGAGCAAGCAAGCCCACTCATTCTTTTTCAGTGATGGTAGCATGCCCAGGGGGGTTTGGAAGCCAGTTGACCAGGGACCCCCAGAGGTTTTTTTATCCCTACTTGGGAATTTTTCCTCTCCTCCATTGTCAATTGGCTTTCTTTCTTTTCTTTGTAATTCGTTTTCTCTGTTCTACTGTTTTGCATATGGTAATGCATTGCAACACACACAGGTAAAGCGCCTTGGGACAACTTACATACTTTTTGCATCCCTGTTTGTTGTTGCGCTGTGTGAATGTGTGAACACACAAAAGTGGCCACGAGCTTCAACAATCCCCAGTCAAGAGAGCCCAGAAACTTGAAAGCAGGGACCTGAGCTCTTATTTACAACCATTGCATATGCACAAAACAGGACCTGAAAGAGTCCCATTTAATGATGTTATACACATAACACAATACAGTCGTCCCTCGTTTATCGCGTTTAATCCGTTCCAGACTATAACGCGATAAGTGAATTTCTGCGAAGTAGGATTCTTTATTTATAAATCGAATATTTTTGTAGTTAGAGCATAGAAAACCTGTTTACGACCTTCTAAATACAGGTTTTAACATCATTAGAGCCTTCTAGACATGAAACAACACCCTTTAGTCACCATTACACTTGTATTACCCAATATATTACACAAAATAAGAGAAAATAAGACATATTAGACGTTACAAATATCATATTATTATTATTATTATTGTACATTTAATTACACACACACAGTTCTTACACAGACCCGCTAACCTATGAAAATTAGAAGAAGCAGCACATTTAGGAGCCATCGTGGGGCTTAATAAAAGTTCTCAGAAATCACAAACAAAGATGCTTCCAATGCGTAGCGATGTAGAAGCGTATATGAGAGAAACAAACTTGTGTGAGGCTGAGCCAATCAGTGGCCAGGACAGGAAAAAGATATAATTGACTTGAGCGCACGCTGTATCATTTTCACTGTCTCGATCAACTTTTTAATGAATGTACAGCACTGTATGTACTTTAATGAGCACAGTACTGTATTTGAAAAAAAGCAATAAAGTGAAGCCATGAAAGTCGAAGCGCGAAGTGGCAAGGGACAACTGTAATATAACGATGCCTTGTGCTAGTGAGTCACAGGGACACCATAAAGTTAGGATGATTCCAAGGGCCCCTGGGCGACTGAAGCCCTAAAAACATATGGAACATAATCCCACTGATATGGGTTACCCAATATTATATGCTTTCATGGGGCCAAAAATCATTACTGGTACCCCTGTTGAGTCATAATTCGTACCTTTACTTTCACCTCATAGCACACATCATGTATTCATCTACTTAATCATAGAAAAAATTGTAAAATTGCGAAGCCCCTATGTATGGAGCCCCTAAGAGGTCTGGGTGGAAAAATATATATTTTTTAATAGTTTTGCATTCCTTCACAATAACACAATAATTTTGTGTTACTAATAATAACTGTACAATGTCTGATTAAAGCACAAAAGGGAAGAATTAATGGACTAATAAGTATAAACCTGAACGATACATACATGTCCAGTGGAGTGTACTTTAAGCATAAAAATACAGTGGACAATGCACACCATATTAATTTCATATGTGTTTCTAATAATTGTATGTAATAGTAATTGCATGCAATAATTTCATGTCCACCCTCCGCCAGTGCCTTTAAGCAAGACAGCTAGGCTACTGCATGTGGAGTGCACACACAAACATTGAAACATACATTAAAATTTACCCATAAAGCTCAGCAACTACAGACCTGTCTCCAATGTACCATTTTTGTCAAAAGTTTTAGAGAAAATAGGCCCAAAATCGGCCCAACTTCAGTTATACTTGGAGACACAAAACGTACAGGATAGATTCCAGTCAGACTTTCGCCCAGGACACAGTACTGAAACGGCCTTAACTAAAGTCATAAATGACATATCAATGGCAACTGATGCTGACA
>JAODKM010000241.1:0-14488 GCA_026780845.1 Petrocephalus sullivani
CATTTTAAGGGTCAGGCGAGTTCAGGCACGGGGTCTTGCTCGCCACCCGCTGCCAGCCCGCACCACTCAGAATAACATCACAGGAGGGTGTGCTCATTCCCCTGAAGGTCTCAATCAGGTTCTGCTCGAACCCCCTCTGCCGGCCGCCATGTGAGAAACAGCAGCCTCCAATCTGCCATCAGCACGACGGGGCTGGCCCCAAGGTCACGGCCGGTCGCCATCGCCCGTTCGACATTTCCTGCCAGGGAGAGGGCTGGCTTGTTCCTCACATCCTAAGACAAACACGTCGGGGGCAGACATGGGGTGGCCCCACCCCCCCGCCACATGTGCTCCCCGCTTCACGTACGTGCTCCAGATACCCTTCTCCATTTACCATCCCTGAGCTTACTGCTAAGGAAATAAAGGCATTAACCATAATGCAAAGCAGCCGTCAACATCCCATAATGACAATAAGCCCCACCCCCAAAAGACACTCACCGGAGCCAGAAGTCACCCAAGGTAATTGCAAGCATGCTGTACACCACCAGTACCTCACCATCGCCTGCGGTACTTCCAATCCCTTTGCCCCCCTCCCTCCATGCATACCAGGAAGGGGGGGGGCAGGCCTTAGCACTGGGGAATCAGGTGGTGACAGGTGAGATGGCCATACACTACGGCACACTGCGAGTGACTGATTCACAGGGACGAAACACGAAAAGGTGACACAGAAAGCACACACACTTCACCATCACCGAGGTCGTCTCCGGAATGTTCCGGGGAACGGCTCAGACAGGCCTTTTAACCGTCAGAGTTCACCTTCGACAGAGACGCCGCGGTCCCTCGGAGACACTGGCATTTGTGAAATGTCAACACCCGGCGCTTAATCCACACCTTCAGCGCGAAAGGTGCCCGATTCCCCGGAAAGGCAGTGCGCGCGTGTGCTGACAAGTCACGTCACTGTCACTGTCACGGGCGGGCAGCTAACGGCGCGAGGTGCAAGCAGCGCGATTAAAGAGCCAGGGGACCCGGGCCCAGGGCCCGCCAGGCCGCCACCAACCCGGCACAGGTGCAGCCTTACTTCCAACACCAGGAATGGAGGTGCAGAGCCGTGGCCACAGGGGGGCGATAAATCAGGACAGTGTGAGCCAAGTAAAATGGAGGGAAAGCGCATAAACATTTCTTTAATTTCAACAATGCTGGACGAGATGGACGGAGGATGGGGGTGAAATGGGAATACTACGGCATCGAGGGCCCACGGCAACCACAAGGCCGCAGAACCAAGGGTCCTGGGAAAGAGCACAGGAGGACTCACCTGTCTCGGAGGAAGTCGACGACGCGGCGGAAGTCTGCGATGCAGTACCCCCGCTTCATGTCCATGAGGACGCTGTCAGAGGCCGACTGCACAGGCACGTGGAGGAAGGCGTACACCCGCGGGTGGCTCAGGACTCGTGCCATCTCCTGTGGGGGACGGGACATGGAGGTGGGGCTTACAGATCCTCAGAGCCGATGGGGGTGTCCTCTGCATCATGAGTCATATTAACTTTTCCTGTTGTGACTAGGGGGCACAGGTGTCTGTCTTGGGGGAGAAAAGATAACCCTTCATGGATGGGCCATAACATAAATTCGTGTGAATTTTGGTAATGGAATTGGGTGGACGACCTGAGCCCTGCCAGGCGATTCGGGGCTACCGGTGCACGCAAGCCACCCGCTGGCCTGTGCGGCGTCGCCGGGAACGACAGCGGGAGAAAGCTAACCTTTGTTTGGTGACATTTCTTCCAAAGCAACAGGACAACATGGCATGCCTGTAGGACGAGACCACCCAGAAAAACAGAGCGCTTAAAACAGCTGGGAGAGTCGCTCACAACACCCAGGAGTCACATGACATTTCCGAGAAAGATCAGCGGGCTGCAGTGGAATCCCCAATGAACAAGACGACCACGTGTCGGGAAGTCAGAGTCCTCTGGAGGTACCGGGGGGGGGGCGCGACCTGCCCATAGGATAGCCACAGACCCAACACCCCCCCCCCCCCCCCCACCAAAAACAGACAGCTACCGAATTCCAGTGCTAATTATTCAAGGCTTCTCCACGGTAACAAGCTGACGACACCTTCGAGAGACACTAGCAAAGAGCAACACAAATACACAGCGGATGCTTACAGACACATGCCTCACAGCGGACCGACAGGTCGAGGAAGCCGACTGCGGGCGGCATAGCGCTCTGGCCCCGCCCCCGGGGAGCCGGCCTATCGCACTCCTGTGCACAAACCGGCCCTCAGAAGCTCGCATCCTTAACCTCACTGTACTCACAGATGCAGCCCTAATTTAACACACCTGATACTGAGAATTGGGCCCTTCAGAAGCATCTCAGTATTAGAGTCAGCTTTGCTTCAACATACTGACTCAAATTGAGACGCTTCTGATGGGCCTGGATATCAATATCAGGTGGGTTAAATTAGGGCTGCACCTAAGCTCTGCAGGGTTGTGGCTCTCCAGGAGCAGGGTTGGCCAGCCCTGCCCTAAAGGGCCACAAACTGACCCTCAGGGACCGTCATCTTTAACCACACAGTACTCACAGTCTAAAGGGCCACAAACCGGCCCTCAGGGACTCATTCTTAACCACACTGTACTCACAGCCTAAAGGGCCACAAACCGGCCCTCAGGGACTCATTCTTAACCACACTGTACTCACAGTTTAAAGGGCCACAAACCGGCCCTCAGGGGCTCTAATCCTTAACCACACTGCACTCACAGTCTAAAGGGCCACAAACCAGCCCTCAGGGGCCCTCATCCTAAACCACACTGCACTCACAGTGTAAAGGGCCACAAACCATCTGTCAATGATCTGCTGATTGCGGTCCATCTTCACAATTACATTCTATTGTGCAGCCGTGTCTCGTTCGTACCGCCTCACAGTGGGGTTACATAGCAGAACAGCCAAATTAAAGGAATTAATTAGCCTGAAGAATGCCGGCTGATTGGGAATGTGGATAAATCAGTAAGCCCCGTCACGGGGTGTCCAGACAGTGCAGGCCAGTACCACCCCCCCGCCCCCCCACGGGGATTCTAGGGGAGGGGGGGGGGGGAACGGGACGAGACGTGTCGTCAACTGCCACGTGAGACTCCATGCCCCATTCTGTCGGACAGCAACTCACACCCCCCGGCAGCAAAACACCCTCACCACTGTCACCATGACGACAACAGTGCGGGATTTTCACACGCTCTAACCCTGGGCAGACTGGGCCCAGACCTGACACAGACCGAACCCCGTGGTTTACTGAAAACACAGGACGTGATGCAAATACTCAGGAAGCCAGAACAGAACCCTAGATCCCCCCCCCCCCCAAAAGTCATGTGACAGGCTCGCCGAGACGCGGCTGAGTGACAGATAAGAATTTCAATTTTTATTTTTAAATCGTCACTATGGACTGGTGGGAGGGTGGGGGGTATTTTGAATATAAAACTGTGAAAAAAACAGAACTTTAATTTCCTACCGAAGACAGAAATTGCGTTCGACATCTGATTATAGTTTAAGATATGAAAAGAATGCGGACTTGTTAATTAAACAACTTATAATTAGAGCCTGTGTTAACAACACTATCTGATTGGCTCGCATCTCGCCCCGGAGCAGTGCCGTGTTTAATATGCATCTTATTTACTCTGTAAAGCAGACATTTACTTAGCTATGGTAATGTGTGCAGGGAACTCATTAAAGGAAGACAATACGGGCTCCTGATTTTAAAATAACCATCCAGAGGACTGAAATTGGCGGTTGGGGGGGGGGGGGGGGGCAGATTAGGCCTAGCATATGGTACTTAGCTCAGGGACACAGTAAACCATTTCAGCGTAGCATCCTGGCCCAGGAAGTGACATCACAGAGAGTGTATTAAAACAGGAAGTAGCTAGGAGGGGATTCCACCCAAGGCCAAGATGCCTGTTTAACTACACATGTCCACTTCATGAAGAGGAAGCCCAAGCCAAATAGCTGGCTCCCTCAGATCTGCACATCCCACACCATGCAAAAAAGTTATTTCCCACAATTTAGCCCACTGACGCCTTCGGCCCAAAGTGCTGCCAGGTGCCTGTTAAATACACTGTTCAGCTAACAATTTATGCTAAGGAGGCTGACAGTCACTATTACTCAAAATCAAATGGAATGGATATACATCTACTAACTAAAAATCTCACCTTTTTTATAAGGTGAAACGACCATTATTCTAAAACTAAGGCAACCAAAACCTAATTATATTCACAAAACCATAATCAAGTAAAATCTGGATGAGGAATCTCCTAAAACGACACCCTGAATGGAATCATAAACTACTCACCTCCAGGCAGTGAGCTGAAGAAGCCGAGACAAAAACAAAGAAAATGTTATTCGAAAATAACTTAAGGGGACGTCCAGCAAACACTGAAAGCGGGCCAGAGCTTGTTTGTGATTAAGTTCTGTAATAGCGTCAAGTCAGACAACGGCCATCATTTCACACGGCAAGAGCTTAACAGCCCATCCCTCACCCACTCATAAAAACACCACAGAAAGAGGACAGAGGGGCGCCCAGCAGAGCCCGATAACAGCCCGACGTGTGACGGACAGAGTAAAAAACGCCAGGCCGAACTCTTGGGTGTCACCAAAGGACAGAGCAATTACGAGAGATTTCAAAATAGGAAAATATTTCACCGGTTGAATTTATATGTCATACCTCCAATGTGTAATACAATGAATTCGTATTCATTCCCCAACAGGCCAGTGAATCTGTGTTTCTGCGATAATTATTGTTTTCGTTGGACCCGACGTGGCACGTTTTGGCTCCGCCGCCTGCAAAAACACGGCGACTGCCAGAAATTAACAGCCGTCACACGTCGCGATATTTAAACGGAAAACGGCGATCCGAGCCAGGAGCCTTACAATAGCAGGGAGAATGGACTGGGACGGACGGGGAAATCCTACATGGGACGGACGGGGAAGTCCTACATGGGACGGACGGGGAAGTCCTACATGGCTCGGGCCGGGAATCAAAGGCTACACGTTCCGTATCCACCGGACAAAAGTGCCCCCAAAAGTCGGCTGTCAGATGGCACGGATTTCGGGGGGTGGGATTCCTGGTATGCCCAGTTTTTACATAGCTTCGGGGAATGAAACACTGCCATCCAACACATCTCTTTGCGGCTGAGGAAGACCCCCGGATCATCCTAGAAGACACCACCCTTTAAGAGATGGAGAGGATCAGTACAGCAGGCCTTGGTGTTAGCTTGGCCTTCTGTTAGCATACATAGCTTCTATGCCATGTGCATCCCAAGACATTCGGAAAAACCGACAATCTTTTATCACTGCAAACACTGCTCTTTGTGCACATTGGTAGCTTCCAATCATTCACCTTTTTCAATTTCATTGATCTCAGTTTCTTCTACTGGGACATAGGAGGACATACCCACATCGGTCAAGATTAATCATGCTCCTCCTACAAGCTTCCCACAGTACTATGCTAGCAATGGCATATTCACCTACAAGCTATTACAATGGAATACATCACACCAACCCAGCGCTGCTATTTTAAGACTAGGTTTCCCCTAGACCATAGCACAATTTAGCCCTGTAGGATCACTACGAATCAGCTGCACTTCAGAACGCAAACTGGGCCATGAGTCTGGAGCGACCGCAATCAAACCTCATTTTTAATGGAACACTGAAGTCGAGTACCGCAGTCACAAGCAGGCAAGTCTGCGGACGCCCGAGGGTCCATTTATTATCTGATTAGACCCCGACTGTTGAACAGTTAGCTCCCTTTCTATAATAAAACCTGCTCTTACTTTATGCTGCAGAGGATAATTAATCCATTAAAATGTCATTCTTTAGTGGCGTAAATGAATGTGAACTGGGACCCTAATTTGCCGGTGCTGCGAGCCACAAGCGCTGATCACTGGGTTCATTTCCAATTTCCATTAATGGCCACAATGTTTTTTTTTTTTTTTTTATTAAACCTCCAGCTCTGAAAAAATGCTTTTAATCAGGCAGAAACATCAGCAAACAAACCCCCCCCACTTCCCACCCCCAATGAGGGGAGTGAAGTCACCCCTCGTGGGGTGCGTGATGGGCCTTCACACGGCACCTAAACACATTTGACCTCAATGCCATCGCCACCATTACAGTCAGGTCCTCTGCCCAATGAAGACAGAACAAGCACTGGAACGTTCTAAGCCTCTCTGCTAGCCAGCAGCACAAGGCCATCGCCACCATTACAGTAAGGTCTCTGCCCAATGAAGACAGAACAAGCACTGGAACGTTCTAAGCCTCTCTGCTAGCCAGCAGCACAAGGCCATCGCGGCGTGCCACAAGGCCCAGACTCGGATCCTGCTGATTTGTGGGTTATGTGAGCTACATGCATCCAGCAAGCAAACAGAAACCAGGACGGTAGCGGTGTATCCGGTACCGTGGGGGGGGGCTCAGAAACCTGACCTGCTCGCCAGTTCCCCTGCAGGCTGCTAAGATGGTACCGTTTGTGGAAAGTCTCTGAAACATGCTAATCCTCAAGTCACAGAGTATATAATTTACGTACACACTAAACCCCCAGCTAAGATATAATTCATGTACACGCTAAACCCCCAGCTAACATATAATTCATGTACACGCTAAACCGCTAGCCAGCATATAATTCATACACACGCTAGAGGCCTGGCTAACATTTAATTCATATACATGCTAAAGCCATAGATAACATATAATTCATATCATGCTAAACCCCCCAGATAACATGATTCATAAACTGTTGCAAATGTGGGAGCAGCAAAAGATAACTTTGTTGGGGTGTTGACGAGGGGGGGCGCACAGGCACTGGGGTGGTGGCCCCCACTACATATCATCACTGTCACAGCATCTGGGGAACAGTAGTGATGACCCCCCGCACTTGAGTCTGAGCCGCGCCCCACATGTTAGCCAGGAGAAGGATTTGGCTGAAGTCTGTGAGACTGTGCCAAACACGAGCCTTGAAGCTCAGTGTGGTTTAAGGTTTGAGGCAAACTGCTGAAAAAGCCTGTTGACGTGGGCTGCCCGGCCACTCCCAGCAGGCATCCGGGGATTCCTGCCCCACCGTCATGTCGTGTGCATGTTCATCGCTTGCCTATGCACACGGCTGGCCTGACAATGAAGCTCCACTTGAGGTAAAGCTCATGTACGGGAGCCCGGCCGGTGTTTCCAACAGTGTCCTTAAATCGGTGCCTCTCCACTGCGAGCCCCCGTTCGGAGCGCAGATGACACTTCAGGCGCCGGGGGGGGGTGTGTGATTCACAAACAAACAAAAGGACGCACGCCTCTCTCTCCATCCAGTCCTGCCAGTGTCCTCACAATGGTACATTAAGCCCATAATGGGCAAAGCATCCCAAGGGATTCATTAATATGAAAGTGGTCTGTGTTCTGTGCGAAATTAGCAGTCAGGGCCCGAAATTCAAATTGCATAGACCACCCCCCGAGACCTCCGGGGTAATTGACTGGCTGGACTGTGAGCCTTCGCAGATCTCCCCCCTTCTGAATTAAAGGCCGTAGATGGTGGGTGGGCACCAGGAGCGGACAAGGACTAGAAAACTCACAAAAATATATATTATAATCATTTTAATAACTTTCAAAAGCCCAGAAGTGATGGCTGAAGCCCACAGCCCCTCCTAAACGCAGCAGCCATGAGGGCCGCTAGATGCCAGCCCCACCACAGAAAGTTCCCTGGGATCAGCAAGCCGTCCGGTTGAGATCAATACGCCACACCAAGCTCCAGCCAGGCATGTAGCGGGTCCTCGTCCGTGCTCGGGGCTGCTCTTGCCGTGCCTGTCCCCAGGGCTGCATGATATCTTGCACGTCTGAGGGCTCCCATTTATGAGATGCTCAGCTCACGTACTGCAACGCCTCATTAGCTACTCCTCGGCCCCGGAGCTGGAGGATCCTGCCTGCCCACTGGTGCCCGCTTTCCAATGAAGGGGCACTTCACCCCTAGGAGATGGGGGGAACTTCACCCCCTAGGAGATGGGGGGCCACCCTCCGAGAGGCCAAGCACCCATCACCCACACCTTGAGTAGGCAGCCCGGTGTCTCTATGACCTCAGGAAATCAAGACAAATGAGAGCCGGGGAGGTAAAACACTACCCTCCAGAAGGACAGGCAGAGACATGTCCAGAACATGCACAAACACTTGATTCCTAATCAAATAAATACTTTAAATTAAACGAGAATAAATAAATGAGCAATGTACAGTTTAGTGGTTTAAGGATCTATCTCTGTGTTAAGATCCCGTGGCCAACGAAGTAATAATATCACCATTAGGGCCCCTGAGAAAGGTTCCTAACTCCAGCTGCTTCGGTAATGCTGGCTGACCCCAACAAATAACTAAACGTAACAGAAACGGAATACGTCTCCAAAGTGCCCCCAGATGTCCAGTCTGGCCAAAGATCTCCAGGGAGCAGAAACTCCCAAAGCGTCGGGATTAGCGCTGGCAGGGAAGGGGCCCTGAGAATGCGGCCGGTGGGCCTCCAACTGAGGAAGAATAACCAGGACCCCCCCGGGACAAAATAGCCAAAAAAAAGTACAGGAGAGGGAAGCCTTAGAGAGACGGTAGGTGACGGGTTTTAGCACTGAGGTCGGGGAGTGAGCTCTGAGCCAATGACATCAGCATCGCAGCCCAGGGAGAGGGGACAGACGTCCTCATCATGCGCCTGGGGCCATCCCGGGAAGGAGAGGGGGACCTTAGAGACACAGTAGGTGACGGGTTTTAGCACTGAGGTCGGGGAGTGAGCTCTGAGCCAATGACATCAGCATCGCAGCCCAGGGAGAGGGGACAGGCATCCTCATCATGCGCCTGGAGCCATCCCGGGAAGGAGAGGGGGACCTTAGAGAGACGGAAGGTGACGGGTTTTAGCACTGAGGTCGGGGAGCGAGCATCAGCTTCGTAGCCCATGGGGAGGGGACAGACGGCCTCAGTGTGCGGCTGGGGCAGTCCCGGGAAGACCACCACGGTACCGCCACCTTCACATGGGAGATGGAGAGCAGAGGAGCCCAGATTAGATACCGGCTTTTAAATGTTGTTGACAGACTGATGAAAGCAGCCAGTGGGGCTGCGTGATATCACACTGCAGTTATATGGCGCCTGCGCGATAAGGGCTAAGGCTGCAGGTGACAGGCGAAAGGCCCAAAGGTTAGTAAGCTGGATAAATTCGGCATATCCTTATGTTTAATAAACCTGTAGGAATTTAAGCTGCAAAAAAATACTGCCACACTACCACCATCTTTTTACTTTGTTCATCCACAATATCTCCTCTTTTAGAAGCTGTTGTGGCTGCTGAGCTGTCCCTGTCTTCACTGCCACTTTGCTTATAAATCGCTTCCAGGATTTACCAAAACGGTATCCTGTGGCGTGCTCCGCTAACCGAATTTAATAAACATGAGGATACGCCGAATTTATACAGATTACTAACTTTTGGGCGTCACAATATGCCTCTCATTAATATTTTAGGCATATTACTAATCTGCTTACCAAATTGTAGGCATGAGTAAATGTTGATATATAACCAAAAAGTTGGTGTCATCTAAAGCCCCAGTGATTATTGCGCATGCGCCATATAACCGCGATGTGATATCACGCAGCACTGCCAGCCAGGCAGCATATTCCAGACAAAACTTTTCAAAGTCTCCTTCACAAGCTAAAACACCAAACAGGTCCTAATCCACCTGCCCGCATAATGACGTCAAAGGACTTTAAACTATCATGACGGCGCCTGATTCAGGCTCAACCTCCTGCCGGCAAGGAAAAGCACCGGGAATACGCTGTATTTCTCCACCACCGAAACACCGAGATAGCGGGAGGTGCCAAAAGTCCGCCAATTAGAAAACTAATTAGATCATCAGCATTTTCCCGACCGAAACAGCCCGGTGTTCCAGCTCATTACGCCCCCGACGGCTTTACAGCCGGGCAGCGCCGTCGGACTCCGCAACCCTGCTCCCCTGCCTGACAGCCACTGAGAAATGCCACTAAGCGAACGGCAGCGGGGACCTCTAATCACCAGTGGCCGGGACTGGCCATACCAGGGAGAGCGGCGAGCCCTTCGTGGCTAAAAGCCGGCCCATAATCCCCGGCTTTCTCTCCCGGAAGGTTTATATGGCCCTCGCCTCAGAGGGGCGATGGCGATTGTGTGATTGTTAGCCGCTAGGGAATGGTCCTAAAGAAGCGACAAAAAGCTTTGTTAAGATACCCGGAGCGGCTGGGAGAAAGCTGTCACGGTGGCACGTAATCAGAAAATTGCCAAAAGTGAAATTCCCAGGAGAAGCAATCGGGACCTAACAGTTCCAATCACCAATGGAAGGCATGTCATTCTGCGGACCTGTCAGATGGGGGAAGCGGCAGAGAGCCTGCAGCGGCACCCCCACCCCCTACACCCCACCACAGGCATTCCACTTGATTTTACAGCATTGGCTGATGCAATATCCAACACCAGATATCAAATCAAATCCCTGTCCCCCCTCTTTCCTGGTTCGGAATTTCACCCCGGAAACAATGCATGACGACTCCAGAGTGTAAACTCTGGTGCTGTACAAACCTCTAATAGAGGAGACTACTTGATATGACTGGGGCCCCCTACAGGAAGCAAGCAGAACGATGCGGAGGGGAAGAGGGTTTATTGCCGTCATCCAAACTATTGAAGAAAATAGCATTAAACACTCACTGCCACACGTTTCTAATTAGTGCTTAATTGTTTTTTTTCCGCTCCCCTACAAAAGAAAAGCTTCCTCAGCTTTTAAATTGAACGTTTCGAAGCATAAAAGTAACCTATACATATGGGGACAGAATTACAACCTCAATTAACCCTGAGCAAATGAGACAAGCTTCTCCCAGCATTCTGGATCCAGCCTCCGCACGCGACTCTGGACAAGGAGGCAGCCAGCGACGTCCCTGGATCAACAGCGACAGCCGCGCTGGCATCCCAGGAACACCCTCCGGGCCCAGCCGGGCGCGGCGGCGAGGGCGAGCGCCCGGCTCTGTCTCCCTCCCCACTATCGGGATAATTAAAGAATTCCATCCCGTCAACAACGGTAATGAGCGTTCTAATTGGTTCCGTTCTCAATATCGACGGTGCGCGAGCAAAGCGCCATTAATGAGATCGCAAACCTAGTGCGCAGAGTTGGGTCTAAACAACAGATTCCAGAGATGACGGAAAGGCAAAGGAAGCACTGGGCTGCAGGCGCAGACGCTGCATGCGGCCCCTGCACTGGAGAAAGCACTGGGCTGCGGGAGCAGACGCTGCATGCGGCCCCTGCACTGGAAGAAGCACTGGGCTGCGGGCGCAGACGCTGCATGTGGCCCCTGCACTGGAAGAAGCACTGGGCTGCGGGCGCAGACGCTGCATGCGGCCCCTGCACTGGAAGAAGCACTGGGCTGGGGGCGCAGATGCTGCATGCGGCCCCTGCACTGGAGAAAGCACTGGGCTGTGGGCGCAGACGTTGCGTGACCTTACCTCCAGGTGCTCCAGTATATAGGGTGGGTTGGTCATGCCCAGCCGCAGCATGGCACCCTCGGGAATCACCTCCACCAGCTTCCAGAGCAGCGAGGGCAGGTCTGTGCCAATGTCCTTCCCATAGGCGCCAGTGTCCTCGCTGGTGAGCCAGATCTCGCAGATCCCCTCTGGGGAGAGACGCGCGGAGTCAGGGGAACAGGAGACGCCACGGTGAGAGCACAATCGGGACAGAACAGACAGCATGTGGACCCTCAAGCCCACCACTACAGTCCTGCCTACCCAAGCAGGATTGCGATACCTACTCATTCATACAGCTGGACCAGCTTTCAGCTTCCTTACCCTTCCAAAGGCTCTTTCTAGGACCTGAACCAGCAACCTGGTTATACACTAAGGCCTCCTTTTGGTGCATTCGGGCCTTCTGGGAGGATGGGTTAAAGGAGTGCTGTCCAACCCAGCTGGCAAAAAATGAGCAGAATCCAGCCTTTATATTGCCCGAGGCAGCATCGGGCCAGAAGCCGAGGCCGGCCCATAAATAAGGCTAGAGAGATACCGACACGTATGTGGCAAAATATGGCGTATGATAAGGGGGTGCAGCTGGCGTGGGGTCAAAGGTCAGGGGCTTATCCCAGGCGGTATAAGGCACATGCTCCCCCACGTGCAAAGACGAGATCAGGGAAACACCAGCAATGCAACTGGCTGCTGCAAATGCACCAGGATTGTTCACCTCCCTGCTTTATTTTCAAAGGGGTGTAATAGCTGCTTTATTACCGAGACGCAGCTGTCACTAACTCTGTGAGCTCCTGTCCGTCACCTCCACAACCCACCCCCCCGCCTGGGACAAAAGAAAAGACTACAAGGTCAGAAATCTCAAAATCAATATTTGCGGGCACAAATAAAACGGAGAAATAGATAAATAAAAGACTAAGTGTGTCCGTATGCCTGGGGGGTGTTTTTGTGCTCTTTGGAACCCCCCCCCCCCCCAATTCATGTCTATCTGAGACAAACAATCTCCTTCACATTCTCCTGCCATCAGGGTCGGCATCCGACTCGTTTTGATTGATTTTGGACGAGCCTGGAACAAGCCGCACATGGGTCGGGCCGCCCGCTCGCTCTGGGAATTCCCCGGCGGGGTGCTGGGTGCGTGATCGACGCAGACGTGCCACCGGGCGGCGTCTCAGAAGGGCCCGGTGCCGGAGTCCTGTTCGGGGGAGTCCTTAATGAGGATTTACGGTTTCCCGCGCTAGCGTTCCGCCACGGGGGCTGTGTTTTAAAATCGGCTGTCAGAAATGGGGCCTCGCCGTCGATTATCGACGGGAGGGTTTGCCACTCCAGTCAGCCATTAATAATGGAAAGACGCAGCTTCCAGTCGGGTAAATCACCCTCCAAAGCGAAACGGGATGAAAATCCATAAATAAAACACTGGAACAATCGTAACAGCAGCAACAGAAGCAGTCAGAGTCCAAAATAAGGCACTGAAAAGTGCTAAAAAAACAGCTATATAACCCTGCGGTAGTTACCACATCGCTAACGCATATCTTTTTCCGTATTTTTGAGGCAATTGCATCGGACAAGAGAAGGAAGCCCAAGTGTAATGCAGTGCCCCTTCGCGTCAGTCACATTCTGAAGGACTCCGCGTGCCGGGAGAGGAAGGAAGCCTAAATTCAGAGTTTTTCAGCCAGGCTGTCAGAGAATCTTTTAAGCCCTGGGGAATGGGGGGTGGGGGGGGGGGGGGCACAGGGCTGCCACAGATAAATTAACATGATGAAACCGGAGGAAAGGCGTCGTTAAATGTGTCCCCAAAACAGGACACGGGAAGGGATTTCCATCTCGCCGCCCGTCAGCAGCTCTATGCTACCCTGCCCCCAGCACTGTTTGCTTTCCAAATGAGGCCATCAAAAGTCCGACGTCATAAAGGCGGTACAGGTGACATGATCTCAGTCTAGGTGTGTGTGGGGAGGGCAGGAGGGAGGGATGTGGCGCGGTGGAAACGAGGGGCGAGCATGGAAAGAAGCTAGCAGGGCAAGGGGTACTGGACACCCCCAGGGCCCAGAGCGGGGGGTGGCTGGGAGGGTGGAGGAAACAGCTGGCGGGGGGGCATTGAGGGTAGAGGCCGCTTCCTGAGGGGCGGGGATCTCCTAACAAAAACCCTGCAGGGTGGCGGGGGGCGGCATTTGGGGAGATGCGTAGTATGCCCTCGAAGGCACGAGGAATGCAGGACCCCGTAATGTTCTGGAAAGAGGCCAAGGCCATGTACCTACCACCAGCCAAAACCATCTGCCAGATAATCTCGTCATTTGGGGCATTATTAGTGACCCTGCTGACAGATTAACGTCAAGGCGGGACGCATCTCGCTAACGTCACGTGCCCCCCCCCCGGCGATGGTCCGCCACCCAGGCCCCCTCGGGTCCCCTGACTCAGCAGACACCGGTCGGCACCTCACCCAGGGAGCGATGGCTGCCAGGCGCTCTGGAACCGCGAATCCTCATTACCGCTGGCTGGGGTAATTACTGGGCGTCCTTTGGTCACCGCTCACTGCCGACGGCCCCCGACCCCCATAATGACTGTGCTGAAATTAATGTGAGCTGGTTAGTGGGTAATACCAGCGCCCCGCAAAGATTCCACAACGCAGCGGGGGAAATCACATGGAGAGAAGGGCAGGGTTTGTCGCTGCCCGGATAACCTCTCCTTTCTCCCACACGTCTCTTTCCATGGGTAATAAACTTTATGTTGCCATTGACAACAGTCTCACCACTTCTGTAGGCCTGCATTTGCAGCCCCGACCGCAGTGGCCGTGGTGCCCCCCCCAGGATGTGAGCCGGGGGGGGATCCAGAGCTGCTCTGAGCCACTGCCTGGGGACAGATGTGCTGCTTTAAGTCCATCTGACCCGCCCACCCCCCTAACCTACGCGATTCCCCACCACGGCGGCCAGCCAAAATACACACCCCCAACACCGGCTGCTCACGCTCCTACCCTCAGGGAAGCCCTACAGAAGTGAGAAGGGACAATACACACCCTCAACACAGCCTGCT
>JAODKM010000242.1:0-14451 GCA_026780845.1 Petrocephalus sullivani
TCCGCCTGTCTGCACCCCCGCGCTCCGCCCCCACCCCCCCCCACCCCTCCCCCCTGGCTCTGCCCCCGCCCCTCCGCCCCGCCGCTGAACCATCTCCTAAATCGGTAAGCCCGCACTGCTGCTCCCTACACCCAGGAATCTGGAGAGGCCGGGTAGTGACTCGTCTCGTAGTTGAGTTCGCTGTAGGGCCGGGCCGCGGAGTAGAAGTCCACATAGTTGCCGGTGGACTTGAGGCCCAGGTGCATGTTTAAGTCCGTAGCGGGCGGGGGCCGCGGCAGCGGGTGTGCAGGGTCCTCGAAGAAGGACTCCTCGAAGTGCCGGGTGGAGTTCTGGAAGGGGGGGTACACCTCGTAGTCCTTCCTGCCCCCGTCCTGGGGCAGTGGCTGAGCAGGGACCTGGATAAGAGGCACAGGAACCTGCGTAACAGGAAGTCCACACCTCAGCGGGGGTGTTTCCCAAAATGCATACCTGATCATACTAGTGTTCTCCTGTGCTTGGGTTACGTCAGCTTCCATTGCTGAAGAGCAGTTACAATACCCAGTACCCAGTACCCAATACCCAATACCCAATACTCAAGAACGAGTATGGAGGACGGTAAAACTCCCTGGATGTCATGTTTGCTGCGGCCCAAATATCAAGAATACATTATTTGCATTCTAGACCAATCCCATTGCGCCTCAAGTTTCTTCTTAGCAAGTTAGCAAGGCTGATACCACGAGCAGGATCTTTGTGTTCTTGGTATTGAGAAACACCCCTGCCTGCCGACAAGCCCTCCATCCCACACTGTCAGCTGCTCTCAGATGGAAGATTCTGCCGACACTCACAAAACACAACGTCAGCCAACACGTGCCTCAGCAGAACTTGGGTTCTATGACTCAATATCAGTCACATGTTTTCCTGAATGATAACCCAACCTCACACAATCTTTTTGGAATCTTATCTTTCCATTTTGCCATCATCTAAGAGCCTAGATCTTGCATTTTAAGTTACAGAACAAACTAAAAACTAGTTTGCTTTGACTTGATAATCTAATAAAATGCAGTATCTCCAAATTTCTCCCAAAAGCCAGAATGAATATGTCAAAAATTCATTTTCATCAAACACAAGTAACATGACTGATTACTGAAATGCACTTACGAACTATAATTAACTTATATATTATATATTGTATAGTAAGTTATATTGCACGCTTGCCAAAGTAAGCAGTAAACGTGTGAATATTGAGGCAATGAAGTTATTTTATTGGATTCATTCCACAGAACACTTAATAGAAACTATCTATCAAATGCCAGAGAGTTTGAGATAGACATGGGTGATTAAGTCATGAGGTTTTATATGTGGAAAAAACGATCTGAGGGGGAGATACGGGACGCTGCCTGGGGTTTACATTTTCAGATGAAAATTTAATAAGAAATTCTAAAAAGAAAATGGTACAAATTTATAGAAACACTGTCTGGTGGAGGGGGCAGGTTCTTACCTGGGTGTGTTTGATGTCCTCGTTAGGCGTCACGTACGAGTTCCTGAACAATGTTGAGGTTCCACTTGTGATTTGAACTGGAACAGTGAGGAAAAAAGAAGGTGAGTGTGTGTGTGTGTGTGTACGTGTGTGTGTGTGTGTGTGTGTGTGTGTGTGTGTGTCTGTGTGTCTGTGTGTTTGCATGCGAGCGGGTTTGCATAGATCACATTTGGGAACCAAAATGTCCCCAAAGTGTGGTAAAACCTAAAATTCCCTCCTTTTGGAGACATTTTATCAGGTCCCCATTTGAATAACCTAAATTTTGTAAAAAAAATCTCTGAATGCAACCAAAAAACTAAAAAGTTTTGTACTTTGTTTGGTTACTTATGGTTAAGGTTAGGGCTGGGTTGGGGTTAAGGTTGTCATAGTCAGGATTAGGGTTATGCTCATAGAAATAAATGTAGGGTCTCCACAAAGATATAATAATGTGTGTGTGTGTGTATGCATGTATGTGACCCATATGGCAGCATGCCGTAAAGCAGAATCTTCTCTGCTTGGCATTGGCTGAAAAGGTGCCTTGAACCTTCTGGAGGTTCAAGATTGTATAATGAGGCCATGAGAGCTTCCAGGCTGGAGATGATCTCGGCCGGTTTACAGAGTGCACATGATCAGCAGTCACGTGGCCAAAGAGACCTGGGGGAGCGTCGCCGTGCTCCGGAGTCGCCTGCTACCCCGTTCTTTTTTTCGCTGGTAAGCTACTTACAGCAAAAGAACAAAGGCGGTACAATCCGGTCTTATGGGGGCTGCAGTAGGAGGAGCACCATCCATTCTTAGGAAGCACCACTAGGGGGCGTCACGCCTCACTCTGACAGACGGCTCCATGTCACCTTGGAACGATTCATTTAGCTAATCCCACAAATCTGAATGAGTCAGGGGGCGACAGGAACAGGCCACGGCAGAGCTGGCTGGGGGGGATAAAGGCCCACCAGGTGTAGGGGGCAGCTCACGGCACGTGGCACTACCCCCAGAGTCACACACAGATAAAGCGTTCGACAGCCATCACCAGGCTGAGCACTGGATTGATCACGTGACCTCCACGCGGCTGTGAGATGTCATGCACGGAATATTTCACTTTTGCCATGTTTTCCTGTAACATTCCCTATTAGTGAGGGTGGGCATCAAGTTCACAACTTGCTCACTAGATCATTTTGAATGTTTTGAGACCCGCCGAAATTAATTTCAGGGGCTGATGGGGCTCGATAGAGACGCAAGCAAATAGTGAGGTTTTGGGGTTAGGGCTGATCAGAGTGGGGAGTGTAAATCCATACATTTTGCTATGTGACTACGTGCCCCCCCCCGCGGCCTTAAGGGTGCGACGAGGCGAGCCCCCACCTGCCATGGCATCCTTCCGGGAGGTGTGCTCCCCCTTATTTCCATGGAAACTGGCGTTGGTCCCGGTCGATTCGTAGTCTGCTTTCCTGTCCCTCAGGCCGATCATCTCGCGAGGTGAGGCGGGGGCACTCGCTGGGGGGGGGCAGAACGAAGTGCCAGTGGGTGAGGGTGCTGCTTTGGTACCCCAGGGCGGGCCACGGAGCACCGACGCAGACGTGCAGGTGTGTCACACTTTCTATTTCTGTACCAGACATCAGATCAGCGTTTCCGTCCAAACCCAAACACAGGAAACCGAACACGTTACTCACTTAACAAGTGAGATGGATCAAACCGAAGATTTTAAGGACAGAAAAGCTCTCCCCGGCTGAGGTGGCGCTCAGTGTCTCTTTTCATTTCGCGGTTTGGAAAGAAGCCCTTATGCCTGGCGCTTCGGAAGGACAGATACCGCAGAAAAGTCGCATCCCAGCTTCCCGAGCCAAACAGCTGGGGCCTAACAGGCAACAAATCTGATGAATTCCCCAGAGGGACGAGCGCGGGGTGCCGCATGGGGGCCCTCGGGGGCCACGAGAGGCCGACTGGGATAATAAGGCCTGGCAGCGTGGCATCGCCCCAAGCGGGATAGCCCCGCCCCCCTCCACTGTGGGCGGGGTCTCAGAAACATGCCTTCCCCTGGTCGCAGCTGTGCCCCTCTTTAGCATACCTTACCCATTCATTTAAAACACACATTCCACAATTTAGGAGCAAACCTGGGCCCCGCTCTGCCTCATCAGTGCTTTATCTCTGCCGGGCTGAGGCCTCCAATCACACACCCGTGGGCGTGTACATTTTTCACTTTATTTATTTACCACAGAAATCTATTTAGCTTAAGCAGCGACAATATATATCCCTGGGAAAGCAGGGTCAGCCAGCATTCCCAGCAATCCAATGAAGAAATCTCTCAGCTGGCCCTGGGATTCGAACCTGCGACCATCTGATTATTCCTGCTAACCTACTGGGCCGCACACCTCTGAAATTGCCCCCATGTTTGTGTGAATTTCCACCGAATGTCCAAAAACATGCAGTTATGGGAAGTGGTGACTCCACACTGCCCACAGTGTTTCACCGTATGCGTGTGTTTCCAGCAATGGACTGGAATCCCAGAGTTCACTAGCCGACTTGCATGTGTTCCTGTGGCCGCCTGAGGGGGGCGCTATATTTCTGGGGTTCGCGCTGAAGCCTTGCGGACATAAATGAATGTCTCCTACTAAGGTCACAGCCCTAATTCAGCGCTGTGCCAAGGAGGGGATGAATACAGCAGCTAATACGGCCCAGATATAGAATGTCATAAAACCCATATCTGCTTGGGATTTATGGCGGCGTTCCATGGTTAACGCCAAGGGCAGCTTCCTGAGGACATCGTCCACTCCTTCATGCCCCCCCGAAGTCTTGTCCCGTCTGAGAAAGGTGTCCCGCCATCTTGGTCTGTGTCTAATTCCTGTAGGGTATAATGAAGCGAGACTTCCATCCAGCAGTAGGAATGACACCGTGTTGAGTAGCTACACCTCCGTCGGGCCAGTCAGCGAGGTCCGTGATAGGGCCGCTGGGCCAATGGCGGACTCTGCACTCACACCTTTATGCGTGTGTGAGTCTCACAAAGCAGAGCAGTGGGACGCGGGAAGCTGAACACGGTTCGATACCCCTGTTCTCAAGTGATGCTTCATTTCATTTCCCCTTCCAGCAGCCCCTGCAGCCCCCCCCCCCTCTCTGGCGGGGGGCAGCTAGACTGCCCTCCGAAGGCAAAACACAGTAACTACACTGAGGCTGAGGCTGAGGAAAGTGGTGTTCTGCCTTTTAGCGGGGATTTGGTACTTACTGCAAGTTTCACGCTGATTTCTTCAAAGCGTGGCGGTGAGAAGACATTTTGTCTCAAGATAAAATGGACCCTAAGAGTTCGGACCCCAGTCTTACCCAATTTTCATAAAATATGTAGTTACAGTGTTTTTCCTGCGTGGGGCAGTACATAATGCTCCGTGTAATGACGGCATTGTAATTGCTTGCTGAAATAGACACCCCCCCATGTGTTAAAGAGTTTCTGAAGGAGTCTGAATGCCCCAAGGTGAACACCCTGCGCTGTGGTGGCCATTTGGGGCCATTATGCAATGATAATGGTATTGGTACATGATTACTTATGCCTTATATAACTGGTATACATAACTTCTATTAACTGGATATTATAAAACATAAAAAAACGTTTTTTAAGCGTCCTTCACCTTTTTATGCTAGCAAATGATTTCCTTAGGAATTGTATGCGATGCGACTCCTATGCGGGGCCATAGCTAACACCTAACGGCTAGTGTCCCTTCAGCAATATGCTGTCAAAGCCAATACTGGGACTCTAGTCTATCTGTTGTATTTTCACTGAAATTGGGACAGCTGTAAGCTGGCAGGGATAAATGTGTGCTACTGTACTGTACTAATAAGCATGCATGCTAGCCGATAAGAGCTAATGCTAGCATATGCTAAAATATGCACGCTAACTAATGCTAATCTACTGAAGCACATGCCATGCTAATGTAATATCTCACGCTAACACCCAAGCCACATGCTATCCTGCATTAACTCTCTTTGCCATGGCCAGGGTTCCCCAGTTCCAGTCCTGGAGGGCCAGTTCAAAGTACAGCAGATGCAGATTTCCCTGCTCAGACGCACTTACTCAACCTGAGATGTGTTTGAGCAGGGAAACTGGGAAATCCTATTTCAGGGTATATGGACATTGATAATAGGAGCTTGGTTTCCAGTAGTGTGCCCCTGTGCTTAAGGAGTGCTTCACCGCACTAGTCAAGGTTAACGTGTCCCCAAATGGTTTATCAATAAGTCACGTGTCACTGCAATGGCATCATCAATATGTCAGGCGTGCTGTGCAGCACGCACACGCATGTCGGAGGTAATTTCGTTCCTCGGCTCAAGGTCCCCCATGTCACGCCTGGCTGATACGTGGCACACAGGTCATACTGAGAACATTTTCCCTTCGCTGTGCCGGAACATAACAGGAGCACTGTGTCAAAACCAGCCCACCCCGGCAGCCCCCCCCCCGGGCACACTCGCTGCGCCATTCCCATGTGCCACCAGTACCAGCATTCGCTGAGGTTAAAAACAATGTGAGGAGGCAGCCTAATTGGTGCCTGAAAGATAAAGCCGGCTCCCTTAAGCGGCGGCTACAGTACTGCCACATGGAGACATGCCCCCGTCGAGGTGACAGCTCTGAGCTGGAGCCTGATGTACTCCCCTGAGGCCAATTCGGGCATTTATCCGGACAGAGGACTCAGCACCACTGCTCTGAGACGTGACCTAGGGGCCGGAGGGGGCAAGCACTGAACTGCGGGCCGGAAACGGGCATCGGCGCGGCAGACGAGAGGGGAAGAGCCTCACCTGAGCGGTTGTTGGGGGAGGTCCGCACCGGCGAGATGGAAGGGGTGCGGGAAGAGGAGTAGGGGCGCTGTCGGTCCCGCTCGATGGTCGAGGAAGAGCCGACGAAGTGATACTGCGCGTATCCGTCCTGTAAGAGAAAGAGGCGTCACGGCCCAGTGATCCGGAGACGGGCAGCTCAGTGACCTCGGCCATGTAGCACTGCATCTCATGGCCGGAGTCTGAATCAAAGGGGACTTCCTTCAGGACAACTGGAAAAGCATCCCAGGAGGTCAGCTCATGACCCTGGTGTAGGGGAGACAGCAGGGTCAGCCAGGCCCGGGAACAGTTGGGGTTATGGGCCTTGCTCCATAGTTACTTTATAGTGTTGATGCCTTTATAGTTATTCTAAAATGAAGAGATCAATACAAATAAACCTTTCAGCAGGTAGGTGGTGGGGGCACGTTTTCAGGCTGTATTTTTACACCAGCTGCATTCAAGTTTATTTGAAAAGAAGTCAGTTTTCAGCGGGGTATGCTCATTTATTTTTATGTTAAATCGTTTATCGTTAATTTAACGTTGACGGTTTCATTTAGTGTTACTTAACTGGCTGATGGAAACACATCAATCATAAGTAACAGCAGAATAGAAGAAATATCACCAATAGTCGCAGGTAGGAGTGTTTGTATCATTTCATATAAATAGCCATAACGCAAGGCTAATGCGTGACATAAATGGGGCGTGCCTTTCACGGACATAAGCGGGCAGATTTTTGAGCATATCCATGTAAATCTTTTAAAAGGTACCGCTATGGTAATCTATCATTCCTAGAATAGAGCAGGAGGCAGACAGGCACCGGCAGACTTATACGAATCTCCTGTGACCTGAGGTTCACAGAAAGAGAACCGACAAGGGCAGCCACGCCTCAGATATGCATCAGCACCCGAATGAACTTAAGAATAAGGAAATGAATAAGTAACACTTGGCGGAAGTCACCGCTACTCGCTTTGATGCGGCCTTGACATGAATCAATAGGACTGTAGAGGAGATTGCTGATGTAGCTACATGGTCTGACAGTGTGGGTCACATGCCAAGGTCTCATGGTTGCTTCCTCCCACCTTCACCTACAGGTCTGACCAGAACATCTGCAGTAACCACACTCGCCTCAAGGTGGCGCTTAGCTGCCAAGCACCTCTTGAAACCAAGGGTGTCCTAATGCCTCTACAACCTTGCTGGGTCACAGTGAACCCCGGCCCATCCCCCCATACTGCAGACTGCATATTAGCGTGCATCGACACGCCGAGCGGGTAGTTAAGTGACACCCCTTCCCTGGTGTATCTTTCACCCAGGTTGCATAAGCACTAAATGGGAGGGCCTGCAGCTCTGTGCCAGCATTGCGATAATCCCAGGAACCTTGGCTGAGGCAGGGAGAGTGAAGACACACAGCCATGCTCACTCTCATGCCTGTGACAGGCCTGTGACTGCAGACAGCGACTGGTGCTCGGAATACAGCGACTGGTGCTCTGAATACAGCGACTGGTGCTCCGAATACAGCGACTGCCCCTCTGAATACAGCAACTGGCCCTCTGAATACAGCAACTGGCCCTCTGAATACAGCGACTGGTGCTCCAAATACAGCGACTGGTGCTCTGAATACAGCGACTGGCTCTCCGAATACAGCAACTGGCCCTCCGAATACAGCGACTGGCGCTCCGAATACAGCGACTGGCGCTCCGAATAGAGCGACTGGCCCTCCGAATACAGCGACTGGCCCTCCGAATACAGCGACTGGCCCTCTGAATACAGCGACTGGCGCTCAGAATACAGCGACTGGCACGCTGAATACAGCGACTGGCCCTCTGAATACAGCGACTGGCGCTCCGAATAGAGCGACTGGCCCTCCGAATACAGCGACTGGCCCTCCGAATACAGCGACTGGCCCTCTGAATACAGCGACTGGCGCTCAGAATACAGCGACTGGCACGCTGAATACAGCGACTGGCCCTCTGAATACAGCGACTGGCGCTCCGAATACAGCGACTGGCGCTCCGAATACAGCGACTGGCGCTTCGAATTCAGCAATGCAGTGCACTGAATGCAGCAACTGCCGTTCCAAATTCGGCAATGCAGTGCACTGAATGCAGCAACTGCCGCTCCGATTTCAGTTACTGGCGCTCCGAATTCAGTGATGCAGCACACCGAATGCAGCAACTGGCGCTCTGAACACAGCGACTGGTGCTCCGAATTCAGCGATGCAGTGCGCCAAATACTGCAACTGCCGCTCCAAATTCAGTGACTGTCGCTCCGAATTCAGTGACTGGCGCTCTGAAGTCAGTGATACAGCGCACCGAATTCAGCGATGCAGCCCACCGAATACAGCAACTGGCGCTCTGAACAGAGTGACTGTCGCTCTGAATTCAGTGATGCAGCACGGCGAATGCAGCAACTGCCGCTCAGAATTCAGCGACGCTAAAACAAAAACAAAACATTTACTAGAAGTTTAAAAAAACTTTTGACAGATTTGTGTTCCCAGCCGCATGATCCAGACGTCAAAAATACACCTAAAACAAATTTTCTCTCCTGGTACTGGCAACGGTGCATAAACTGCATCAAGGCACATTATTTCAGAAACGTGCAGACAGGAACCTTCAAAAGGTAGCAAAATGTTTTTTTTCCCTGTTTATAGCAAATGCAAATAAACACTGTAATTACAGTGAATCCTATCTGCAGAGCAATCCCTTCATTTTACATGAAATATTTTAACTCTCTGATCAGCTCTACCGAACGGTGGAATCCGCCTTTCTCCGTCCAGCTCGCTCCATTCCCTCTCTCCTCCATACCATCTGGAGGTCTGGGCATCGTCCGCATCACTGAACACACATAAAGAGGTGTCTTTCACAACTCAAAGTCATCAGTGAGCCCAAGAAGCACCTTAAATCTCACTGACAGCAGACTCCAACATCTGGAGCGTGTGATGGACATGATTTGTTGGAAGGGGCTTGGCTTGTAGGGCAGCCATTACTTAAATGCCAAAATGTAAATTAAAGAGCTTAAAGCTCCATAAGATTAGAAATAAGAAGACGGTAGCCTCAGGGCACCTGTAGCCCAGTGTGGGCCCAGGACGAGAATAGGGCATACGCTAGCCTCAGGGCACCTGTAGCCCAGTGTGGGCCCGGGCGAGAATGGGGCAGACGCTAGAGCCTCAGGGCACCTGTAGCCCAGTGTGGGCCCGGGCGAGAATGGGGCAGACGCTAGAGCCTCAGGGCACCTGTAGCCCAGTGTGGACCCGGATGAGAATGAGCAGACCCTAGCCCAAGTGTCGTAATGCAGCATTTTATAGTCGCTAAGAAAACTCTGCTGCCACACAAGGCACAAACTCTTCTCAAGTGACTGCAGTGGATCAGAAACTCGGTAACTCATTCTGCTCCGCGGTCCCATTCATATTCCCGACAATAGCAGAAAATTTAATGCGATACTGAGCAAAGGAACAGAGAACTGAGAACGGGAAATATTAGAATGGCACTATGCGGAGCATTAAAATCACATCAGCATTCCTCAGAGACAGGACAGAGAAACCCGCCTGTTGACACTTCATGCCGTCATTAAACATTGTTTGTGGGAGAAAAAGGAACCGTCTCAGCCAGCTTGGGGATTGATTATTATTTTAAGACTGTTAAGTGTTTAGTCAAGTGCCTGTACAGTACTTCATCTCAGCATAATGCTGACAAATTGCACAAAGCATTCTGGGTATCAGTATATGACTTGAATGTTTGTCTAGAATGTGGCTGGTTCAAAGCCCAGTTAAGAGGATTCAACTGTCCAGATAATGTAAAAAATAGCCAACTGCAATATTAGCCAGGGTGGTGCGTGGCTCTGTGGGTTAGTACTCTGTGCTTGCGACATGGCACCCTATCACTGTCGGGCCCCGAGCCAGGCCCTTGGGCCCCAATTACTGTAGGGACTGACTAGCCACGCCTTCTCAATCAATGTCACTTTGGATACATGCATCTGCTATATAAATAAATGTAAAATGATATAGTCTTAGAAGAACTTTAAGTCTGAACAAAACATTCTAACATTCAGCACTAGCAGCATTCTTAATGCAAACAGAAGAATCTGTACGTGATCTGCAAAATTAAGAAGTTAACTTGCAGCAGGGAATCCAAAGACTGATGCATTTTCTGTCCTTTACCTATCTATCCCTTACCAAATGAATACAGAAAGTGCAGACCAGTCTGCAATGGATCGTGTTATGGCACCTGAACACCAAAAGGCCCCAGTAAGATACTCTTATATGGGGCTTGCGAGTTCCGAGCTGGGTAAGATCACTGATTATTACTGATGAATTATCACTGATTGCTGAATATGAGGCAATCACAACTACGCAGATCAATTTTTTAAAGACCATAGCTTTATCATTAATTCCATAGTAAAAAAAAATAGAATAATTAATGGAAATCCGTTATCTGTATTAGAACAAGAAGCTGAAGTCCGCCTTACCACCTTGCCCTCTGCTGTGTTCACAATGTAACACTTCAAAACTTCGTACATGATTCTTGGCCGACGGACTTCCTCGCTATTGCCGTCTTTAAAGGCCATCGGCCGTTATGTTACTGTCTTCCTAGACAAAGTTTGATAACTTTTCAGCACAACGTTTTTCAAGTGATGTTAAACTGAACACAGTGGTAATGAAGACATATTTTTAAGTGCCCCCATCCCCCCATAACCTGAATTTGTTCCTTTATTCCCACAAACGAAATGCATGTGTAATAAAGGAGGCCATTTAACCAGACAGTGCACGTGTGGCTCTGTAACGCTGGCGGCTGGTGTCTGGAAGGGCCCCTTAGCTACATACATAGTGACCTCGGGGCCCAGGGCCTCTGGGACAGTGCACGTGTGGCTCTGTAACACTGGAGGCTGGTGTCTGGAAGGGCCCCTTAGCTACATACATAGTGACCTCGGGGCCCAGGGCCTCTGGGACAGTGCACGTATGGCTCTGTAACGCTGGAGGCTGGTGTCTGGAAGGGCCCCTTAGCTACATACATAGCGACCTCGGGTCCCGGGGCCTCTGGGACAGTGCACGTGTGGCTCTGTAACGCTGGAGGCTGGTGTCTGGAAGGGCCCCTTAGCTACATACATAGCGACCTCGGGTCCCGGGGCCTCTGGGACAGTGCACGTGTGGCTCTGTAACGCTGGAGGTTGGTGTCTGGAAGGGCCACTTAGCTACATACATAACAAACTCGGGGGCCCAGGGCCATAGGCCCTTATTAACCCCTCCCCCGCTACTACAGAGCCGGCCTAGACACCATGCCGATATTTTCCAGATGATTCCGGCTAATGCTACATCCCTAAAAGCGAGCGATGGGTGCTCTGGGGCCCAAGAAGATGGGAACGGGGCAGGTTTCGGGGAAAAATTACCCTCCTTCTGTTCTCGATCCCAGTAAAAACGAAGATTTAGCTCAGACCAGCGCTGGTGTTTATGTTTCTATATTCCCAGCTGTTCTGTTCTTTGAATGTTGTCTTTGCTATGACACGCTACCTAATTCATAGTCATAAACGCTGCATTTGCCTGCCTGAATTTCTTCCAGGACTGTATTCAAAAAATACAAAACGTGATCACTAGGCATTGATTTAGCCAACAAACAATAGTGGCTCTCACACATTAAGATGTATAGGAGAGCCACGCTATATAGTTATAATCTAATTCTACTTTGTTTTCATTTCAATCAGACCTCTAATGGATTATCATTCATGAGTAACACCATGTCAGATTAACCAGTGTCGAGGGCAGACCTTACTAACCGTTTGGCGCCTAGGGAACATTCGTTGAGATCGGCCCATTTAGCGGATCTCGTATGCAATTTAAGAACCAGCGGGCTTAGCACATCTGTGGAGGTGCCAGACAGGGAGGTCACACGATAACATTTTTGTGGGTTCAGGGGGCAGCTTTAAAATGGCTGGATATTTAGTTACTGTTGTCTAAATGCGTGTGTCACAGTTCACCTGCAGAATTTATTGTTACTTTCCGTTAATCACATTCCCAAGTTGATGTCACACCCTGCAGAGGTTGAAAAAGCCTATGTGGGTGACGGACTCTCTGAGAGTCAGTGTCATTTAAGTGCCAGCCTCCCGCCTACCTGCTCTGAGAAAAATCTGTGTCCATGCTAGCGATGAAGGCATTCGACCCTGGCTAAAGCAATACAAACATTCAACAATCTCAGGCCCATCCAGAGAAAACATACTGCATCAAGAAGCCAGATTTCCGACGGTTGCTAGGAGATTCGACATTCCACACTTGGCTCACGTTTACCCCCTGCTAGTGTAAGCCCCATATCTGTCAGCGACGAGATGATTCCTGCCTCTGAAATGTGCACTGTCGGTAGCTGGGCGAGAGCATAGCGCCTGCCTCCGCAACCCCGTCTGGGAATGCCACTTCCTGTGCCCCCTGATGCGTGGTAGATGCCCTCGTGCCCCACAGGACCCTGTTCCAATCAGCCCTTGTAAACCTCCCAATCAGAAACTGTCAGCTCCCATCGAGGGCTGCTACCCCAGTGAGTGACCTCGGAGATCAGCCAGCACAAGACCCTGAACACATCATGCTAGAGCCCCCCCCAGGACTCAGACTCAGCTCAGTCTATCGATCTGCACATTCTGGTTTTCCCGGCTAATGCATCATTTTGCATGCACGTGTGCTTACACTTTCTCTAGTGCTGTATTCACCTGGATCACCTTTACTATAAAGAATCATGCTCAGCAGCTCTTAGAAAGCAGCTCTTAGAAAGCAGAGTGCAGAGGCACGTCAGGACAGTGTGACCTTGACAATGCTGTCGAGAGGGACTTGCTATCACCTGCACAGCACACAGTGGGGCACCCCTACTGGCCACCTGAGTAGCAGCAGCCAGTAACGTCACCATGAACATCACCATGCCGATTTGGGTGTGGAAACTGGATCGTTGGCACCACATAGTGATGGGAACAGGGTGGAAATGTCTGATTTGCCTCACCTTGTGTGACCCAGTCATGGGGCAGACACCAATGAGCAGGAATTGTGCTGGGGGCGGGGCTTAAAATGTGGGAGGGGCTTATAATGATCTTCCCTTGTGTTGAGCCTGCCGTAGCAGCGAGAGAGGGGGATGCGTGGCAGTCACATGACTTTACAGTGACAAACAGGGGGCTGAGTGAAAGGGACAGACACTGAACAGCACGGGTGGACTGAAGTGGTATCCACACAAAGGAGCCATTCGCAAGAAACAGACTTTCGACTTTTTTTTTTTTTCGAGGCTGAGGTTCTACACAGGCTATGAATTTACAGGCACGTTAAGCTGATGCCTCCTTATTGGAACGGCTCAGTTATGCGTTTGCAGTTCAGAAGCGCCGATAAGGTTAAGCTCTTGTCTTGATGCGGTTCTGGGGCTGGATTACCTTTGCGCTTCATTCAGTGTGTTACCACATCCGTCCGTCCCCTGCATGTTTATCTGATGAAAGTGGCAGCGAGCCAGGACCCGCTTTTGGAAGCACAGGGTGTGTTGCGGAGGATGGCCACTGGGGGAGCCGTACCTTCTTGTAGAGGCTGCGTAGGTCTCTGTATTGCCACATGCTGCTGAGGACCTGAGAGGCTGCTTTCACCACCTTGGGAGAGTGCCTGCAAGAGAGAGAACAGGGGCGTCACTCAACACTGGGCCTGAACACTATATGCAAGCACACAACGTTATGTAGCTCAACACCGGGCTTTAACACACTATCAGCAAGCACACAACGGTATGTCGCTCAACACCGGGCCTTAACACACTATCAGCAAGCACACAAAGGTATATCCCTCAACACCGGGCTTTAACACACTATCAGCATACAGACAAAGATCCTTCACTCAACACTGGGCCTTAACACGGTATCAGCACACAGACAGAGATCCTTCACTGAACACTGTGACTCCTTATATGATCACTTGAAAGAAAGTAAAGCAAAGTAAAGGGTCTCTGGGGGTCATAGATCTTGCCGGTCCTTGGGGCACGGTACAGTCCACTCCCCTCCCCCCCTCTCCTTTCAAGCTTTTCATGTTCATTTGTAGCCTTGGTTACCACAAGAAGGAGGAGCCATTCCTTCACACACCCCCCCCCCACCCCCCCCCCCCCCCCCCCCCCCCCCCCCCCCCCCCCCCCCCCCCCCCCTCCCCCCAACCCACCCCGAACCACCCACCACAAACAAACCAAACAACAAAA
>JAODKM010000243.1:0-14437 GCA_026780845.1 Petrocephalus sullivani
TACTGAATATGTACCGAGTAAAATATTACTGAAATTTGATTAGTAATGCCTTACACTACTGCGTTACAGCAAAAAGTAATACGTTACTGTAATGTATTACTTATGTAACGCGTTACTCCCAACACTGATTATGTGGCATAGTGGAGAATCGCTGTTGTGTTTTTCCTGGGAAAAATAATATTCATGTATTTATTGAGAATTCAAATCAAGTACATTTTATTTTATACTTTCATGGAAATTATATGTATATATTTGGTAGTAAAAGTTTTTACAATTGATAAAGTAAACACTTCAAGGACTTACGTTGTATTCTGGTCTTCTGTACATAGATAAGGATGATTATCATTATCACACATATGATGTTGGATATTGCTAAACCAAGGACTAAAGGATCAATGTGGTTTTCTTGGTCAGTATCTGTATGATTAAAAAAAAAATAAGATGCAGTAATGAAAAACGACCACTGTCTTGCACTCAAATTAGAGTATTATTCATATATAAAATACTTAGATGATATGCTTCCTTAGTTTTAACACCTTGGTAAAAGTTTTCAATTTTGCATGTTTGAAATAATACATCTATTACATTTATAATACATTAATGCAGAGGTTCCCAAACTGGGGCTGTTAAAATGTTCAGACACTTGTCATTGAATAAAAACAAGAGAAATTTGAAACAGATCTGATTATAAGTAGTATCTTCGTATTGATTGTAGTTGCAAGCATGTAAATCATGTCTGTGAACTGTTCTGCCATTATACCTGTGCCACAGCTGGCTTTAGATAGGGAACAATGTACCGACATATCGGTAAGTTTTAAATTTTATGTGAAAGAAAAGAAGCCTAACAACAATGGTTGTTGTTAAAGTTACCCAACCAGATATCAATGGTCATACAGCACCAATAAATCAACAAAATTATGTTTTTAGTATTCAACATCTTATCTGCAAAGGACCGGTGTGTAAGCAGGTTCTCGGGATAACCTTTACATCAACTGTTCATACCCAGGTGTGAGGACTCGTCAGCCAATCAGTCTTCTAATTAGTAATCTAATTACAGTTGCAGTGAAAACCCAAACACACAACAGCTCTTTCTGGATAAGATTGGCCACCCCTGATCTAAAGGATCAGCATAATAATAATCTGCAATTATTAGAATTAAAAAAATAAATCACCTTTACTGTTCAGCTTGGTCCCATTCCCAAAGAGGATCTGCCCACACATGGCCACAGCACAGTAGTAAGTCCCAGCATCAGAGAGGCTGAGGTTACTCTTGGGGAGCCTGTAGACACAGCTCCGTGTAGGAGATCCAGCCTCGGGGCTCTTCTCACACTCATCACTCCTGTTTCCATGGGTGTAAATGACTCCTGGAAGGGATTCTCCTGATCCATGTCTGAACCAGTAAACACTGTGTTCTCCTGCACAGCTCTCAGTCTCTATTGTACACTGCAGGCTCACAGATTCTCCTGACTGTACTGTGTCAGACACAGGCTGCAGACTGAAATATCTTTTTGTGGTCCCTAGACCAGAAAGAAGATAACAGTACTAAAATTCCACAATGTACAAGTACTTTACTGACTAATGTGATAATTACTTGTCACATTAAATTATAGGATTGTTTTATTTATTACATACAACTTTTGCTGTATGTATATGCTGTGATGAGCTAGAGACAGGCTGGCTGACTGTAACAGAGATGAAAAGCAATATGCCAAACACAATGCTGACTTTGCTGCCTCATGTATTTAGTCAATCAAAGAAAATAATTAACATGTTAACTTTTGTAATTACACCTGTAATTGAATTAAGTCTTTATTCACATGACATTTAATCTGATGTTACAGTTTAACATTCATGGATCAGTACCTTCATATTTCAAGAAAATTTTGTTCTTAAAAATGATGCGCTCATGATCTCGTGTGCAGCAGTAGTAGAAGCCAGCATCCATTGGCTTTGCATTTGAAATGGACAGCACCATGCTGGTCGAGTTTGTTTGCACTGAAAAGCGCTGATCCTTTTGGAACTCTCCATGCAGCGCAGGTTTCATATTATAACTGTAGACAGACATTATACTTTCAGGTGACTCTCCTACTGCCTGTTTGAACCAGTAGAAGTATCTGCTGTGTCCAGAAGAGAAGGGGCAGTGCAGGGTGACAGTGTCTCCAAGGTGGAAGGTCTTCATGCGTTCAGGCTGGGTGAGAAGGACAAGATTCACAGCTGAAGGGTAAAATGACAGAAAAATATTTCAGCTCTACAGCATTGTGCAATTAACAATGTACACTGAAACTTTAAGGTAAAGTAAAAACAGCATATGAAAAATGTTTAATTACTGTATTACCATAAATGATTACTTATATAAGACATACAAATAAGGACATTGAATAAAAGGTCAGAGTTTTATACCTGTTAGGAATAGCAGCAGAGTTGAGCAGAACCTGATCATCGTGATCGAACCTGGTATACACCGATATAGATCAGATAGATCTCCAGCCAAGAAAGACAGGGGGGTCAGTACTGCCTGTGACTGATAACTGAAGCCGTGTCCCACACACAGCGAAGAGCCGGATTGGCTGGTATATGATCACCGCAGAGCACTAACAGGTTAGATGCCTCGGTATTTGTGCATACCATAATGTACCTATTTAATGTACTCTGCTCAAATGTGGAGCTGATTCATTTAAATTCCCGATAATGATTCCAGAAGCTCCCCCTGGGATTAATAAAGTCAATCTTAAATCTTAAAGGACAATTAAGATTTAATTTCAGTCTAACTGGGATATTTTAGTTAAAAAGATATTTATGGGACTTGTGTATATAATTAAACACATGAAAGAACTGGCTACTCCTCTGTAATACATTTTTTTTGGTTTGTTTTGTGATATCGTACTGTCTAATGCTATGCCCTTGATTATTTATATGGAGCTTTCATTAAAGAGGTCACTGAAAATAAATAACTACGTAATAACTACGGTACTGGGAATGACTAGCAGCATTATTGATAAGTAATGCATTTATCACCTAACTGTCATTTCACACCTGAAGTAACAACACTAGAATAGGCTGTATTACTGTTGTTGGTTGCAAATAATGAAATAATAATGCCGGTGCTATCACCCAGCCGAACCTTTTTAGGTAACGTAAGCCTCAGGATTCATTTTTCAGTTCCCTTTACTCTCAAGTTGTGCTGAACATTAAGGAGGGGTCACAGGAGGCTGAATCAGGTTACAGTTCATATTCAACAAAGGAATGTGTAAAAACAAAGGAAACTTAATCCAAATGTTCTTATTTACAACTTCTGTACTGTCATAATCGTGTCACATAGCACATGCTACATGGACACCCACATGCTTTATTCTGTACATGAGGTAGTTTACCTAACAGCTATAGGTCTGCAGTCTGGCTTGGCCTGTGGTCAAGTGATGTTATTGAAACTACATTGTGTACCTTGCTCCGGTTTAAAAAAAAATGCAGAGGCGTGAGGCTACAGTAAAGAACAAGCTCACAAAAACATAAAAAGTAGTGGAAACCAGGCACTTGAAAAAATTTGACAGAAGCTGGAAATCACAAGTGTGCTCTAAATTCTACAACCAGCCTAAGCTGTCCAGCTGCTTTGCTTTTTGTGTCAGTCTAATGGCTGTGTTCACTCATTGAAATGTTTGACACAAAAACCCTCTCTCAGTCATTCATCCTGCACAGTGCAGAGGTGAGAATACCAGTGGAAACTTACTGACCCGCACTTGTAAACAACACTGAATAGGCACCACTGAGTTTTTCTATTTTTTTTTTATGAATAATTCTTGAGGTGATATGCTGCCTCACACCTCCGGGGTTGGGGCTCCAAATCCCCTTTGCTCCATGTGTATGTATTTTGCCTGGGTTCCCTCTGGATGCTTTGGGTTTCACCTGCAATCCAAAAACATCCAGTTAGGCTCTCTGGTATATTTAAATTTACTGTAGTGTATGATTTCTTTTTGGAGCCTTGTGTTCCTTGTGGTTTGGGATAGGCTCCAGGAGACAAGTGACCAGAATACACTGCTATATGATGGATAGAAAAATATTTTTTTATATGTATTTAAAGCTATGGGATGGAGTTAGTATTGGTTTTGCTTTTAGACAGGACAAGACAACATGGATAGCACACTGGACAATGGACATGGAACAGGCACGGGCCAGACCAGGGAGTAATAGGACAGCATGAGAGAACAACACCGAACAGAACCGCACAAATGAAACAGACCAAAGACAGGACGAGACCAGGCACCAGGGACAACAGACCACTCCTGGGCCTGATCACTGGTGAGGTGGGACCTGTCAGGACTGCAGAACCAAAAGACCTTATAGGGCGAGCAGAGCTGGAGGGTGCCGAGGGGCCAGCAGTACCAGAGCAGGAGCACGCTGAGTGAGTTGCAGGGCTGGAGCAGGAGAGTTACCCGGGCAGTTGATGTCGGCAAACGAGAGTCTTGTTGGCTGGTATGGATAGTGTGCTCTGGTCTCCAATCAGAGCAGCCTTATTTCACAGAGGAGTAGTGGGCTAGTCCACGTTGAAGACGCTGGGCTCCTGAGGGACCAGGGGCCTCATGTATTAACGGTGCTTACGCAAAAAAATTTGCGCACGCCCGGTTCCATGCTCACGTCGAGATGTATAAAAACTAAACTTGGAATACCACCACACACATTCTCATGGCAACCCCAGACAATGCGTACGCAAGTTTCTGCTTGATTTGGCAAACTGGAGGCACCCAGTGGCAAAAGAGTGCTACTGCAGTTTCACTGTGTCAGACTCGCATTCATGACGTGGTCTGTATGAACTACACCGAAATTAATTATACATAGTTTATAAATGTACAGCACCTGATCGTAATCTATTTGTAACAATAAAATGGTGCAGAGAAAGTACAAAATATTCCAGCTACAATGGCTGCTCTTGCATTATTAAAAGACATCGCAAATGGAAGAATTAGAACAGAGCGCGTATTTAGGGATCATAGTGATCTCTTGGCTCATGATGATGACTGGCGTCTAAGTTGGATTTAGAAATTGCGCTTTACCGCTATCTTTAAAAGTTATGTCCACTGTCGGGTTTTTGGCACAGGAGATTTTCAACGTGAACTTGCGAACGGATCGGGTATTTCTCAGTCCTCACTGAGCCGAGCCATGACAGGTCTATGGGATGGTATAAACCGCTTGTCATCCAGAAATAATTTTGCCTTACACTGTGGTTGAACAGGTAAAAATTAAAGAGTAATTCGATGTCTGATTTTGCAAATGTAATCTGAGCTATCGATTGCACGCACATTGCTATAAAGGCGCCCTCAGAGAATGAATTTGCGTAAGTAAATTGAAAGAAATTTCACTCTATTATCTGTGATGCGAAAGTGCGTCTCATTAATGTTGTGGTGAGATGGCCTGGCTCAACCCATTAATCGTTTATTCTCAGAAATAGAAATAGTGTTGGAAAGAAACTTGAAAATGGTGTGGTGCGTGATGGCTAGCTTCTCGGTAAGAAGCCATTTTATATTTTAGGACCAAAATTGTAGGTGTTCTGTATTATGTACCCATTTGACAGTTCCTGAGGGAACAGTGGGTACCCACTGAAGACATAGCTTCTCACCCTGCTCGCAAACCCACAGACTGAACAAGAGCGACGGTATAACGGCGTTCGTTCCCGGGCGGTGGTATTGCGTACCAATGGGCAGCTCACCCGCGCTGATGTCGGAGTCCCCCTCACCCGCGCTGATGCCGGAGTCCCCCTCACCCGCTGGCAAAATTGCTTTTATGACCGTGGCAGCAAAGCCCCGCAGTTCCGCTACCTCTTCCAGTGGTGTTGAGCTGCAACTTGCTTTTTTACATCGACTTTAATATCCGACCATTTATTTTTTATTACTGTGCGACTTTCCGGAATTACATTTTAAGTGCCACAGCCACGCTGTCCCACTCTTTCTTTTGTTGCTGATGCCACTACTTAAACCGCCTCGATTTCACTAAGCATGACCTTCTTCCCACGTGCCTTGGCCATTGTTTTTAACAAAAAAGGGGACTCTTTATATTGATTTGCATATTAAAATATGTAAAATTATGGGAGGAGTCGGGGCTGGCGGGGGGGTTGTGCCCGTCCGTAACATTTCCCGCTGATTGGGATGTAAGAAGGGAAAGAGCGTAGAACTTCGTGTACGCACAGTTTTATGCATCTGGATTTTTTCTGGCATACGCAAATTTCTGGTTTTGTCCGTACGCTATATTTTAGTGTGAATTCCACGCTCGCTGTTATACACGCTGTTAGGCATGTTGTCCTTGTTGTGACACGCCCTCATTTATCAAGCATGCGTACGGCAGAAAAATGTGTGTATGGTCATTTCAACGCAAATTTCGGGATTTATCAATTTGGACGTGAACGTAGGATACGCTCATATCCCACGCCAGCTCTCAGATGGTGTACGCAGTTTTCTGTAAGTGTGGATTTCTGCTGCAGCAGAGGAAATCAAGCTGTGTCAGAGAATTATTACATCAGAGTTGCTCTAAAATGATGTTAAGCAGATACTCATCATGCCTGTGGCTACCATTATTTTATATTTTATGTTATTATATTGCACTCATTTTATTTGATTTTACTTATTTTTCTCATTTTATTTTATAATATTTTATTATATTTATTAATTTTAGTAATTCTTATGAATTACTCGTTATGTCTGTTATTTACTTCATTTGTATTCCATGTGTTTTTTATGCGTTGTGACAACAGAGGACTTTTAGCTTCTGAAATATGAAATATTTTAGGTATCTGTCCTGAGCTCAGTATAAACTTAAAACAATGTTAGCGTCTATTGATTTTATAATTGAATTTTTTACCGTCTTTAATTGCTGACCATTTGCACTGAATATTAAGCACCACAAGATCATGACAGCCAGCACATACAGTCAGCATAATATGCTGCAGTGCCCCATGCGTGATTGCACACAGCAGAACAACTCGGTTGTAATGACGTCAATTTCCAGTTGAGTGAAATTTCTCTCTTTTGCCGGTTTCCGTTCCTCCATGTTGCAAATTCTGTGGGCGCGGCCACATAAACCACGAATAAATAAGGGCATGGCCCGTGAATTACGCTTGTTTCCAGTCGCTGGATTTATCAATGTGGGCATGTGCATACCGTGGCATTGGCCAGGTACACCCAGTTTAATAAATCACATGTGGAACTTGTCGTACGGCGATTTTTCGCACCCGAATCTACACTCGTTTCGATAAATGAGGGCCATTGAGTCCAGTACGGCGTCCATACTAGCGGGACAACCAGCACACTGAGAAACTCACCAGGGTCCTCATTCTCCTTGGGATCCTCCAGGTTGCTCTCACTCAGTGGGTCGATGAGTGAGTTGTCCCTAAGCCATCACCAAGTGAGAGGCTCAAACACAGGGAGGAAGCTAGGTGCAGGGGAAAGCATGCAGGCTAAGGTGCAGAGTGAAAGGGGTTCCCGAGGATACCCACTAAGAAATTAGGAGAGTCTAGTCATTCTGTAATTATGTCAGAAATTTGGAGACTCTAGTCATCCTTGAGTCCGTCCACATAAAATGGTCGAGATAGGAACAAGGAAATAAACAGGACCACGAGGGGTCAAAATGGGAAGACAAGTAGCAGCAAAGGCACAACAAGGGGACTGACTTCAATGACCAAACTGGGGTTGACAAGACAAACAGGTACTTAAATACGAAGATTAATCATTAGTATCACATCATGGAGGGAGTAGAATGTTACAACTTCCATACAGGTGTTAGCCCTTGTGTGGATCACACCAACTGCCTCGTCAACCTTCTAAGCGTGCCTCCCAGTTCTGTGATCCCCAGTCTGGTCACTAACGTCATTCTCATGTGTGCTTTGTTATGTACCATGTTTGCTAGTTGTGCCTTTAGTTTCAACCCCATGTGATCTGTGTGTTTGTCCTGGTTCTGTTACCCTGTTCAATAAATTCCTCTTTTAGTTTTCCCCTAAATATGCTCCCGCCTCCTTCCTGTTTGATTTATGACACCAAATTTACATTTAGTGATGCTTTATATAACTTAAATGAACAAAAAATTAATTTCTTGTTTGATTCTGAAAATATATTCATATTCATATTCATTTATGTAATTCCAAAAGACCCCATTTGTATGGTCTAAATCAGTTAACATTTTGGCTCCCATTAGGGCATGGTGTGGTCTCAAGATACGACCCCCACTACTGAAAACACGCTCAACTGGAGCTGAGGTTGCAACGTTTTTCCAAATTGCATGACTACAGACCCATATTGCTGCAGTTTCTCCATTTTCAAGCTGTTATCCTTGCTAACTTGCTTGCTACTGGTGGCAACTGCCGTATCTCCACGTTCCTGCCTTTACCCATCTGAACCTGCCCAATAGTGTTATACCCCCGGGGCAACTGGGAGATGTAGTACATTTTAAGTAGCACTGCTATAAGAGGACAGAGCAGCAAAATTTATTTCTGCATACTGTAGGATGACACACTCATGCAGGCCCAACATTCCTAGTTTTATGACCGTTAAAGGTACGAGTCGGCCATAGCACCATGGAGAACCAAGGGGGGTCAAATTCGCGCCCACGCACCCAAGACTCCCCAGAGTACAGGGGGAGACCCACATTCCAGGTTTTAATGACTCTCAGATGCAGAAGACCAGGGAAGAAGGTCCTGATAATTTAAGGATCCAGCACGCTGGAAGAAGGCAGATAAGAGGCAGGAGGGGGAGTTCTGCAGCTTCTCGACCGAACCCCCCCCTCACAGTCACCCACATTCCTTTGGACAAAGAGCCTTTCCAAATTATCCCAATGAATGCCATATACGTGCATTTGCATGTATCTCTGTTTCATCATTATTCCGCATCAGTGATTAACCACATTTGATGTGTACATGTCTTTAGACAATCAATGGTCATGTGTCACTCTTATAAATGCCCCATTATATTCACCACTTGGACAATTATGTGTATATATATTATATATATATAGATAGGTATACACTATGGTTATCTAGCCAAATGCTCATGTCTCTCTCAGAGAAATTCGGAATGAGTTTAAGTGGTGTAAACAAGTGTTTAGAGGCATTTTAGAATGTTACAGGTATCTTGTGTGGCTGGTAAACCCACCTTTTCCTTTCTCAGCCCGCACAGAGAGGGATGGAGGGACTCCTCATCGGGCCCCATAAACCAGCCACTTGGAGCCTTTTCTTTGCTCAGTATCTTTGTCTCAGAAAAAGCAAGGAATGTATGTTTAACTGGTGTATTAAACCCCTGTAACAGTCAAGTTTATCACATTTTATAATTTGTCAATGTTTAATGAACACCGTTCTTTTACTGAAGCAATGACAACTGTTAGATCAACCCCCAGCTAAGACACACGATGTGAAATGGGATATAACTTTGGTAAAATACGCCCAAAATTGTCATAACTTTGAGATATGCAACATAATCATGCGTTCTATGCGTTGAGAATAATAACAAATGTGCACAAGATAAAATAATGCCTAAATTAATTAATATAAATTAGACAAGGTTTGAACCTAAACTGGTATGCCATGTTTGGTATCAAACTGATGGTAAAATCCGTCTGAATGTGAATGTGGTGACGGATTGTTACACAATGGGATGTATCCAAAGTTAAATCCATTCAATTAGAATCCACTGTAAAGTTGGTCTGAGACAGTCCATAAATCCATGGGGCTACTCACACGGCCTGCAACCAGCCTCTCAGACTGAGGTGCTAGACCATTGTCTCAAGTGCCGAACTCTGGGTCATCCATATTCATGGATCTTGGGCTATATAAAAAACCAGCACTCCGAGAGTCCGGGGAGACAAACCCCCGGGAAGAAGCCCCGCCAAAAAGAAACTACGGGAGAAGCTACGCGTGACCTGCCATCGAGAACTCCAAGCCTCATCACTGCGAGCTTCCAAGAAAGACAAAGCTTCATCCCTCATCACCGCTGCAACCACGTTAACTCACCTTCATTTCTTCCCCATTTAGCTGGTTACAGTTAATCTGTTTTGTACTTTGAGTTGCCTGTTTAAATCCCAGGCTTGCCTTTGCAGACCAGTATTTACAGTTATATCTGATCACTGATCATTTTATATGTAATGTCTGTCCTGTGTTAGTTGTAGTATTAGTAATAAAAGTATACTTTTTCACCTTTTAAATCTCCCTCTCTGTGAAGTGCTCACAATAGGTCACTTTATTGGTGCGAAACCGCTACTGAGCTTTTAAGTCCTAATCTCGTCCTCTAAGTATCGTGAGACTCTCTCTTCAGCTGAGAGCAGAGTCACATAGGTCACAGAGTGAAACTGTTTGCTGGATGAGCAGTCTATCTCAGACTAACGATACTGTACGAGTGAATTCCATTCACATTCTGGATCTATCCAGAAATTGACTTATTGGGACCAATATAAAAGATTTTGATATTGGAACAACTACTATGTAATATTTCATAATTAATCAATAATTAATTCCCCTAAACATCGGTGGAAACCCACCTCCATTTGAGTTGTTTCCTACAATACTGAGGTGAAAGAGGTATATTTTCATGTTGATTCAGATAATATATTTTGTAATATTTCGACACTTATGGCAAGACCAAGGCAAGATTGAGTGAGATGAGGCAGAGATCAGGTTGAGTGGTCTTAAAACCAGTCTTGAGACCAAGACCAGATCTCGAGAATTACAACTCTGGTAGCCGTACTGTTCTGGAATTGTGCAGTTTTTAAATGTGAGTCATTTAAGCCATCTTCCTGAGGGTTAGTGGAAATAAGTGAAGCCCAGAAGGTGACGGGTCCACGTTAATCCTTTTTGGGGTGCTTTGTGGCACATTAAGATGTAGAGGCATTCAAATGAAGGGAAGGCAGATGTAGTTAACTTGAAGGCCCTATCCAACATGCAACCAAGGAATACAGTGGTGTTAAGGTGTCCGTCATGTACAGTAGGGCTCCACACATGTACTCTCAAGCTGTTTCTAAAGTGTGCCATAAGGCTGCTGTCCATGGTGCTGAAGAAAGTTTCCCTATTTGCTAGTCATTGTCTTTTTATTTACCCTTACTTTTCTTTTACTTTGTAAAACACCACAATCTATTATGTGTTGTTTGTTCTTAAAATCAGTACATTTCTCTTGTAGCATATTGTAGTTAGGTGAACTGGCATCTTTAAATGGCCCATAGAGCAATTGACCCTGTGCACACCAGCTGCTTCTAAGAGGTTCCAGGTTACCCTAGATCAGAAGGGGGTCCAGGCAACACATGGCAAAGGACTTAAAAGTCCTGCTTTGGCTACGCTGTACATCCTTGTCTTGGCAACCAGCCTTGCTCACATGTTAGATGTCATGGTAAATTTTATACTTTTCACTGCCAGTATTTGTGCATTGTACATTTTTATTAATGGGTTCAAAAGTGCTCCCAGTGCATACATTAGTAATTTTTTTCATCATTTAGCATAAGTTTGGTTTGCATAGTGGTTTTTATATTATATAAAAAGTTTAGAAATGACAAAGTGGCTTAACATGCCAAGTGCTTTTTATGTTATTGTTCAGGCTAACATACTGTTATGGGTAGAGGATAGGGATCCCAATAATTTGTAATCCCAAGGATTATTCACAAATTTTCGTTGCGGGGATCTTCCATCCCAAACCCTGGCGAATGTGAAGGACACCGCCCCATTTCACCAACCACATAGAAAAGAGGGACACTGGTTTCAAGGTTATTTTAAATCCAGCAGTTCTTCCTTTGTCTGGAAGTTGCTGTACTTCAGACACTACAAAATCTGCACTTCACATTCTGAGAAATTGTTTTCCCCTGTTGTTTGTGGCTCAATTGTCTTTGAAATGGCTGTTGTAAACGTAGGATGTGCACATTTATATACAGGTGGCTAATTTGCATTGCCAATGTAGCGTGATTTTAGGGCAGGAATGGAGTAGTCTCTTAAGAGTCCCAAAATATTTGTACAGTAAAGGCAATTCATATTGTTTGGTGCGTATACTGGTTTACACAATTTATACAATCCTTTCCATTTTGTACAAAGGGTGAGTTTTCATACAAACATTTCCTCTCCTACAAGAATTTATGAACATTCTTTATAAATGAGGGCCCTGGTTACAGATGTTAATTAGGCAGTACCATATGGAGTGTCTGCACATGGTGAGAATGCTACTCACGCCTACCAAGTGGGGGTTCTAGCTACAGAATGCCTCCCTGAACATCTTTGGAGCGCTCCCTTAAGTACCAAGCCAAGTGATGATTTCAGTCACATGATAGGGTCTGTCACCATGCTAGAATTACCTTACTTTATGTATTTTTTTTAATTTTATGATATAACTGGTTTGAGATTATACCAGTCACACTGAAATTATTCAAATGAAACCAAACATGAATATGTACATTAATTATGTTGGTGTTGGGTGGTACTTAAGTAATTTAATCAGTCTACGCACTATATTGTCGGCTGTGCTGTCATTGGGGAACCAGCAGCAGTCGCTGGCCGCCCTTATTGATTCAAGGACAGCTTTATAGATGCCTCCCTGGTTCAGCAATGGAAGATACCAACAACACCTAAACAGGTGCCCCTGGTTGCTCAATCCCTCACGGGAGGAAGAATGGCTACTGTGTCCCATGCTACTGTTCCGGTGAGTCTCCGTTTGTCTGGCAACTATGTGGAGAGTATTTCTCTGTTTGTGATTGACACCCCACAGGTCCCGTTGGTGTTAGGTCATCCTTGGCTCCTCAGACATAACCCTCAGATCAATTGGGGAAAAGGTTTTATCACCGCCTGGGCTCCATCATGGTATTCTCACTGTCTATGCTCTGCCCGGTCACCTGTGGCGTCTACAGCCCCTGGGGAGACCCCGGACCTTTCCAAGGTACCCGCTGAATACCAGGACCTTCAGGAGGTGTTTAGTAAGTCCCAGGCGTTGGCCCTTCCACCTCATCGCCCTTTTTATTGTTCAGCGATTCTTCCACCCTCTTGCAGGGGGTCCTCCAAACAGGCTCTATGTTCCCAAGTTTTTACGTCCTCGAACGCTCCAGTGGGGACACGCTTCCCTCCTAGCTTGCCATCCAGGAGTCCAGGGAACTCTTGCCCTTCTAAGGCAACATTTTTGGTGGCCCACGATGCTTCAGGACGTTCGGGGCTATATTGCTGCTTGCCAGGTTTGTGCACTCCGTCTGAGCCTCCGGCTGGTTTGTTGCAGCCCCTACCTGTACCTCGGCGACCCTGGTCCCATATTGCTTTGGATTTTGTGACTGATCTTCCACTGTCAGAGGGGAATGCAGGCGTTCTTACTGTGGTCGACCGATTCTCTAAGGCTGTTCACTTCATCCCCATACCTAAGCTCCCTTCTGCTAAAGAGACTGCTCAATTATTGACTGACCATGTATTCAAGCTTCATGGATTGCCGTCTAACATAGTTTCTGACAGGGGTACCCAGTTCGTGTCACGTTTTTGGCAGGATTGTCCCCCGGTCTATCCGGGAGAAGACGCTGCCGCGCCCCCGACGCGCTCAGTTGAGTGCACCGCCGCTCCTCTCGTCTCCGTGCCACCGGCGCTTCCGCCTGTCTCCGATGCCGCTGCCACGCCCCCGTCCATTTCGGGAGAGGACGCCGCTACCGCGCCCCTGACGGATCTGGGGATGGACGTGACAGCCCCTCCGGCGCCTCCTCCTGTCCCTGGTCCCGCTCCGGCTCTTGTCCCTGGTCCCGCTCCGGCCTTTGTACTGGTCTCAGCGCCGCCTCCAGTTCCCGGTCCTGTCTCCAGTTCCTGTCCCGGTCCCTCCTCCAGTTCCTGTTCCTGTCCCGGTCCCGGCGCCGCCCGACCCACCTGACTTTGCTCCCTCCTCCTCCGAGGAGGAGGAGGATTTGCACTGGGACCCCTCTGGGCTGGCCCTGATGAGCCCCAGGGTCTCTGTGGGGAAGGGGACTCTATCACGCCCGCCGAGGAACAGGACCCGGCGGTGGCCCCGAGTCTCCCGGTCCCGGAAAGGGCGGGGTCACCTCCGTCGGGGCCGGTTCCCACCCGCCCTGCCCCCTGGCTCGCCCTCGGTCGCCCTGTCGGGGGCTCGTGGGGCACCTGTGGTCCCTCCGGCTCCAGCTCGGCGGTCGCCTGTGGGTCCCCCTCCGATGCCTCCTCCGTCGCCGGCTGTCTGGCCTCCGACACCTCCTTGGTCGCCTGCGGCGCCCCCCCCCTCCAACCTCCTCGGTCGGCGACACCTTCGCCGGCGGTGGCTGCGCCGTCGCCTGCGGCGGCTGCTCCTCCCTCCTCGCCTTCCGGGGTGTCCCCTTCGTCTCCCTCCTTGTCCCCTTCGCCCGTCCCTCCTTCTCCCTCGTCGGCCCCTGTGGGGTCCCCGCCTGCCCCTGCCTCCCGGTCGCCTGCTGCCCCTGCGGCTGCCGCCCCTCGCCGGGGTGGGCTCCCTCGGGCTCCCCGTGTTCC
>JAODKM010000244.1:0-14394 GCA_026780845.1 Petrocephalus sullivani
ATTAGTGTTGAAGTTCTCAGGAAATATATTGACACTATGCCAGAGAGATGTGCTGCTGTAATTGCTGCAAAAGGTGACATACCAAATATTAAAGTTAAAAGGGGATAAAAAACAGTAGGTCTCACTTCATCTCATATTTGTTGTGCGCGACCATCTGCATATTTCATGAACATTATAAAATGAAATCATGTTTTGGGGGCAAAAAGATCTGTCAGATCTGTCAGGTGTTCTAATAATTTTGGCCACCACTGTATATTGTCCTTTTCATCTCCTTTTCTGAGTCTGGACTCCAGAGAGAGAGCGATCCCATAGCTCCCATTCTGTTCTCAGCAGGGGCAAATCAGAAGGTGTCATTTGTTACAAACCAGTTTTCTCGACTATTACACAGTGTACCGCTGTCCTGTGATGTCTGGGACAGGCTACAGATACCCCTCATGAGTGGGTGGCTGGAAGATAAATAGATGGAACTTACACTATATTGCCAAAAGTATTGGGACACCCTTCCAAATCATTGAATTCAGTCATTCCAATTGCTTCTTCATCGGCCACAGGTGTATAAAATCAAGCACCTGGGCATGCAGACTGCTTCTGCAAACATTTGTGAAAGAATGGGTCGCTCTCAGGAGCTCAGTCAATTCAAGCATGGTACCGTGATGGGATGCTACCTGTGCAATAAGTCCATTCACAAAATTTCCTCACTACTAAATATTCGACGATGAACTGTTAGTGGTATTAGAACAAAGTGGAAGCAATTGGGAACAACAGAAACTCAGCCATGAAGTGGTAGGCCACGTAAAATCACAGAGCGGGGACAGTGCATGCTGAGGCGCACAGTGTGCAGAAGTCACCAACTCCATAGTCAATAGCTACAGACCTCCAAACTTCATGTGGCCTTCAGATTAGCTTAAAAACAGTGCGTAGAGAGCTTCATGGAATGGGTTTCCAGGGCTGAGCAGCTGTACCCAGTGGGCAGTGGAGGCATGTCCTCTGGAGTGACGAATCACACCTCTCTGTCTGGCATTCCGATGGACGAGTCTGGGTTTGACGGCTGCCAGGAGAACAGTACTTGCCTGACTGCATTGTGCCAAGTGAAAAGTTTGGTGGAGGGGGGATTATGGTGTGTGGTTGTTGTTCAGGGGTTGGGCTTGGCCCCTTAGTTCCAGTGAAAGGAACTCTTAATGCTTAAACATACTAAGCCATTTTGGACAATTTCATGCTCCCAACTTTGTGGGAACAGTTTGGGGATGGCCCCATCCTGCTCCAACATGACTGCGCACCAGTGCACAAAGCAAAGTCAATAAAGACATGGATGAGTGAGTTTGGTGTGGAGGAACTTAACTGGCCTCCACAGAGCCCCGAGCTCAACCTGACAGAACACCTTTGGGATGAATTAGAGCAGAGACTGCGAACCAGACCTTCTCGTCCAACATCAGTGCCTGACCTCATAAATGCTCTCCTAGATGAATAGTCAAAAATTCCGATAAACACCCTCTTACACCTTGTGGAAAGCCTTCCCAGAAGAGTTGAATAGCTGTTATAACTGCAAAAGATGGGCCAACTCTATATTAAAGCCTGTGTATTAAGAATGGGATGTCATTTTCTGTCATTTATTGTAAGTTCATGTCTGTGTAAAGGCAGGCGTCCCAATACTTTTAACTATATGGTGTGTCACGATCGGGAGTGCCGGGTGCGGAGCAGGAACAGGAACACAGGAGCAGGACTCGGAGTAATCAAAGGGGAGACGGAGGTTTATTCAGAGACAGGCAGGAACAGCACACCGCGACGAATGACGTTAATGACCAGACTGGAGAAACGGACTTGAACGCGGACTAAATACACCAGATCACTAATACACAATGAGACACAGCCGGTAAAACACTAGGATTCACACGAGGGTAACGAGGGGGCGTGGCACACAGGAGGATCGAGCGGGCAGGGCGTGACAATAGTGTATATAATGATATTCAAATAAAAGATGGACAATGAAAATCAATAGGAAAAGCAGTTAAGTTAAATGCTTAGGGAAAAATCAAATGTGAAATCTATTAAGAAGTATCAAATGTACAAAGCTTTACAGAGTGTGCCCCTAAAAGTCTGTCGGCCAGAGCCTCCCCGCCACCCTCACAGAGATTTTTGAAGCCGCAGAATATAGTGGAGTCACCAAAGTGCACTGGAGAGAAGGTGGGAGTGCTGAAAAGAGCGGCCCGATGTGCTGGAGAAGCAATCCAAGGGACAGGGCTGCAGGCCAGTGGGCCCCAGAGCATGCCTACCAGACTGAGTTCCAAAACCCTCTGAAAACTGATCACTGCCTTAGCAATAAATCGATTCCCATAGAGCCCCAGTGGATCCCGCCGTGCACCAGGCAGGGTCCTTGTGGTGCCGAGGGAAGGGCCAGAGAAAGAAGAGGAGCGATGGTGTCACCTGCCTGCTGATCCCTCCCACCGCACACTGTAGCCAGGTCCTGGCAGACCTGAGCAGAGCGGATGCCAGTCCGGAAAGTGAGCAGCCTTGCTTTGTTTCTAATCCTCTCTCGGACCTCTTCCAGCATATCACAGTGACCCGCAGTTTTGCCAAGAAGCAATGCCTACATATCAGGCTGGAGCACTGGTAGTCAGTGATGGAAGGAATCACGATTATGGGAGTGTCTGCTATTTCAGCATTACTCAATCACATATTATGCGGTAACCAGAAGAGGTCCAGAAGAGGGCATTTTAACTTGAAACAAAAAAATGACTACCTGGTTTGGAAACTGCTCTGCGACAAAATGGATTTGCAGCAGATAACTGGGAATGCAGAAAAGATTGCCAGCACTCTGCTACCTTCCTTGCAAAACATCTATAATGCTTACTGTCATTGTGGAGCCACGATCATCTTCAGTGACACACTGCACCCTGGACGACATCTGATTAAACTAGACCCCACACTATAAGACTTAAGAACAATTTTACCCCAGTGTGTTAATCATTTATCCATTGGTACTTTGCACTTACAGTCATGGGCAAAAAGATTAGCACCCCTGCATTTATGTCAAACGCACCACAATTGTTGCAATTACAAATGCTTTGGTATTGTCATGTTTATTTCTTTATCTGGCACTGGGAAAACACAAAAAAAGCAAAGGAAACATAAAAAAAATAAAAAATCCGAGACATTCCACACAAAACAGTCAGGAGAAAATTATTGGCACCCTGAACTTAATACTTGGTAGCACACACTTTGGAAGAAATAACTGATTTTAATTGCTTTCTGTAACAATCAATGAGTCTTTTACATCTCTCCACTGGAATTTTGGACCACTCTTCCTTTCCCAGCTTCTCCAGGTCTCTCAGATTTGAAGGGTTCCTTCGCCCAACTGCTGGTTTTACTGTAGATCTCTTCACGGGTGCTCTATGGGATTAACATCTGGACTCATTGCTGGCCACTTGAGAACTCTCCAGCATTTTGTCTTAAACCATTTCTGGGTGCTTTTTGAAGTATGCTTTGGGTCATTGTCCTGCTGTAAGACCCATGACCTCCAGATTAGACCCAGCTTTTTGACACTGGGCCCTGCATTATGCCCCAGAATTCTTTGGTAGTCTTCAGATTTCATAATTCCATGCAAACAGTCAAAACTACCAGTGCCTGAAGCAGCAAAGCAACCCTGAAATATCAGTGAACCTCCTCCATGTTTGACTGTATGTACCGTGTTCTTTTCTTTGAAGGCTTCTTTTCGTTTCCGGAAAACAGTAGAATGATGTGCTTTGCTGAAAAGCTCTACTTTTGTTTCATCTGTCCAGAGGACATTCTCCCAGAAGAATTGTGGCTTCCACTGGTAAGTTTTAGCAAACTCCAATCTTTTTTATGTTTCCGTGTCAACAGTGGGGTCCTCCTGGGTCTCCTGCCATAGCATTCCTTTTCATTCAGATGCTGACAGATAGTACAAGCTGACACTGTTTTACCCTGTGCCTGCAAGTCAGCTTGAATTTGTTTGGAAGTTGATCAGTTCTTTGTCCACCATTCGAACAATTCCTCGTTGTATACAATTCATCAATCTTTTTCTTTTGTCCACGTCCAGAGAAATTAGCTACAGTGCCATGGGCTGTAAACTTCTTTACAATGTTGTGCACAGTGGACACAGGAACATTAAGATCTCTTGAATCTAAAAGGAACTGCTGGTGATTCCCCAAAGCCAGACTGATACCATCTTGGAGCTGGCATGCACCCACTCAATCGCTGTCCACCTAGGCCCCATAACAGAGAACCAAGGACTGCTTCTACTGGCCTGGGATGCCTGCTGAAGTCAAGAACTTTTGCCAGTGATGTGCCACCGACCAGAAATAAGGTCCCTGAGAACCACTGCCCAGCCCACTCATCACCCATTATTGAGGTTTGAACACAATTGGATGCGTTTGGTTTCCAAATAAGTAACCTGGGAATAGGGTGACCACCATGTCAGGGGAGATGGTTTGAGCTACAACAAGGTTTGCACACTACCGTTTCAATCATTTCATTTAAAAGGACCTGGATTGCACTGAAGCACTGAGTTCTTGCCGTATGCTGATTGGTTAGTCTGTCTCCTATAATCCTGCATGTGTCACTAATTTTAATATGAAACAGTCGGATGAGTCTTCTAATCAAGGAAACAGTCCAGTAAAAGCACAAGATGAACCAAACAATTTAGCAGAGCCTTTCAGTTTTAAAGTAATGTGTAGAACCTTTAGTAGCTCATAGTGTCCCTCCAAAATGAAAATCCAGCATAGATTAGGTGGTAACCTTACCAGTGGCATACATTGCTGAAATTGAACTTAGAAGTGACATATTTTATAGTTTCATATTGATTCACTTTCTTTCATGAATAGAACTGAACAATTTTTATATTCTTAACTATTCATTTATAACAAATATTGCAGTGTGTTCTTCACTTGATGTTACAGTTACATCGCGAAGATAATATTCTCAAACCTCACATTTCGATGTTTAACACTTAATTTGTAGCTTTTTTTTTGGAGATACGATTCTGCCTTTAATCTTAAAATGATGCTGGGCAGTGTGAGATTAAAAGTATTCTACACCAATGGCATTAGGGGGGCACAAGGGGCGCAATCGTATTTCAGTAGGGGTGAGTGCCACTCTTCTAGACCCACCCCTGTGCCCTACCTGGAGACTGTTCCAAGTCATTAGTTATTTTAAGATTTCCAAAAAATCGCACGCCGTATTTCTCCATACTGATAAAGGACCACACCTTGTACCTGTGTGCACCATCCCTAGCCAGACAGCCTGGTCAAAAGATTCAACGACATTCTCAAAATTAATGCTGAAGAGTGGTGGCTGAGGTTTGGTGCATCTGGGATTTTATGTGCTGTTCCCTGTACTGGTCGGGGTGCAGGGGAAGTCTCAGACCTCTGTTCTTGCTCCTTAGCCAGAAATTCAAGACATTCCAGATCAGGGGTACTCAAATATAAACTCGAAAGGTCTACTTACCAAATTTCCATTCAAAGGTCTGGAAAAATTACCATGCATTTTAACCTTTATGCCACAAATGAAGTACGAATTAACATATAAAGGTTAACATGCATGATAATTTATTGTCATGTCAGCGCCAAGGCACATAAGTACACATTTGATGCATGTATCGCTTCTAAAGGTGAATGCGTACTTTCGTACCAGTTATGTGCGTCCCAATACATATCCACCATGAGTACATAGCCCGCGGCTGGTAGGTAAGACAACTGGCTTGGGTGAGACAGTGACATTGCCTTAGTGATGATACAGCTGCTGTGATTGGTCTGATGCTGACCAGCATCAGCATTTTTCTTAAATTTTTTCATTTCATTTTTCTGTTAAAGAAAAAAAAAACTGCATGGAATCTTTGATTGTGTGGACTATTGAAAACTCATTTAGATAATAATTAATTGAACATACCAATTTAGGTGACGGATTAAATTGTGTAGTCTGCACTACAATGGAACATGGGCACCAGCTGAAGAAGTGGCTTGAGAAGGTAACGCCAGTGGTCTGAGAGCACATGGAGCAAGCCTAGAATGCTCAGCAGTGAGCCGATAATTAGTCGGCCCGGCCATAAGAATTCCAGCCAGGCGACCATGTGTTATCATTCCTTACAAAGGCCATCAGCGAATTCTTGGCATCCAGGAAGAAACCCTACACCACAATGGAAAAGGTGAGCCCAGGAGCATCCAGAGTTTGCGAGCCAGGATGACAGAGAGCATAAGGGTCGTGCCACAAGAACCAACTGAAGCATTTAAGTGGAACTGCGTCCTTCCTGTGCACAAGTACCTACAGGAAGTGCCCCTGGTGACAAACTGCCAGTGCCTGAGAGATGTAAAGCATTTATGAGATATAAACCTACAAATGTATGACAAATAAATCATGGCTGGGTATTTCTGAGTAACTGGATTACAGCAACACTGTCTCCTGATGGTGGCTCAGTTTTTTTTAGTCTAACACATTGGTTTTGAAACTTTTATGTGGTTGGCCGGATTGAATTTAAGGTTTAGAAATAATTTCAAAGAATGAATTGTTCTTTTTTTCGGGGTACATTTGGGAAGCTCAATAAATGCTGCCGTGCCTTCACAGCAAAAACAGACAATGCAAAATGAAAATGTAAATATGATTTAACTTCTGAGATGACCTTATTAACCATTTAATCACTTCCAGTAGGCTCTTATAGTCCTACATCAGGGATGAGCAACTTTAGTCCTCAACTGGGCCATAAAATTGACTAGCAGCTAAGGTCAGTCAGATTTATTCAGTGGGGGGCCAGTCAGATTTGTTGAGCATTTTTCTGCTTCCAGCTCCTCCTAGTGGCCATGTAGCATGATGTGCTGGTATTTCAAAGTTCTTGCATTTCATCTAAATGTAAAACATACGTTTAATAGCCTATTTGTGAATAGTGAGTGGGCCAGAAAAAAAGATTAAAAAAAGGCTTGCTGTCGGTCTGTTAAGTTGGCACCCCCTAGAAAATTCTGCCTTGGGCAATTCCCCATCTCGTCCTTGCCAAAATGCGAAACTGCCTGTCGCAAAATGGCAATGCTTCTGCCTGCCATGTGGCTAACCACACATGTTGGACAACCTTGCACATACTTTGTCTATTTTTCCACTTACATTTGAGATCCTGAGCCAAGTATTTGGGATTGCGAGGCAGGTGAAAACGTCTATTTTGCTGTAAATGATAAGGTGGGCTCATATATCAACCGGTATACACGCCTGCCGCTCCTTGGCTTGGGACGTTGCTCTATGGGGTTAGTCCTGTGCTCATTCTGGAGCTGACAGCCAGTTCACATTGGTGATTTACTGTAATCAAAGACATTAATAAGTAAATTTCATGTTTTTTAGAATACATAGTAGGCCAATTGGATGCAATATTCTGGAAACACTGAAATATTCTCCATGCTTTCGTTCCCTTTTCCATACTTTTCCAGGCCTGTAAAAACAGAAAAATTAGATACAGTACCGTACATTTTCACATTGCGTAGAAACCCTGTACATGGGAAATTACTTTGCAGTTTTGGTATGAATAATCGGTCCATTCTGGCTGCAAATGAGATCCCTCGGGGCTTAGCCCAAAAGCGAATCTCACAGCTCTTTCATTGTCGGCAGAACCAAACAGTCCATTTCTACAGCATGCTGAAGACAACGGTGAGACTAAAAGTAGAGTCAGGAGTGGAAATGTGGAGAAAATTATGGATTTCATGCTTGACTTGCCTGCCAGCTAAACATTTTCCTCTCGCTGACAAAGCACTTCAAATTGAAAGTTTTGAGTAAATATTACTGTTTGGGTTGCATTTTCACTCGTTCTCCTAGTACATTTACTGAAATTAGTTCTAGTCGTCTATAAGAAATGACATTAACATTTTCTACGAATGCCGTGTCTATAAGAATCTATGTCCGCATTCATAGCATTATAATGCATTCATAAAACATTATAAACATGCCTATAAATATTTATAAGGAGGCACAACATTATAGCTATATGTTTATTAGGCATTACGAATGCTTTATGAAGCACTCGTGTATAATGCACTATAGATACCTTCATAATGCAGTACAAAGTATCCTTACTTCTTATACCAACCACTATAATACATTATGAAGGTATATATTATGTATTAAAGATAAGAGCTTCATTGGAGTTTGAAGTATTATAATCAACACTATAATGCCAAATAACTGTCAATAGAAGGTGCTGTATTATAATGGAGTCTATAATGCACTATAAATGACAGCTTTAAGTAAAGTGTTAAATTGAAATTTCTGAATTTTTTTTCTTGTCATACTTATTTTCTGTGGGCTAACTGCAGAACATGAGAGTGTCAACAGACAGAAAGGGTGTATCGTACCAACCTCGGGATACAGCTTGCTTCCTATGGCAGATGGACAGGCACTCTTTTCTTTGGAAAACCTCCCCACTTACTCTTACATCAAGCATATTTACATTCTACAAGTGGAGTACAGGTGGATCGTGCTGACGATTTTTAAAGCATGCATTAAAAAATCTATTCAGTCATGATCCTCCATATTTAAAAAAAAAATGACTGTCATTAGTTGCCACTAGCAACACCCTTTTTGCTGTGCGTAAAGCGCCGGATATTTACTTTTTCATTTGTAATGTTTCCATTTTGCCGTTATGCACCGGACAGTGCTGAGCAAACAGCGCACAGCTGCGCCTGTTAGCTCAAGAAGCTGAACATCTGGGGGCAGCTGTGCTATTATGCTGCCGCTGTGCCTAATGGCAAACGCTCACTGCGGCAAGGAGAGGCCCTCATTACACATGCTGCAGACGCACACACACAAATACAATAATATACAGGGACAAATAACCATCCCATATTTAAATTCAGAAACACATAATGCATTTGTATACACCTGTGAAAGGTCACAACAGAAAACAGATTGCAAAGAGACTTTAGTCTCTCCGTATTGTGTACAGTTACACTGCCTTAAGAATTATCCATCTATCTATATTCCAACCACTTATAGGGAATCCTTTCCCAAATAGAGGGGCAAAGTAACTTTTCTGGGGACTCTAGCCTGACTCGGGGGCAATGTCAGCTCTTTTTTGGAGCCAAAAGAGAAATGAAAATGAATTAAAAACATTGGAACATCAATAACATTCTAATCAAAGCACTGGGTTCCAGAAATGAAGATTACCTATCATGGTGGAGTGCTGTCGGTAAAATTCACCAATCTTGGAGAGGAGGGATTTCGTACCAGCAGATAGATGGGCCAAATTTAAGGTGTTATTATAGAGTATAATATTTTAACCAAAATTGTTGTTTATAAGGACTGGAGAAGACATTTGATCTATGTGTTTTGTAACTAAAAGAAGTGGTGAGATCAGCAGGGGGCCCCCCCCGCAGTGCAGGGCCCAGGGATGTTTGCAGGGGTGGCACCTGAGTTGGGACGGCTGTCCATCACTCAGCACGTACACTGACACATAATCACAAACCATGGGCAATTTAAAGACACGAGACATACATAGCTTTGGGCTTCAGGAGGCCAACCTGCACAGCACAGGGGAAACATGCAAATGCAATCAGTCTGAAATGCAGTGATGCATTATTTACTATACCTGTGAAATAATCTATTGCATTTGTAATACACACTGCGCCATATGCAGTTCATATTTTGCAATGTTTAATCAAATTGCTTGATTCAATGCGACTCTGCCATATTTATAATACAGCAATATAGTGACCACACATATAAATTGGAGTTTTTTAAACAATATTATGGACAGATATTACAGTGTTATGGTTAGGGTTAGGGTGTCACACAAAATAATGTTCTAATGTTTGTTAGTCATAATTATTGATACAGATGTAAATAAGAAGGTCATAATAATGTTGTAACTGACTAGGACCTGGGAAGGCCATGAATAAAATTCTACTTTTAATTAAGAGTTTAATTGCACTTCACGACCCTGTGTCATGTCATTCCCTCTTATCATTAGCCTGTTTTCCACTAATGATGTCTGTGAACCCCTGCCAACACACTTATAGGGTATTAGGTGCTGCATCCAAATGAGCGGTTCTGCTTTTTTTCCTTTGTGATGCTATACTCCCTTTTTCCTTTACTGCATTGCAAACCCAAAAATGGCATGCATGGCAGAATTTGCAGGGTAAGTTCTAAACTCTCTGTGTACCAGGGCCCCACGGGACTCAGATGTGATTGGGTTAACGTCTTCCAATTTGCTGTGTGGTCGCGAAGACATTCAAGTTTCTACTGCCGTCCTGATGGGTATGTTCAAGGTAGCTCTGTGAGGTTTTTCCCCCCACCAAAAGCAAATAATTCATTTACTGAATTTGCATGCCATGTCATAGTAATGTAACAGCAATGAATAACGAAATTAGCTGTAACTCTGTCACACAGACGTTGCGACTGCCAGTTTGTCAGGCGTTGAGGAATAACGTACTATGTCTAATGAATGATGTCTGAAAGCTCCATTCTGCTTTATCACAAAGCATTTTATTATGTTCAAGTTCACTGGATGACAAATATGGTCATCGTTAACAGGAACAATTTATTTTTTGACGCAGAATGAATGCTATGGGTAATTTAGTCACAAATCAATTTTTATCGTGCCTATTCTTTGTCGGCCCTCAAGCTCAGCCATAATACGTCAGGAAAGCATCTTGTTTTTAACGTAGTAAAAGCCTAGCTATCTGTTTTTAGTTGCACATATAACGTACATTTATTTTAATATTTCCCAAACAAAATCCCATTTGTGTACTGTTTGCTGTTTGTATTTTATTTAGTAGATGCTTTTATGCAAAGTTGCAGTACATTTCCTGAGAAGGCAGGGTCAGCCAGTGCCTGAAGCTATTGGGCTTAAGGAATACTTTTAGCAATTGCTTTCAAGAGCCTAACAGTGATATCAGTCTGCTGACCCAGAAATTTGAACTAGAAGGTTGGTGATCACTGGCTCAGCACCCTAACCCACACACTTCCCCACCAAAGAATCAGACTTGTAAAGAGAAAAAAAGACCTTGAACCCTGGTCCTCCTGCACAGCACACTCGCTTACCATTTGTCCTACTCTGCCTATTGTTTCTCCTGTGCACGCTGTCTTTGCCCTTTCTTTTGTGCTACATGTTGGCACCTATTCACTAGATGTACTAGAATAGAAAATATTTTCCCCAATAAGGCTGGAAGCATCACCTTCAGGCACTTTCAGGTTTGCTCATAATTTCTGCACCTGCTGTGCAGTTTTGTTATGCAAATGTTTTTGTATAACTCAAAAACCGACACTAAAGGGAAACAACAAACATTGCAGCAGGTGCAGCTCCAGGGATCTCTTCTCTACCCTGTTTCCCTGCTCATCAGTCATATGCTCACATTTCTTCAGGGGTCCAAAATGTGCATCACTTATCTTCAATACAAGGGAGTTTTTGTAGCACTGTACCTAATGTTCTCATCTATAATGCATTAATAAATTACTAAAGCATTACAGCCTCTTCTCTTGACAGTCATAACGCATTATAGTGTTGATCATGATACTTTATAAGCTCCAATAAAGCTCTCATCTATAATGAACAATACATACCCCTTTAATGCATTATAATGGTTGGTAAAAGCATTAAGAATGCTTTGTACTGCGTTATGATGGTATCCTAGTGCATTGTAGATGAGAGCTTCATAAAGCATTCAAAATCTATAATAAACACTGCTATAATGTGTTATGCCATATTAAAAAATATTTAAGGCCATATTTAGACATTCATAGAAAGTGTTACCAGAGTTTTATATGCCATTATACGTTTCAGGGTTCATCCCTTATCACACCTCCAGCATTGTGGGTTCAATGTGTGTGTGTGTGGTCATGTTTATATTACGTTGTGGGGACCCGATGTCCCCACAGTGTGATAAAAAACAGCTTTTTTCTACCTCAATTTTATAAATTATAATTTATAAAAAACTAAAAATGCCAAAAGTCTCATATATTGTTTGGTTACTTATGGTTAAGGTTAGGGCTGGGTAGGGGTTAAGGGTGTCATAGCTGGAATCAGCGATATGCCCATAGAAATGAGCCGGAATGTCCCCATAAAGATAGGAGTACATGGTATGTGTGTGTGTGTGTGTGTGTGTGGAGCTTGGATGTTCTCCCTGTGTCCTGTGGGTTATTCCTCAAAGGATGCCTGTTTCATCCCATAATCCAAAGGCATGCAGCAAAGGAAATGGCATCTCCAAATCACACAAGGTGTGCTTTCCTATGCATGGTAGTGTGTCCTGTAATGTACTGGAATCCCAAATAGGGACTCCTCTGCTCTGTGCTTTGTGAGGCTCCAGGCTCCATATCACCCTATACAGGATAAGCAGTTACAGAAGATGGATGGATGGATGGACGGATTGATCGATGGAAGGATGGATGGATGGATTTTATAACAACTGAACATAAGACATAGGACAGAACTGCCATTGACAGCTTTGCAAAGAACATTCTGGTCCTGCTGGAGTGTGAAAGAGAGCCAATGCCCAGCTTGATATTCAGGGCCTTCTTTGTACTTATTGGAGCTGAACTTGTGTGAAAGGTCCCCTCCCTTAAGAGATCGGGGGGTGCAGTGATATAAAGAGAGAGCAGTAGCACATTGAGGGAAAAGGATAATTGATGAGTCATTGCAGGGCTTCATGACATCACAACAATTCCCCCTTTTTCCCCATGCGCTTCCCTTTTTCCCCATGCGCTTCCCCTTTTCCCCATGCGCTTCCCCTTTTCAGACAAATCCAATAGTATGGAAATGAAGATCTAAGCTGCAAAGACGGAAAACTGATAGGAAACAAGAAGCATAGTCTGGCATATACCAAGTATAAAAATCTTTATTGTCATGCACATAGAGCAGCAGAATGTAATATAGCAGCACTCCAGCCAGCAATACAGCATTAAAAACAGGTACACACAGGGGCAATGCAGACACACACGTATTGACACGAAATATAAGACTATTAACATACTTGCAGTATTTGAGTAACTGTTCAAAATATCAAAGAGATGCAAATTGCAGTGAGCAGAGAAGATCCATGGTAGTCATTAATTTCAAAGACAGGCGCCGGGGGGTGGTATGTGGGCATGGATTGGGGGGGGAGCAGCCTAGCACCAGCCTTGTGCAGGCACAGATGGACTGGGAGCATTTACCTGTAAATAAGAATTCACAATAGGAATAATGGGGATGGGATGGGTCTTTGGTGGTGCTGAGGAGCCTCCTGTAGCAGTGGCTGGCATTGATTTTATTCAGGTAGATTGTGCTGGAAAGGATAATACAGCTTATTTTTCAATATGATGAAAATTGATATTACATTATTCTGGGATTTAGGATTAAAATATTCAAATTAGAAAGCTTAGAAAGAAGATGCAGATCCAGAAGATATAGTTCAATATGATATATGACATAATTTCACATTTATGTAAGATATGGAGCCTATGATTGAGGAGCAAATTGATCAGTGTGATCTTTGCTCCACATTGCTCTGGGAACTCCACTTATTGTGGTTTAGTTTTGCAGGAAATTAGTAGAGAAGTATCATTTGTGGGGACTCATGAAGAGCAGTGGCTTTGAGGGGTGCCCCCCTCCCCATGTCTCCAACTGCACTACTTCCCATCATTGCTACTCATGACCCTCTGTGTCGTGGCCCTCAGAGGCATTTAAGCAACTGGGAGTGAAGACCTAAGTCATGTGTAATTGTTACCCAAATGAATCTCAGTTGGAATGCTGTCAGAAAACGCTGAATTCCAAGGGCTTCCCCATGGTCTCCCATTAGTGTCCAAACTGGTTGAGATCTGGCGAATCAATGATGTGCTTCACATCATTTCCAATTGTTTACTTGTTTGTATGTTTGCTTGTTTCTTCTTATTTATTTATTATGCAGACACTTTTGTCCAAAGCAATGCAGGAGTGATGATAGCTGGGGGTCAGTGATGTCATGAGAAGCAGAGCTCCACAAACCAGACGTTCTCTGTAGGAAACACGCACTTCAACTTACTGAGCTACTCATCAACTTTTTGGAAGCAAGGAGAAGGATGAGTCGTCTGACTTTACGATTGTTTTTTACTGCCCAGGAGGTCACTGTTTTTGTATGACTCAACTCACGGGTGCACAGGTTTTGACTCTCTGCAAATTTCTCAGCAAGCTGTACTTGATGAAGCTGCGAGTTCAGCAGTGTTTCTACTAATCTAGTCTACATTTACATTTACATTTACAGCACTTGGCAGACGTCCTTAGCCAGAGCGACTTACATAAGTGCTTTAAGACTCTACAATGAATTTTTACCCGATACTAGCTCAATAAAACCCAGGCTATGGATACCAACGATCTAATACTCTGTTGGGAAAGTGCAGTTTTTTTTTTTTATTTAAGGAAAAGAGCTCAGGGTAAGATCAGAAGTGCTAATTCAGATATTTCTG
>JAODKM010000246.1:0-14370 GCA_026780845.1 Petrocephalus sullivani
AAGCATATGTGGCGAACACACATGCATGCAATGTAATAAGCCTAAAATCAAGGGGATAGAAAAACACTCAAAAGTAGATAGGGTTCTAAGGGTTAAAGACCGTGTGACATGAAGCGACGTTGCCATGGTTATCTTAATATGGCTGGCAACCTGTCTAGCTGCCCTTCCCACTCCCTTGGAGGATGACAGGCACAAAGAAAAGGTGGGAGGGGGCTGTGGCACAGGTGACCTTATTTGTGCGGAACGTTCCAGAGCACATCATAAAGGGCATTTGTACCAAATCTGATTTAATAGACTAGGAAAACGGATTAGGCTCAGGCTTACCCATAATCAGTCAGGTTAAGTAGCAGGGTCATCTTTCTCATATCTCCAAGAAGACCATCGTTTGCACAGCTAATCAGCAAATGCTAAAACAAAGAAGCGGAGACCCCCCATGTCCACCATGCAAGGACAAATTAAGGGGAGGGATTCTATCCAGAAGCAGCTGTGAAATCCAATAGGGCTCCCTGCTGCGTCAACACATTGAGAAAAGACCATTGAGTGGTAGCTAATTGCTAAATCCATAGCTACATGTTCTCAGAAGTTACTTCGAAGAGTCAAACAACACGGTGCGGTGGGATGGCTACCTGCATGCCACAGGCCTTTATATTGACCAAAATGGGTTGTGGTTTCAGGATCCTGATTTCCTCTCGTGTCACAGACTTCTAAGTGCTTCACATAGAGGAGAAACAAACAATTACATAGTTCTGCATCCCCACTATTCATTAATCTCGAGGCAGCCATTTTGTTGGTGGTTATACAGGAGCAGACTTACCATAAACATCTAGGCTTACCATGACAACTAGAGGCTCCAAGAAAACATAAGTTACACTTAAGGATATAATATGATCATTTAAATGTAACATGCATGTTAATTGCATTTTTAGTGTCAGTTTTCATTTTGCCCCCGTCCCAGCAGTAATGGATTATGCTGCTTTGTGATTTTGTGCTGCCCAGTTTCCTTTTACCACTGAAGTATACCGGCTGTTCACTGCCTAGTGAACCGGCAGGAAGTGACAAGAAGAAAACAGCACAAAGCTAAAAGACTAACATTATATCTCCCTTGTCTGATACTGTCCCGCTAGAATGTGTAGACAACTTGTGAGCAGATACGGAGAGAACACAATTAAACAAACATATGCAAAAATTCAAGATTAACCTTAGCAAAAGAGGGAATGATTAAACTCTTAAATTTCACTGATCAGTTCTCTGGTACGATAACCCCCTCTCTCCATCAGCAAATTTTGTCAATAGAATACCCCCACCCAGATTGATAAATTTTACTGTTGGTATCCCACACACTTGAACATTATTGATCATTAATAATTCCCTCTCGTTTCTCTTCAATTCCAAAAATATCTTTATTGGCCTATTTAGGGGGGGCCCCTACCCATGTCAGCCTAGACATTGGTAGGCCCCCTGCCCATGTCAGCCTAGACATTGGTAGGCCCCCTGAGAATTTAGTCTGCCACTGGGTTTTCAGTTACGCTTATCCGATTTTAATGCATCCATACACATGTTTTGTTAACCAGTCATTTGTGTTTATACAGGCTTATGATGGCTGTTTATTAGTCCCATTTGTTATCATGAAGATGCTGAAAAGCTTAATTTCCATCTCTAAATTGTGATTGGTTCGCCCCATTGTAACCTGACATTTTTTACAGAATCAGGATGTTTACAGACTATGGCCCATCAGGTCTCTAGTGTCGATCCCTACAGTTTATGGGATGCACAGGTAGTGGGGTGGTTCAGCCATTAAGATATATCTTTAAGCAAAAACTTTTTGTTGAAGAAACCCTGCTGCCTACACGGATAAGAGCCATAAAGTGACTCTAGATAAAAGGGTCAATGGAACAGCTACTGGCTGTAAGTGAGTACATGTGGTCCAGGTGTCTGCTCGTGACCTGTACATGATATTCATCTTCTTTGGGTGGGATTGTGGGCCTTTTATGCAGTGAGAACTTTCACTGGGATCTAGGCAATGGCCCAAGGAACAGCTACCAGCTTTAAGTGAGAAAGGCCCGAGACCTGTACATGATATTCAGCTCCTCCGGATGGGACTGTGGCTCTTTTATGAAGTGAGGACTTTCACTGGGGTCTAGGCAATGGTCAGTGGAACAGGTACCGGCTGTAAGTGAGAAAGGCCCGAGACCTGGAACGTGATATTCAGCTCCTCTGGGCGGGATTGGCTCTTTTATGCAGTGAGGACTTTTACTGGAATCTAGGCAAGATGATTTTCTATTAAATACTTTAGGCCTCCTGCACGAAGGGAGAATATTGGATGGAAGGTTGGTGCAGTTAAGCTAGGAAAATGCTGGAGTCTTGCTGAGTGTAAGTGAATGTGGCTCCTTCCATGAAACGGTCAGCATCACTTAACCTTTCAATCCTCCCCGTGCATGTCCCTGAAATTTGGTTAGACAGAAGAGCTTTAGCGCAGCCCTGCATGACTGGATGTTTCTTTTACATAAGTATTTCTTTACTCAGTCCTCAAAGAGTCTACATTTTACCTGTACCAGGTATTCCGTGTTCTTAATCATTTGGTTCATTCTTGATTCTTTGCTTCCTTCACAGTTGTTTTAGTTCACGTGAGCTGGGAGGGAGCAAAAATGTGGACAGTTGGGGCTCGCTGAGGACTGGCTTAAGAAACAGTTTTACGTGGTCCTTCGTAAGTACAGTGAAAATGGGAGATTCTTATGAAATTTCTCTGTACATTCAATGTAAACATTTAAAAGAAGCAGCAATGGATTGGGCCTCTCTGACTATTACACTCACATAAAATGCTTCGTTATATGACAGATTTTTGCACCACAATCGTGCCTGTGGAGTTACGTCACTATCGCATTGAATCACGGAATAGCGGTGGTATATTTAGAGGAACGCAAATAACCAGGGGGGTGTTTTCCAAAAGCTCCTGTTAGCGAGTAACATAGTTTGACTCATTAAATTGCATTATAACCATGTAAGTTGCTAACGTAGTGAGCAGCTATGCTTTTGGGAAACGCACCCCAGATCTTCACACTGGAAGAAACGAGAAGATGGAGGAAGCGAAGAACAGTAAGAGGACACCATACCGTAAGAAACTGAAGTGCAATGCCAAGCAAATGTATTTGCAGAAGTTATCGGCGATTAGCAGCGTCGACCCTTATGAGATGCCAGCGAACAAATGGACAAAGGATCCCGATGTGCTACCTCGGCTTTCTTATGCGGTTTTTGGAATTAGCGCGTATGCTTTTGAAGTTTAAAAGCTACAAATCTCTCGAAGCGCACAAACAGTTCACTGCCAGCTGGGTGCAAGACCTCTTTCTTTTCAAGGATTTCACAGGACAGCAGAGATGGCCTGGGGAATACAGCACGAAGGAGAGGCAAGAGCGGGACAGTGTTAACAGCACTTTTATTGCATGTATTTGTCAGTTATTCATTGATGTTCATGCTACTGTGGCACGTACACAAATGCCATTTTCCCAGCATTAAACCTCTACTACGCACTACGCACTACTCTTAACTGTCTCAAGCTCATTGTTTACAAGCCTCTCATGCAAATGTTCACATCGCGTCGCGTTCAGGGTTTCGTGAATTAATGGTGCATCAGTGCGGCACCTCACATGAATTTACCTTTGCGTCGGAGAGCCCTGCCAATGTGACATGCAAGAATCCAGCTGAGACACCAGGAAGTCAGGTGCAACGCCTGTTTAATTAAGCCCATTACAGCAGACGTGTCATACGTGTCGAAACTAACGCTATTTTAGGTCAGGCCTTTGGTTAGAAGATGCTGAGAGCTGTCAGTGGAGGACAGTATAAGTGAAATCAGTGAAATCAGACCCCCCCTCCGTTTCAGGCTATCAGAGCCACTTTCTCACTGCTTAGAGGTGAAGAGGAAATGATAAACACCAGGACCATCTCATGCCAGGTCCCCATAGTGCTCCGACGGCTGTGATTGGCTCCTTCTAGCCTTCCTGTGAAAATACGGCTTGTTAATAATCCTGATAACTTTAAAGGCATTCCTTCTGGCCGCCTCTGTCACATCTACTACATGTTTGACTGGAATCAATATAATATTTAGAAACTTTGTGCTCCCCATACTGTTCATGCATTACCCCTGTTTCTTTGTATGTATGTGTATGTAGAAAATAAAAAAATAATAAAAGTCTGAAAATAAGGCAATTAGGAAATCAATTGTTCAGAGCTATCTGACATTTGTACTGAATATCTAACTCCTGGATAGATTTAATTTTATGAGATGAATCTTTAATACGTGTCACTGTTTCTTCACATACACTGTAATCTGTAATTATCCATCTTTACATTCCAAACCTGACCTACTGTATGGCTCCGTTTTTCATGATATTCTTGGTTGTGTTGCTCACTCCTGTCCTGTGTACTTCATAGTCAAGTTACTTTATTATTTGCATGTGTGAATATGGGGGGGGTGCTTAGGGTGCATTTGTCTTCATCCTTCTACGCCGTCGCCCCCATAATCTCTATCAGTGACTACCAGACTGAGTTTTGCTGGAGGATTAATCTCTCTCTCTCTCCCTCCCCTCCCAGTCCTTTTTACCTTTTCTCCATTCAGGCCCTGCCCTCCCAGACAGAGCACGACATATTTGTATCTGCAAACTCATACTTTCCCCTCTCTTCAGGAAGCCGCTGGTCACTGGCTGTATCGGGGCTCTGATGACACTATTGTGCCAGCAAACTTTAGTTGATCAGCGGGAGGAGGTACCAGGATTTTTTTTTAATGTGGGGGTTTAAGAGGGGCTATAAGTCATACAGAGGGGCCAACGTTGACTCAGTGAATGACAAGGAAGGGGGCACTCTGACAGCCAAACAGCTTTCAGATAGGGCTAAAGTGCCCCTGTGGCCAAACCCCTGCATATGCCCCTGTGATCAGTTCTTAACTGCCACACTACCAGGTACTTCAAACCTCTTCCCTCTCAGCCATTGAGCTGACCTGTTCTTCTTTTTTTTAATAAGGTAGGATAGACTTTAATGCTCCCTACCTTTAAGAAGAGCAGGTATCTCTTAAGCATCGGTCTTTGACGATAAAAAGATGCCTGAAACCCTGAGTCTGTGCTCTGCAAAGCAGCATCAGGTCTCCCACCCTCACTCTGCTACAGACACCAAACATTATGCAAATGTGGGGTTAGCGTAGCGCTGCACTTAGCGCTGATAGCAGCCATAAGTACGCATTTGCCAGTCGCCCCCGGGGTTCATTGCTTATAGCATTATTTACATCTTAGCTTGCACAGGAGCTCACTGCTGGCATCTCGGCTTTAGCATTCACTTTGTAGAGTCAAAGTCTGTTTTATTTGTTTTTTTTTCCCAGTTTGAGGAAGGCTATAACATATAAAAATGTTCTGTCTTTGATCTGCTGTTTTGCAAGACAACAGAGCAATATATTAGATGCATGTCCACATTAAAGCCCATAAAGGAAAACCGATGTAATATAACCACTGGAAAGAAAAGAAGCTACCTAATGATGGTGCTTTTAACGTCGGGGGATGTTGGATTGTCGTGCCAGTGTTACTCTGGTGAAGTGGTGCTGCATTCTTTTTTTATTTATTTTATTTTATTATTTTTTAGGAGGGCTGATTTAGCATCTCGGGGTGTGTAATCAGCCGGTTGAGGATACCACTCAGGGAGGTATGGCCTCTCAGAATTATACAGGATGCATTTAGCGGAAGTGCAGATGGCAGAGGGCTAGATCAGGGGATCAGGCCCTCATACCTATGGTCCAGGTGCCCACTTGTGTAAAGTATGAGGTGTAACAAGTGGCCAGTGAACGCCAGACGCACAAGCAGACGGGGAAACTATCCTTGTTTTCTCAGTATGCTTCATTAATGTACGTTAACGAACTAAAATTATATGGAATTTCCCATGATGCCGCTGGGTGCTACCAGCAAGTGGGCATTAATTATACTACCATTATTATTTGTTAATTAATTATGATAATTCCAAAGACATTGGCCCATATTCATCAAGCGGGTGTATGGCAGAAAAACAGGTTTATGGTCATTTCAACGCAAGTTTCGGGGTTTATGAATTTGGACGTGAGAGTAGGATACGCTCAAATCCCACGCCAGCTCTCAGATGGCGTACACGGTTTTCTGTCAGTGCGGACTCAGGCTGCAGCAAAGGAGATCAAGCTGTGCCAGAGAATTATTACATAGGAGCTGCGCTAAAATGACGTTAAGCAGATAATTATCCAGATCTCAGGTAAAATGTTTACTGCGGGTTGTACTGAATTTTCGTTATTGATTCATGTTACTGTAATATTACAGACTGCAGTAATTATAAATGGGTTTCTCAGGAAGAAGGCTGTTTTACTTAAAACAATGATACCATGTATTGATTTTTTAATTTAGTTTTTTACCTTTTTATCTTTAATTGCTGAGCATTTGCACAGTCAGTGTAATATGCTGTGGTTCTCCGTGTGTGATCTCGGCTGTAATGATGTCGATTTCCAGTTGAGTGAAAATTTTTTTGCCGGCTTCCGTTCCATGAATTACACTTGTTTCCAAATGCCGGATTTATCAACATAGGAATGTGTGTATGCCGGAATTGGCCAGGTACACCCTTTTTTATAAATCACACGTGGAACTTGTCGTACACCAATTTTTTGTGCCCAAATCTACGCTCTTTTTGATAAATGAGGGCCATTAAGAGCACATGTGTTTTTTTTACATAAAGTGAAATCGCGACTGTATATCTGACCTGTACTGGGAGTACATCAATAAATTGGTGAGCCTTCCCTGCAGGAGGAGAGAGTTTCTGACCAGTTTAGCGTATAGGGAACCTAGTACTAGCTCCTGCTAGTTGCTCACTCCCAGTTAGGCCCACAGTATGAGGCGAACAGCTGGGTGGGGATCGGTGCCCTTGGCTTTGGATGAACTGATGTGTTAGTGCTTCACACTGGAGTGCTGATGTTCAGGGACTCCCCATGCCTGTGTTCCCACCTGCCTCTCCCTCTTTCTCATGCTGCCATAGCCATAACTGCCAGAGCCTAGAGAGATATTGCACTCAACCAATTGTTTGCACTGCCTCTAGTCTCCCAAACTCTGGCTAATACACTATTTTCTTATTTCCCCCCACCCCTTCTGGGGTGTGCTGCCTGGAGACCCAAGAGTTTGAAGATTTTCCGCCTACTCTGCTGTCTGCAAGACCACTACCTCCACTTCTGGCGACTCCCCTCCTGCCTGCCTGCCCTTCGCTCCTGCGATGCCTCTCCTTCCTTCCCTGCTGCTGTACCACTGTTCATCCTGCCATTAGAAGCAGAATCAAGCAGCACCTGCTGGCACCTCCCGCCCCTGCATAGAGACAGAAATTTCAACACCTGTTCTATATAAACTTAGATTTTGTCATTTTGTTTTGTCCTGGGGCTCCCCCTTTGGGTTTGGTTCTTCCGAAGGTTTCTTCCTTCTAGGAAGTTTTTCTTTGCCACTGTTGCCTCTGGCTTACTCCCTGGGGGTTTATGTAGCAGAGATTATGTAAAGCGCATTGAGACAATGTAATGTTGTGAAAATGTGCTATATAAACAAAATTGCATTGTATTGCATAACCATCTTCCCAATGGTTGTAATCTCTCTTAGGGGGAGGAGTGGCCCAGACCCATGGGGAATGACCCTCTGATTGGTTCTGAACTTGTACTACAGGCAGCTCCCTCGTACAGCGGGCCCCTTTATCCAATCAAGGGCCTCCATTGTTCTGTGGCCTTGACGCCAGCCTTTGCCCCCCCCCCCACACCACAGCTTGGCACAGCATGGCTAGGAGCAGCACTGCAAACGCAAGGACAGCAATAGCCGGAATTAAATGTAAACGGGACGAACATTTAGCTGAAAGCAGCAGCTACTGGATGTTTGAACACGGCGGCTCACCTGCTGTGCATCATGGGATACATCAAATGGGCTGGCCCCTCCTTGTCTGGTATTGGGCCACTCTCAGCAGTCTACCTTTTTGTGTGATTAGAATAAAAAAAGACAAGTAAACAAGCCCCCCCCCCATGGCGTTGGGGTCCTCGCCTCTGAGGCGTTTTACAAACTGCCCGGAAATCGAGGCAGTAGTGGGGGCTATAAATTCAGGGAGTCTCTTGGAGCACGAACAGTGCCTGGGTGAAACCCCCCCCCCAACATCCGCTAGCCTGGTTTAAAGTGCTGCAGGTGAACTTGTCTGAATTACCACAGGACCAGGCTACATCAGTTATGGCCTGTTTTCGCATTACTTCACATCACTTTACCTCATAAATTGGGAAACGTAATATACAGCTTCCCTTATTGTGGGGATATTTTTGGAGATAATTTCGATTGGCTAAGAGAGTAGTCACATGCTTCCCCACTGTTAAACTGGGTTGAATTCCTGTTAAGGGAGCATATGCTTAGAATGACTTCCTGAAAGCTTATCTGCCCTAAACTGTCCTCATAATTTCCAAGAAGGCCAGCTTTTAGCAGAGGTGCCCCCCCTAGCTGCCTGCAGGAATGACCACAGTATGTATGGACAAGTGAAGAGATCCAAGCCTTAAGTGCGATGAAGAATCGGAGTAAGATCTTGACGGCATGACAAGAAATAAAGAGCATTTGCACTAATACACTGGGGCCGCACGATATTGGGAGAAAAATCAGATATCACGATGTGATTTTGTGCTAATAAATATTTGGATATTTACAAAGCAGAACTCAAAATAAATTTCTGAAAAACCTGTCGATGAGGGATTGAAACTTGCCCGCCCAACAGAAATTACAAGCACCAACTAACCCATCATGTCATGCTGATTTTACAATTATCCCATCAGAGATGGTTACAGCAGTGAGAAAATGCTGTTATTAATATTGCACGTCGCCCAGCAATAAAATTTACTATACCCATTTTTCAAATTCAGTACAAAATACCCTGCCTTGTGTTGTGATGTCATTCAGTAGCTATACCTATTTTTATGCCAGAGGAAAACCAAGAAATACTGTAACTTTGCAATTTTTATCAAGTACCTAAAACTAATATTTCATTAGCGCTGTCATTCAGTAGCTGTTGAAATGTGAATATATTAGTACTGCTTAAGCCTGCAAGACCAAACAGAAATTTATTAAAATTATTATTACAATTTCTGGTGTGGTTACCTGGGATCAGATGATTACGGGGCTGCTGTTGGGGCCCTGAGCATGGCCATTAACTTCCTGTTGTCCCAGGGACTGCTTGACCCTGCTAACTCAATTGTACATCACTTAGAATAGACCTACAATGCAGATCCTCGCCATCCACCTTTGGGATGGATTAAGATTTTTTTTTCCTAATGACCTCATTAGGATGTGGTAGCACCAGAGGATTCTTAACGTCAGTTAAAAGTTAATTATTATTTTTTTTTTACTCATTTATCTGAAGCAATTTGGATATTTAAATTCAACTCGCAAAGGAGCACGTACTCATTATGCCACTTCCTTCCAGAAATTAAACAGGTAGCGGGGGTTTCTCTTTGTGACAGAGAGGTTTGGGGAATATTAAGCCATTTAATGGATTCAAAACAAATTTTCTATAATGCCTGGCACCGATCTGCCCAGGGCCGCCTTGTGAGGCTGAAGGATCCTTCATTCATTTGGGGATGATTTGGGAGATGGGCAGCCAGGTGAGGGAACAAGATGAAGTAAACAAATGGAAACCAAAACTGCTCTCACCGGCTGTTTTTGGACTCGCCAAAATATAGCAGCCAGAACTGTGCTAATTAGCTTCATTAGTTTATCTCCATCTGCATGAGGAACAACTGGACCATAAAGGTCTGCATTAGGAACAAACTTTAAGGCCTTAAGGCATATTGTGGGGACCCCCATGGGTGTGCAAATGGACACTTAGGCAGAATCCATGGATGCCCATAACATGGTGCTCGTGGGTCCTTCTCGTGCTCCTTGGACACTGAGGCTGACGCTCTCTATAAAAGCAAGAGGGCGAGTTCATCCTCTCATTCTCTGCATTTGGAGTCAAGGATGACTTTGGGGGGAGGAGGGAGGAAGAAAACAAATAAAAGCTGAATAAGAAACGCTGCAGCAGCTCCGGTGATCGATTGGAAGGACGGTGAATCTTTCACCTCGGCCATGACCCACCCACCCCCTCCCTCCAGGGGCCCTGAAAGTGGTCTATATCTCCAGGAGGCTTTGTTAATACAGTTAAAGGGATTTTTCCCATCTTTAAGGTATTATGTACTACATTGCATCCTCCAAGCTTTTCACTACTAATGTATAAGCTAATAGAAGTGATATTGTTACATATTCGGAGAATACATGTGCAAAGTGAGATTGAGTGCCATGAATCTCTCCATACCCTTAGGCTTATGACTGAAACAGTGGCAAAGCAGCACTGCATACTTTCAACTGTGATCGAGCAGCTAGCAACTCATTGTGTTAGGCCAGGGAAGGTCACAGGCTCAAATCCCATCTTGGTGTAACACTTCGTTAATTTACTCTGGTATTATGGTGATAATTATACAAAATTGTGTCCTTTTATTTTTGTTTAACCCTTTAATTTCCCCATTATGCTCTTGTCCGCTATCCCATCTCCCTCTGCCTTTTTGCTGTATAAGGGCCCTTGTGGAAGTAAAGTTTAATGCGATGGTAGGCCGGGGTCGGGAGGCTTGTGGGATTGATGTTATGTCTCAGGTTCTGTTGTTTTGGGGGTGGGTGCTGTGTGGCCTTGCCTCGCCGCTGTCTGCACGGAGCCAGCCCTGCAGGACACAGACCTTGGAGAATTGGGCCGAAGGGAACATCTGCGGGGGGAGAAAAGGAAGGGGGCCTGCAGGAAGTCACTCACTCCCATGATGCAACGCTGTGGCATCCAAGGGCTGATGTGTCTGCTCTCACTGGCTGTAATTATGCCCAAAGCCATACACCATCCCATTAAGAGGGAGCACTTTAGCAATAGATTAAAAAATGCCTTTGGTAATGGAAAAAACCACCACAAGCAGAAATATTTGCTCCACACCCAAAATCCCAATCTTCAGCACATGATCTATTTTTATTCCACAAACGGACTGGAAATTTTAAGCGATGAATAGCATGTAATATAAATAATTGTAGAGGGCACTGTCTGTCTCAGGAGGGAGAGTCAGGTGACTGTAATTGCCTGTATTGATTTGTTCCACCATCCACCGTTCTCTATGTTTGCCTACTTCACTGTAATTAGCTGGTTTTGGCTCTCATGCTGGCCGACATCTGAGCTGAACACTAGAGCGAGGTGTAAATACTCAACTTTCCCTCCTTGCTTCATGTATTTAGGAGGTTTTCTCTGTTTTTGAATCGTGGTCATATTTTCCCAAATAATACATACAGGCAGCTGCCGACTGATGTAAGTAATGCATCCCAGAAACTCATATGTGAGTCAAATTATATGTAAGTAATCCATCCCAGAAACTCGTATGTGAGTCAAATTATATGTAAGTAAAATTGACCCCCACCTAATATTGTTTTGGAAACCTTATAGCAAAAAAAGAAAAACTTACATACTTGTAATACCAAAAACATACTAGTAATACATACTAATGAAAACATAAAAATGAAAAGATGAAGTATACATTTACTTACAGCCGCTACGTGTCATTTTTGCGTTTGCACTTTCATAACGCATCGCAGATATTTTTCAGCTAAGTCCAGATTTGCATCAACAGCACATTCCAGTCCAATCACGGTCTTTGGAATAAGTGGATCAATTAACCTGTCCCAAAAATGGAGAAACAAAATAAATAGCAATTAGCTTGTTACGGAAAAAGGAAATTAGCTTCTTACTGAATATATTCCCGTAAATAGCAATTAGGTTTTTATCAAATATCCTTGCAATTAGGTTGTAGTATCAATTAGATTCTTACCTCACCATGTGAGTCATGTGGTTGAGCCTGGACAATCTCATTGGTCAAAAATGGAAAACACGCTGGAAAAAATAGAAGGAAAGAAGCCAGCCGATGTTGCTCATCCTATGGGGGCGGTGTACGTGAACTTACGTGGTGCTGGTGAACGGCTAGGCCAGATATGTCTACGAGATAATTGATTGTGCCAGTCAGGGGCTCTCTTTACGAAATTATCTGTCTGCCTGTCCATCTATCCACCCATTTATCTTAAATGTATTTTTGGCCATGAGTTTGGCCACCCAACACCCTGGCACAGGATCTTATCTAATATATCTATTTTATCTAATCTATACAGTATATCCAACCACTGTTTTCACCAGTGTGTGTGACCCTTCTGCCAAATGGGAGCTCTAATCACTGACCACCTGAGTTTTTCAAACTGATTCAGGCTGCATGTTAGATGGACAGCACTGGGTAACCCTCCACCTGACCAGCACCAGGTCTCAGAAACTTCCCAGAGAGCCCACAAACATTTTACATTTGTACATTTTCCATTTATTTAGCAGACACTCATCCAAAGTGAGGCAGCCTTTGCTCAGGGGCTCTTTATTTACTGTACTGTATGTCTCATTAGTATTTTAACCTAAAATGTAAATATTTAAGATGTTTAAAGAAGTTAAATCATATTCCGCCACGGTGTGTTTACCTACAGGGCTCACAAAAAGTCTTGGGACGTCTGCTGAAATTTAATAAAAATATTGGATTTATTTTTTTTAATTGCAAAAATTGTTGCTTCATTGGTTTTCATAGATGTATATCACATTTGAAACAACCACCAGTTTTAAGTAGATATTCATCTCAAGTTGCAATCAGTTGAAACCGTAATTATTGTTATCAATGAGATATTCTGAGTTAAAAAGTTCATTGGTAAGCAGTCTTATTGGGATTTTTTATTTAGTAATTAGCAGCCAGTATAATTAGGTCACACGCCTTTCATGTCCAAAAGTTATATCACCGAGATCTGAGTGGACTGAAGGTTTAGTCATTAAGGAAACTAGGTCAGCTTCGAAAGTTAGCAGGAATTCGGGAGAAACTAAGTAATTATCTAAGCTGCTGATATAATTAACACTTTCTTCGGTGATTCCCGAAAACTAGCTGAAGTATTCATGTTCAAATGGCTGATAAGGTGACTTGGACAATGCAGTCAACTTTACAAAGTTATTTTTGATCATTTATTATATTATGTTTCAATTCCTCTGGTGTATAGTTAAGCAGGCCCATGCAGAGATCCAAAAGACATTATTTGAAAACAATTTGCATTACACAAATACCGCAACAACAAAAAATAAAGATGGGACATGAGGATAAGCAACTGTGTTCCATGTTATATCTAATGCTGTGGAAACTTTTTGTACCCTTCTCCTGACTGATGCTTTGTAAGCTCTCTGCGGACCATGGCTTTTCTGTAGGATACAACTGAGTAAATGTCAGGCAAATCCTACTAGGACAGCTGAACTTTATTTGGGGTGTGTACCCAAAAAGAATGAATGTTGTAATTTAATCAAAAGGTGCTTCAGCAAAGTATTAATGTAAGTGTGCACACACGTATGCAGCTGGCTTATTGTCTCTTTTTTTATTTTTTATAGTCCCCCCAACAGATTTGTTTGTTTTTCAATTCAGTTGTACAGGTTATATATTTTTTTATTATTTATTAATTTACAGCACAAAGACCTGGCATTTTAACAGGGGTGTGTACACTTTTTATATCCACATCTCCCATTACTACATAAATTCAAAATAAATCAGGAGGCCATATGTAATATGAAAATTAGACACTAAAAACAGTATATTGATTATCACACTTATGCAGCCGACCTATCGTCACACACTGCCTCTCTCTAACGATTTTCTCTTTGATGCTGTTTCTTTACCTATTTCATTGTCAAACCCCTTTTGTTTGCCTCTATGCCTGCTCCCACATCTTCTGTGCAGCCCATGCATGACAGAATAACTGGATTCTGGAAGCCTAACAGCTTCCCCAGAGGACTAAACACCCTCTGTATCTCCGCATGCTCACTCGCGCAGATCACAACCCTCAAGCCTGCGGTTCCCCAGCCCAGGTGGTTTGTGGAGAACTTTTTCCGGGACCTCCTGAGTGACAGTGACCTGGCGGAACCAGATGTGGAATTGGAGGAGATTTACAAGTAGATAAGAGGCTTGCGGCTCGCTCCCCCCACGTGGACAGCATGCTGGGCTTCCTTAAGCGGCAGGAGAGATCTAATACTTCTCATGACTGCAGATTCCCAGGGCTCTATAAAAGAGGAATGAGCAGTGGACCCTCCAACTGGCTCCCCACTTCCTGCTGCCAGTTCCCGTTGCTGCCATGGACTGCCTTTGCCATCCATGGATATGTGGACCTAGGGAGATAAGGACGGTTAGTCTCGGGAAGGCCTCACACGCCTTCCATGTCACACGTTCCTTTTCCGTCCACGGAGCTCCCCCTCCGTTGCACCTGTTCG
>JAODKM010000247.1:0-14289 GCA_026780845.1 Petrocephalus sullivani
GTATTTAGGTTCAGGTATTTAATAACCACGAAGCATCGAACAATCTCATTACCTCAATCACTATGTATGTAGTTTATATAACCCTCTGTGTCGTAAAAGTAACAACATATTTTATTCATAAATTTAGGTTTTATGCACTTAAAAGTCGAAAACCGCATCGCAATCGCAATATTTGTCAGAAAAACAGCAATTAGGTTTTTTCTCAAAATCGTGCAGCCCTAGTTGTGGTCTTCAAATTCATGTCCATAACAGGACACGCATGCTCCTGTACAGCACGCAAACACAGAACAAACACCCCCCCACCACAAGTCACCTTGCCTGTTCTAATGGAGCCATTCAGCTTGAGACTGCAGGAAATGGCTTGCAGGCCAACAGAGTCAAGAAGAACTCAGTTAGACCAGACCCTAGAACACCAGCATAGGTTCATTCACTAATGGCACTTTTTCATTGGCTGTACCCAAGCTCTACCACAAAGAAACACTAGTTACAGTGTGTCCAGCTCGCTTTGATTTTCCACTACAGAAGGGTTGGCTCAGTAAAGGCGTTGCTGGGTTTGGAGAGCAACAGTTTGGTGGCAGTGAAAAAGCGCCATATGTAATATAATCCCTGCTCATCTACACCATCTGTCTGTCAAGTAACTAAAGAAAATACTAACGAATGAAGAAACCACACCCACACATCACTACCACTGCCAGTTGCAAAGGAACGTGAACTGTGCTTTTTCCAGACCACCAACACACAACAGTAAGTGTTACTGCTTTTTAAACTGTACATGGAGAGTATACATGGAATGTAAAAACTGTGTGACAGAGTGGAGACTCTCTTTTCAACCGCTTTCTGCCTATGACGGACTTAAGTTTTAATCACTAAAGGTAAACAAAGTGACATATATAGAGACTCAATTTACATGACTCACAACTTGACTTGGACTTGAGTCACAAATTTGATGCCTTGTGACTTGACAGCAAAAATTATGGAAAGACTTGGACTTAAGGGCACATGACTTGAGACTTAACTTGGACTTGCAATGTTTTGACTCAAGACTTGACTCGGATTCCCCAAGGGGCGACTTGTTTCCATCCCTGGCACAGACCAAAAAAGTAGTAAACAAAAAAATAGATTTGTTATGGGGTGGGGGGGGGGTACAGCTCTGTGAGTTAGGTTGTCATTTCATGGAAATGAGTTCTGCTGTGGTTGGCAGAGCGATCCCACCACTGGGCCCTTGAGCAAGACCCTTAACCCCTATCGTTCCAGGGACTGGCTAACTATATTGTCTCCTCTCTGGCAATTTCATGAGGTGGCCTCTTGGGATGCTTTTCCAGCTGTCCCGATGGAGGTCCCACATATATGCTGAACACTTATTAGCCGCTTTGGTTCTGGTACCAACTTCTCCAAAACCAATTCTTCTGTGATGTAACTCCTTTGTAGGCGGCTTGGCGTATCAAAACTTTTCACTGGCACTATGTGTATTATTAAAGATTGGCTCTGACACATTTTTTAAAAAAAGTAAAATACGTAGAGATTACCTAGAGTAAAAGTCAATTATCAACAGTCATTGTGCTTAGTTTTCTCACTTTGTGACAGCAAGATGCATTTTCTAAAGGGTAAACTCCCCCGACCACCACCACCAGTAAGCACCCTGCCAAGTAATGTCCCAACGTCTGTCAGAGGAGGCAGTTGGCGGCAGTAACTAGCCATCATAACTACTGTGCTATACTGACTAAAGATTTAATTTTCACCTGTAGTGTGAAAAACAGCATCAACCCTAAGCCTTAGGGTCATAAATAATACACCTGAAGTATCTCCTAAGATATCACTTTATTCCATCCAAATGCACAAATAGAAAAAAAATATCAATTGTTCTGGCTAACTGAACACACATAGTGAACACATTCTTCAACACCCCACTCTCTGTTCTTTATTTAAAGGGAAATACATACACTTACTCTTTACAGTTACTCGTGGTTTGTGACTGTGTTTGGACACAGTGCCGATAGCTCACAGCATTCCTGTTCCAGGAAGCCCAGTTTACAGAGAGCTCATAGACCTGATAAATATGTAGTAAAATGTTCTAAAAAGCATTACTCAGCTCCGATGGACCACCAACAACAACAAAAACTTAAGCCTAGCTAGCCAATAACATATCACATTTCAGCTTATAAATCGCGTACAATTACAATTACCATTTCTGATTATAATGACATTTATTTGCATCACCATGTAACTGATGGCTAAATTGGCAGCTACATAAAAATGCTAATTCTTTCTTATATAAACTAAGATACCCTGTTCTGTCAGCACATCTGTCTAAAAAAGCAGCATATTTTCATTTCTACTCAGAGTAGTGGAATTACTAAGGAAAGGGGTTCTAATACAAGAAAAGGGGTTTTAATACAAGTGGCTCATTACCGTGTTGGCATCATTACCATTTGTCTAGAATACAGAATGTAGATCATACATAATCCATATGTGGTGCTAGTAGTATCTCAGCCTGCGATCAAGCAGGAAGTGAGGATTGCCTGGAAAAAATATAATCCTCACAACTACAGCTGTTCTTTAAGGAAATCTTGGGCTCCTATGAGGCAGAGAGGATCACATACCTGATGAGAATACACTAACTTTCTATCAATAGCAAAGATAGCAAATGATGCCTCATCAAGGCTAGGAACATTCACAGAATCATTACATACTCTGACCCCTGTGTCACATGATGGATATTGGACATGGATATTTTTTGCCACCCCGACTCACCACCTTACAGATACACATTTTCCCCAAATATTATTAAATTGAGAGATGGTTTTTAGATCTTCCATCCGTTAATTATTTCTAAGGCTGTTTAGCCGAAATAGGCCCACATTTCAACATTTCGGCTGTTTAAACTAAAAGCCCCGTTTTAACAAACACTGTGAAAGCATTAGTGGTCCCAATAACTGTGAATACGAGCCCCTGGAAAAAGCTCCAGCTGTCAGACAGGATGAGTGGCCCTTCTTTATCCCCCCAGTGTACACTGAAATTAGTCTAACTGGCTAAAAGGGTTACCCCCCCCCACAAATCTCTAGTGACTCCCCTGCCCGTGAATTGCTGACGCATCTACGCCGCTGGGTGATTTATCGCCCCCCCCGATTAATCCCTTGTGCTACGATGAACAATTGCACAGGACAAAGAAAAAAGTTATGTGACATGTGGAGTGAAACTGCATTTTTGCGATTTATCTTGGCAAGACTGCACCGTTTTAAAAGAAGTGCGTTTTCAGTGCTCGTTTTAAGATGGGCTGCATTGCACTCGCAGGACAGATATCGCCTTATATTGTGAGCTGTGCAGACAATTTGGACAAAAAAATTATATAACCATATAGCTTATAAAATACTTTGTGTCAGATAAAGGGCATAGGGATGCCACCTTCTGTGAATAATTGCTCAGTCCCTGCCATCCCAATTAATGCCGAATGCTTGACTCTCACTAAAAGTTCAAAGTCTGCAGAAAACAGAGTAACAGGTGACATTTCCTAAAAGCGAGATGACTCGGGCTCCAATGAACAAGTGGGAATTAAGTACAACGTACGGTTAAATAAAATCATCTCTCTGTGGAACACAGGGTTTTGCTGAACTATACCCACCTAAAAGGTCAAAATGGCGACTCAAGCATTTAAATGGGCGTAGTTTTCTGTAAAGGTTTCAAAAGAGCCTTTTGAAAATGTGGAAAAATAATAATGTTAAATAATGAGAAAAAGAATAATAAACTGGACAGTTCCAGCCCTGAACACAAAGTATAGGCTACAGTCCCATTCAGACCAATATTATGTCAAACCAAGACATTATTGCCCTTGCCATCTATTCAGTCATTTACCTGTAAATAATATTAATATGTCCTCAGCCCTGGTACAGAATGTTGACTATTTAAATCAAATCCACATTTACATATAATCTGTATTTCATTGAAATATTCATTAAATTGAGATTTGTGGTGGATGACTGTAAACGATACATAAATAGTTTGTCATGCTCCAGTAAAGATGCCTTGTATCATGGCTCACAACACTGTGTGGCGTATCCCAGAATGCACTGCTGCCTCTCCTGCCTTACTGCTGAAATAGATGGCGATTCTGTGTTCTAAACTCTGACCCGTTTAATGAGTCAAATCAGACTATGGTTGGAAAGCATCATGTGGTAGCAAAGCGTAAAAAGGAATTCTCTCGTTTGAAAAGATGCTCATATGAGTGAGGACCCTTTTCACAGTAAGTCACATACGATACACCTTCCCGGTCCTCGTTCCCTCCTCGCGCTGTCTTGGCTGCCGTTCCTTCATTTTAAAATCCCTTGTTTCCGACCATACACTTTTGGGTTTTCCGTAAACAGCTAAAGCAGGCGCGTTTCCGGAGACTTATGATTAATTCATTCTGTATCTTTGCTCACTCCCGAGTTCCCCTCCGTCACTCCGCTGTTCCGAGCAAATCTGCAGCAGCTATATGTCCGGCACTCTTGGTTTGACCTGAAAGTCAGGACTCGACAGACTCACGCCTGCTGTTCAGCTGGTTGTACCTTAGAACCAGGAATTAAAAACTGAGAAATGCTGTGGTAAAACTTGGCACTGATGCCATTAGGAAGAAGCAGTTTCATGAGGGAGTCACAATGAGAACACATGTTACAACTGTGTTAATACACTCTAAAGCGACCTGGCTTAGAACTCACGTATCCATAGCTTTCCATCAGCTACCACCAGTCTCCATTCACTCTTCTGGTTTGCTGACTAAATCCCCACACATGCAGACTGTGCCATCAGCGATGGGCTGGTGCCCCATCCTGGGTTACTTCCTGCCTTGAGCAGTAAACTCCGGGACAAGTTCCTAACCCCTCCGTGCCCTGAGTAGGACAAGCAGGTACGGAGAATGGATGGATGGAATAACAACTAGCAAGAATTTCCTTTTTGACTGCCTAAGACTTAAGACTGTAAGTCAGGCTTCATTCTGGTGTTCAGTTTCTTCTTAATTATCTTCCACTAACAATCAAATGTCAAAAATGTCTGGTGGGCAGCGCCAGTCAGGATGCCATCTTCTGATGCCAATTTAACATGCCAGTTTCACTTTGTCTTACACCCAGGGGCACAGGTGGTGAAGTTTGCCGAGGGCACCACATGGGCTTTGACCAGAACTACTGTTGGGAAGAGGTTACGTGACAAAAAGTTATTAGGACATGGGTACCATTTGGAATCTTTGCGTTACACATTTCACAATTAATTTATATTGTTTCCCAACTTGGCCACAGTCCACACCATCCTCTCTGATCTTACGATGAACGTGAAATTGAGTATATCTGCGACAAGACACTGCAGTGATGGCTCCTTCTATACAATTTAAGTAGGAGGTTTTCTTCTCTTTTTTTTTAAACAACTTATAATTAAAACACTATCATCCACAGAAACAGTCACTTGATTATTGCTTGGGGAAACAGATCACGTGATTCTCAAATACAATTTTAAGTATCCATGGTTAATACAAGTTACACACTCATGACATATAACCTGAATATTAATAATTTGGTCATTTGAGCTTTCTTGGTAGTGAATGCCATTATTAGACATGAGGACTGTCCAAACCCTGAAGCCATCATCCTGTTAGGATACACTTCCTGCTGCCCTTACATGCATGATGGTTAGCAATGAACTGGTTACAAAATCACAGTATCGCTAGGCTGCCCTTGGTGTGTGGATAGGCTTCCCGACTCACTGGGACCGAGGATGGGATGAAATCAGGAAATACACAAGAAACACAAGAATTCTTCTTCTTAAGAATTCCAGGGAAAGTCCAGGGAAACACTAGACCAAAGAATGCAATATCTGCAATATCCCCCTCCCCAAAGCTTGCTGTAACCTATGTGTTCATGTACCTATGTGGTACATGAAAAGAGTACTTCCTTCAAGGATTAATGGAGCAATTCTATTCCAAGGAAACACTGCACATCAAGAGAGCATCTTATACATTTCCAGGTATAGAAAACAGCATTAGGGGGTGACATGTGGCACAGTGGGTTGTGCCTCTGTGCTCATTATCAGATGGTTGCTGGTTCCAGTCCCATCCTCAGCTGAAAAGTCACATCATCATTGGGCCTTTGAGGAAGGCCGTAAACCCCCCCCCCCCAAAACTCACTATAGGAGCCAAAAGTGGCTGATCCTGACCTCAGTCTCCAAGCTTCACTCATCTTCACTTATCTGCATGTTTCAAAAGCATGGTGCATGCTGGGAAAAGAAGGAAGGAAAAAAACCAAACATTCCCCTGTACCTGTACTTGTGCAAATGCCAAATAAAGCAGAGAATTATTTTCTCCTGAACTAATGCTTGTGCTCCAGGGAGTTTAGCTGGGTTAAGGTAGGTCAGGCCAGCCTCCTGGCTTACAGAACAGACGCAGCCAGGCAGCCAGTGACTTCCTGCCAGCTTTGCCATCATGAAACCGCGTGGCCCGGCTTTGTGGTCTCTGCCGCGATTCGGGCTTTCACCCTTGATTAAATTCCTCGTCTCCCTGGGACACAAACTCCAGGGGTGGCCCCACCCTCCCCAGCGCAAAGGCTCCGTTATTGCGAGCGTACGGAGGCGACACTTCCCACATGCCCTTCCAGGCTAGCAAAAAAAAAACCTGGGTTATTCAGTCAGCGGATAATTCCCGGGCATCCCAACCTCTGGCCTCCTTGGAGAGTCCCCCCCCCCCTTGCTATGCATGCAGGTCCAGCAGAAGGGTAAAAAGATAATGTTGGGATGCTGGAGCAGACCTCAGGGCCAGGCAGCAACATGAAGCAGAGGGGCTTTGCGGGACTTAGTGGGTCAGAAGATAGCGCTTATTTTACCCTAACAGGGGAAGGTGCACTCGTGCCAAAAGCTTTCAGAGTGATACTGGGCATGTCTGAAAACCCAGAACTCAGATAAAACGAGAGGGGCGTAAATGTTATGTGAGCAGACAGACATCATTGATCCCAACGGGAAATTCAGTTTCAAAGGCAGTATACACTCTGTACTGCTCAGAATGAAGATTTTCTCCTTGCCTGCGATGATCACCTTCTGGGTTTTAAACTGAATTGATAAATGTAATCCTTTTCTTTAAAACTACAAAGGAGTGTTGCTGGAGGTTACTACCCCAGAATTAGAGTTTAATATTATGTTATCAAATTGTATTTTCAAGACTTAAGTAAATAAAAAATAAGAGGACTCCAAATGAGCCAGGAACTTAGCAGGTCAACAAGCATGGAATATTGTTTATCGGAGCACATGCACATGCACGCATGCACAAAGAAAGAGACAGACTTGTGATACCTGGAAGAGTCTGCGTAGCAGACAAATTCAGCATGAAGGCTTGGGGTAGGCAGGTTGGATGTCTCCTATGATGCCAAGTGACAAGTGCCTGGGGCCCAGACGGGTGCGTGCCCTCTCGTCACAGCAGAAGAGCCATCAGAGTGGAAACAACAGGGGAACAAACAAAGCCTTTTCTGCAGTTATTGTGAGCGTTAAAGGCGGAGAGAGCTGTCATCTTCTGACGGTACAATAAGACCGACCTTAACTCAGACACAAATGTTGACGTATAGCTGCTTTTCCACAACTGAGCAGCAGCCCTTTGCAGCCAATATACTTTGTACAGCAGAGACACCCAGGATACAGCAGCTCGGTTTAATGCTGTGCTGCAGACTCTACACAATTCCTGTCAGCCCAGCCAATTAATGCACATGAATCTATCAAATTAATGTTTTATATACATTTTTTATCATGCTGCTTTATTGCTGCAGAACAGTACTAAAGAAATTATGAAAAGCAAGTTAACTCTTTAGTGATGATTTAACTATGCACTGATAAAATTCCATACATCCATCTTTCATAGTCACTTATGCAATGGATTGCACTGAATTTGGAGTATGACGCAGGCACCATCCTTACCGGGACGTGATAAATAACTCTGGTAATGATGATGGTGACGGTCAAAAGCACAGATTATCCGGTATGTCATTGCTGTCCGATAAAAGCCATGGATGTCCACTTTTTGGCGATTGCGACTTTTCCATCTTGTTGGCACCAACATATTTGCCTCATAGACAACAATCCATCCAAGTCCATTTCAAACACTGAACCAGCTGGGTTCTCACTATGATGTTCTTTATTGTTTGCACTGTAAAGAATCCTTGAGTATGAGAAAGGCGCTATATAAGTTATTACAAACTTAAATCTATTATTATTATTTCAGGTTTATTTTGTAGAATTGTTTCTTAGGAAATGTGTTTCCATACTCCTGAAATAATGGGTTTTTGGTGCATTTTACATTGGACAGCGATGATGTGGATGTTCACCATTTCGGGTGAACGCCTGCTTTATCCCTAATGCTGCCTGGGAAGGCCCTGCTCAGGACAAGTATCTACAAGGTGGAAGGATGGATGAAACTTCCAGTTACGAGAATAACAGACCGGACATATGAAATTCTTAAAGTTATTCTTTAAGAAGTGTGTGATGAATATCACCGAATTTCTCCGTAAGACCCCACCACAGAAATTCTAATACATTTTGACACTCATTATTTTGACCTCACTGAATGCTTACAAATCAAATGTCACCAAATACCTCTCCACCGCACAGACTTTGTCCCGTAATGGGCCACAGTGGGAGCCTGGAGCCTATTCCAGATGGCACAGGGAACAAGGCCGAGGAACAGGCAGGACAGGATGCCAGCACATTTCAGGGCACACACACACATTATGAGTAATTTGCAGATAACCTTAAATGCATGTCTTTGGTCTACGCATATGTGAAGGAAAACCACACAGCATAAAGAGCACATGTGGATTCCACAGACACAGTAGCTACCCCCTTAAAAGCAGAGGGCATATTTTGTCGTTGTGCACTTTGTGCTGTGGTGTGTTGACAATTAATCTTTCACTTTTTCTCACTTTCGATACATTCATATCTATGGCTATTCAAACCTAACCTTAACCACATTGGCGCTGTGGCTTAGTTGGTTAAAGCGCCTGTCTAGTAAACAGGAGATCCTGGGTTCGAATCCCAGCAGTGCCTTCTTCTAAAATGGGTATTTTTGGGGGCAGAGTGTGGCTCAGGGGGTTAAGCCTCTGTGCCCATGATCGGCACGTCTGTGGGCCCTCGAGCAAGGCTCTTAACCCCCAGCTCCCTGGGCACCGCATACAGTGGCTGCCCAAAATACAAGACTTTGGGCGTTTTTACTTTTTGGGCACCTGAAAATATGCCCCCAAAAGATGTTTCAGGTTTTACCACACTTTGGGGACATTTTGGTAAACCCACACACACACACAAACACACAAGTGAGACAGCACTCGAACCCCAGACCTACAGGTGTGAAGTGTCAGTGCCAGCCACTGAATCACCCAGACAGCTAGGGGAGCATACATATTCCCCTCCGTGATAAAACACCGGTTCTCTTACAATACACATGCTCCAATTTCACAGACAGAATGAAGGCATTATGTTTCACACTGTTAGTAGTACAAATGAGAAAACAGCAACATGCAAATGCAATGTTCACCTACATCAAAAAAGTATAAAGCCACTTCATATCCATCTGTCTGCCAAACCTCTGCAATGCAACAGTATCCATGCAAAATAGTTCTCCATATACAACTCTAAAGATATTCTTTGATTTGAATTCCTTCCAATTGATAGTGACATTGCAAAGAAAAGTCAACAGGGAATGAATGTAAAAGTGAAAGGCTGCAGCTTCCAAATCCTATTCAAAAACTTTCAAACCTCTAGAAACATAATAGACTGCATCTGGATTGTAGCCTACCGCGGTGGCTAGTTTGTGTGTGTCGTATTTTACCAATGGAAGCTTATAGAATTGTTCAGATTCCGAGTACTTTATCTCTGTGGTCTCATTATTTGGAATTGGGCTGCTGGAGGAGGACATAAGCACTTTACAGTATTTTCTGGCACCGTGTTGTGACACCTAGAGGGACGTGTGCGGCGTTTGTATTGATGCTTTAGCTGGGATTGCTTCAGCTTTCAGTATAATGCATGAATAGAAAGACTGACTGCAACCGGCATCTGACTAATTATAGTGCGGGTGAATTTCACTGAAATGCTATCATGCCATATCTTATCAGTCTTGTTCACTGCATTGAAATTGTAAACTAATCACCGCTCCCTTTTTTCTCCTTCTCTTTTTTGACATTTCTGTCCCAAAAGGTAACCATCAGTGAAAGCCATTAGCCTATATTTGTTTAAAATTATTGGTATCACCACTGCTGTTTGCTGTTGGTTCCTGGTTAGACTTCAGAATCTTCTGGTTTTCACATGCAATACTATATACAAGCATCCTACGCACAATACTATAATATACTACAATTTTGTAATGAAATACTACTTACCAACCATGTATCATTTAAATATTATTGCTTTTATTGTTCATGCTTACTACATCGTTGCCTCAGTTTAGTAGATTTTTTATTTATTCCCCCCCCCCCCCCAAATCTAATAGTTTAAATTATAACTAACAGAGGGGAAAAAAGAGGCAACTTCTTTACTACATGGACATTTAGATAAGATGCACAGGGTGGTAAGACGGACGGTACCCCCCCACACACATGCGCTACACTGCTCGAGTGGCACCCTGACGCTTATTTACCAAGCGCAGAAGTGCATATAACACACCCGGTAATTAAATTTAGCAACGAAAATGAATGAGGCTGTTTGCTTTGAGATATCACAGCGCCGTCCCTCAGTCGCAGTGCAGAGGGATTATGATCCACGTCGTGACAGGCAGTCATAAGCTGCTGCCGTTTATGCATTGCACGTCTGTCTATGTACCCGTGCAAATTAGCCAAAATCAACAGGTATGGTGCAGCCAGTGCACAGAAATCAGGCTCGTTAGATGCTTATTTCATCCTAACTAATCGCCGAAAGCAGGCCTGCAGTGACATCCTGTACACTTCGCCAAAAAAACTGGCCCAGCCAAAGTCCTGACCTGTAGGCCTAATACTTGGAGACTAATACTTGTGTTGGAAAGCAACTGCTGGTCAGTGTTAGTTTAAAATGGAAAATAAATTAATAGTTTAAACTGTAACATTTTAGGATAAAGAGTTTAAGGTAAATACAGTACAATACGGCATACCAGTGCACTTTAAGTGTAAATTAAGTAAAATTTGGAAAACTGGAACAGTGAAAGAAGGGACCATCAAATACAATCAGTGAGGTGTTTTAATAAGAGTCATAATATATTACATTTTTACAATTATTATTATTAGATACAACAAAATGACACAAATCATAAATGCACATAAAACATATTTACTGGAACACTATATTAATTATATGAAATAATACTAATTTTATTTATTCAAACACCCCTTCTCAGAAGTTAACAGAAACTCTAGGACAACAGTAGCCAAGAAGAAATAACTAGTATTGAGCGAACCCGAACTGTAAAGTTTGGGTCCGTACCGAACTTTACGGTTTTTGGTACCCGGACCCGAACCCGAACTTTGCCGTAAAATTTCGGGTTCGAGTTTGGTGTTCGGGCATTTAATAAAGCTTGTTGAAAGGCTGCAGGGCAGCCAATCAACAAGCTTTTAAGCTGTGTGCCCTTAATGAAGCCATCACAGCCATGCCTACTAATGGCATGGCTGTGATTGGCCGGTGCATCATGTGACCCAGCCTCTATAAAAGCTGGATCACGTGTAGTACCGCCCATCAGCTCTGAGTAGTGAGTAGGAAGCAGGCAGCTGAAGTGAGGGACAGTGTTAGGAATCTCATCTGGCTATTTGTTCTGTTGGTGACCTATAGTGAATTTTTGTGGGTGCTATACACCAGCTTTGCACACCTGTGCTCTATACATTTAGGGAGGAGGAGAAACTGACCATCTGCCCCAAGAGCAGATGAGAAACTCCGCTCAGTCTGCCTAGAAGCAAGTGCTAGTAATGCAGACCTGGTGTTTCCTGTTCTCAGTCACACCTCAGAATGCAGGAACGCACAGGTCCCGAGTCAGATCCTATCCGGCATTTTCTCCGGCGCGCTCACTGCTCTGGGGCTTCAGGCAATTATGCTCGCACAGTCATGATCCTTTTACCCTCTTTATTATTATTCATTAATTCAGCTGACACTTTTGTGCTGGATGTACTAAACTGCATTATAAAAATGAAATACTTTGCAGTTTGACGAATGCACTGTTACATCAGTGTGCACTTGAGGTCCTGATGACATTCAGTACAAACCTTTTGTAAAATATAGCTAGTCTTTAAATTGGATAGAATTCATATAAGAATTCATAATTTTAAGTGTGTGCTGAAATAACGCATAACATACCAAGGGATATGATACTAAGAGAATTCCAGGTCGCACTCAAGAAGGCTTAATGCCGTTATGTTTTGGTATCAGAAACCTTCTCACAGTGGTATTTACAAATGTAACATTACCAACAACACCTGTAACCAATTTTCATGGGTGGAACTTCATTAGTGCAATCAAAGCAAGGCACTTTACTTCAGAGTTTTATGGCTCTTGTTCCTGATACCCAGAAGGAATAGGGGACTTGGAATCAAAGCCAATAATGCTGTCCATTCATTCGTCCGTCCAACCATCCATCCATCCACCAACTACAGGGATGCACTCAGAGATGCCATGGGGGGGGGGGGACAGTTAGGCCAATTTCAAGGATGCAATGCAATGCAATGAAACATTTGGAACAAAATTGGTCCAATATGATTTCCTTTTATGGGGCCCAAAATCACTGCGCGAAGATTTTTTAGGTTTCATGTCTAAGAAGTCTATCATTGACTGCATCCTGGCACTGAGGGTCTTCATCGAGCACAAACACAAATATGGGCAGAATTTGCACCCTTTGTCAGTTTTCATAGTTGCCCTGTGGGACATGCTGGGACTTCGATCTCCTGCCAAAGTTGCTGGATGTCATGGCCGGCCTGTACACAGATACTGTGAGTGCTGATGTTCTTGCACCGACTCTCTTCAATGCTTGCGTGGACTGGGTGTTGGGCAGGGTTGTGGGGTTCAGCAGCTGTGGGGTATCTGTTGGTGAAGAAAGATTCACTGATCTTCACAGAGTTAATGGAGGCTCGCGAGAGACTAAACAAGGAGTCTGGGTGTCTGGGCTTGTGAGTGTCCTAGATCAAAACCCAAGATCCTGGTTTGTAATGACCTCTTGTGTACAGCCAGTTTGTCTGTCTGCAGAGAGAATGTTGACCACATTTCTTCCTGATATCTTAATAAGAGGACAAAGATCCAAGTCTTTAGAGTCCTAGTGCTTCCTGTCTTGCTGTATGACTGTGAGATATGGACACTATATCCAGTAACCCAAGATGAAGACTGGACTGTTTCGGTACTGTGTCTCTGGTGTTGAGGACCTGAGTGGTTGGCCAAGGAGACACCCATACAACTCCTAGCTGCAGCAGATATATGGTCATTTCCGAGTGTTGGCCTTGGTGGGTCACCAACTGGGATCCCGAGGTTTTTCGCTGTGTGGTTGGTGCAGCAATGCACTACACCAGTGCATGCTCCCCAACCTGACCTGACCTGGACCCAAAATCTCTAGTGGCATCTCTGGATGCAGTGTCCTAAAAAAATAACAAGGTTCACAATAAAATCATCATGAAATACAAACATGTTTTCTATTTATGTGAGGTGTAAATATGCATCACACCACACTGAAATATTGCCATTCAAAGCATAACAAAGAGTATTATCAGTAATTTTACTATATTACTGTGAAGTGGTGATTCTCACACAATCCATTTTCATTACGCCAAAACAAGTTACCTCCATTCAGAGATTCTCAGGTGCGTATCACGTGCACATACACCCACACTAAATGATAATAACAATAATTAAAACAATGACAGTTCTGGAATGCTGTGAACTGGGAATTGTCACAATCTGTAGAACAGATTTTTAATCTCTAGTATTAGAATAAAGCTTTGCACTCCTCGCATCATGCCCTTTACTATTTAATAATTTATTATAATTATTATTATCATCATTTCATATGCACAGTCTCATTTAACCTCCAGTGCTGAGGGTTCAAATCCCACCCCGGCTCTGTGTGAATAAAGTTGGTGTCTCCTCCACGTGTCTTGTAGATTTCCCCCCCAGGGTACACTGGTTTCCACCCATGGTCCACATTCAAGCCATTAGGTTAAGGGACCATTTCAGAATTGCCCATAGTGTGTGTGTGTGTGGTCGGTCATGTATATATTAAAATGTCCCCTCAAAAAACTAAAAATGCCAAAAGTCTCATATTTTGTTTGGTTACTTATGGTTAAGGTTAGGGCTGGGTAGGGGTTA